>OX155903.1:28633505-28708505 GCA_944588485.1 Phosphuga atrata | reverse complement strand
ATCGAATGGCGACCTGGATGCCGAAATTAGCCACCGTCTACGGTGTGCCTCACATACCTTATTTAAACGCCGGTAGAGTCTTTGTCTGCAGTGACCTGACCATACACACGAAAGTCCTAGTTTTCAAAGCAGTTGTCTTATCCATCCTAGTATACGCTAGTGAGTGCTGAATTGTGTACAAAAAGCACGTTAAGGCGCTGGAGAAATTCCCAATTGATATTGATTTTAATTTCAAAACTGAACAAAATTGATTCCAATTGAATGAGATAGCTGCGCTGTATCATGTGAGTTAAATGGCATGATTTAATCTCCAACAAAGAAATTCTGGAAAGAACCAACTGCGACTCTATAGAGAACACCTTAGCGCGCAATCAACTGCGCTGGCTAGGGCATGTGTGCCGGATGTCCAATGATCGGCTCCCAAGACAAATTCTCTTTGGTGAACTTTCCCATGGTCAGCGATACCTTGGTGGCCAGCTGAAGAGGTATAAAGATGTCATTCACTCCGTAGTAAAGAAGGCCGGAATAGAGGACACCTGGGAATCTCTGTGTCAAGACAGAGGCGCTTAGCGTAACATCTGTCACAATAATTCCGGCATATTCTCTACACGCAACACACCACCATAAGATCAGGCGGCATCGCGGCATTTGTATGTTCTTAATGCCAAGGTACCATCCTATCTCGCATAGGTGCTTAGAGTCACCAACAGACCAATGAGCGGAGGCGGCGATGTCAATGAAGGAAGGATCTTCGGGAAAGAAGAAATCCCGACGACGACGACGACAACGTGGGGCTTATATCAATGTTCTTCCATTTCTAGATTACAGGAATACATTTTTTGGTCCAAGGTTCAGTTGTGGCCTTATCCCATTGCTCTTGCCACTATCGGAAGAACTTTTTGTACGTGATTGGCAATTGGTTTATTTCGTCGTCTGTTCCTAAAGCCTGCCTTGCAAGATAATCCGCTCTTTCGTTTCTTTTATGACCTACGTGAGCCTTAACTCAGTGCAGCCGAAGATTAGCCCTTTGTCGGTTTTCATGTGCCAGCTGCCATGTCTCCAAAAGATGCTGGGTTGGTTTTGTCATATATTTTAATACACCGAAGAGAGGCTCTGCTGTCCGAAAAGATTGAACATTCAGGGATTGATCTATGCTCCGATGTAATATACCTTAGTGCTCTTTGATGGCAAGGAAAATGGAACAGTACTTTTCTAGTTTCATAATCTTATAATGTACCTCTTCAAATCTCTGGATAACCTCAAAACCTGAAACCTCAAGATAACCTCTTAAATATAAATCAAATGTTGCTCCTAGGCCAACTTCGGATTTCGAACCATCAGTATGGCTTGAAACGCTTAGAGTGTTGTTATGCATTAAATTGTAATCTACTGGTATAAAATCGCCGGGTGATGATTAATGTGGAACATACAGATTTTCAGTTCCATTAGATTTGGAGACACGTCAATCTCGATAAGATATTTTAGTGTAGCTTCGTCTATTGACTGCGCTGATCCATATAACGCGACTTCTTCCAGTCTTAGGTCGACTGGAAGAAGCCCCGAGATAACGCAAGCCAGCCGCCTCTGTCGATACCGTGCGATAATCTCTAGTTGCTTCTAATGTGCATATACGCTGTACTCCGAGGAGTTTGACTTTTTTTCGGACCCCGAAGGCTTTGTGTCAGATAGAGGCGCCATATAGGAGGGCTGGTTCAATAGCTCCACTATAAGTTAGTGCTATGTTGCTTTCCCCAAACCCTATTCCTTTCTCGATGCGAGCCGCAGTCTTGAGCAGTATTGCTTGGAGGTAATTCAGGCTTGTTTAATGTGTGCTTTGAAGTTGAAAAACCTAATCTGTAATGATCACCTAGTCGATAATGATCCCTAAATACGTAATGTGATCCTGGAATTTGATTTTGTTTCCTTGGAGGCTAAATACAGGTCGTCCTTGTCTTGCTGATTCTTCCAGTGCCTGCCTCAGTCTGCATATTGTGTCACTGGATACAAGTAACATAGTATCATCGGTATATGCCACTAGGTTAGTAGGTACACTCCGGGAGGTCGATTTTGAAAATAGTGTTTATATAGGATTTTCCAGTGTGTAGGACCTGATCTGGAGGCCCGAGGGCAACTTTTGTTTACAGAATTTTGGATTGTAATTGCTGGCTCGTGTATTATGTCCTTGCGTCTGTTAAAATAGTCGCGACAAGTGTAGACTGACAAGACTAGACTGACAAGACTAGACGGACGAGACTAGAGAGAAAAGCCTAGACAAACAATACGAGACAGAGAAGTCTAGAGAGACAAGACTAGACAAACAACACTAGACAGAGAAGCCTAGACAAACAAGTCTAGACAGACAAGACTAGACGGATAAGACTAAATGGACAACACTAGACAAACAAGACTAGACAGACAAGGCTAGACAGACGAGACTAGACAGACAAGACTAGACAGACAAAACTAGAAATACAAGACTAGACAGACAACACTAGACAGAGAAGCCTAGACAAAAAGTCTAGACAGACAAGACTAGACAGATAAGACTAAACAGACAACACTAGACAAACAAGACTAGACAGACAAGGCTCGACAGACAAGACTACACAGATAAAACTAGATCGACAAGATTAGACATAGAAGCCGAAACATACAAAAATAAGTAAACAAGATTTAACAGACAAGATCACAGTTAACATTAGGCAAACTAGTCTTAATTGATATGTTAATATTTGATATCATATCTAGTCTTAATTGATATGTTAATATATGATCTCATAATATGATATCATTTACATTAAGATATCTAACTTCTACTATTAAGTCTGTATATCTACTAAGTCTGAGCATATCAATTTTATATATTAAGATATCAAGTCTGAATCTAGACAAATTATTTCAAAATATTTAGATATGGCATCTATATCTACGCATATCGTTTGAAAATATGAAGATAGCAAGTCTGAATATAGACATGTCAATTCCAAATAAAATGTCTAAATTTTGAGATATCAAGTGTGAATTTTAAGATATCCACTCTGAATCTTGGGATATCAATCTTGCGGAATGACGTGTTAATCTAAGGACGTAAAGTACTTTAAGATATCAAGTCTGAATATTAACGAGACCACTTAGAAAAATGAAGAACGGAAAAACGGCCGGGATAGGCGGAATACTGACTGCAATGCTTAATACTGGCGGCGTAGAACTAGAAAACGAACTAACAATCCTATTTAATAAATGTCTGAAATCTGAAGACACCCCGAACGACTGGACAAACTCCTTTGTAGTACTGTTGCTCAAGATAGGGGACACGGAAAACTTTGAAAACGACCGATCAATCAGTCTGCTCTTACAAACCTACAAACTATTCTCAAAAGTGATTATAAATCGCAGCAGTACAAGGCTCTATTACACTCAACCAAATGAACAAGTGGCATTTAGGGAAGGGTATAGCACTACAGAGCACCTTCAAACAATGAGAGTTCTGATAGAGAAAGCAACCAAATACAATTTCCACTAATCGCTAGCATTCGTAGATTTTACAATTAGCACTAATGGCTACCATTCGTAGATTAAAAAAAAACTTTTGACACGGTAGAAATATGGGCTCTACAGCAAGTAATGAAGAATGCAAGAATAGACCACCGCTATGCAAATCTATTAAAAAATATATACAAAAATGCTACTGCATAGATTCGACAAAACGAAATCACGGGCCAAATAAGTTAAGGAGTAAGGCAAGGGGACACAATGTCTCCGATATAATTTACCTTGGTCTTACAGGATGCCATAAATAATATTAATTGTCTAGACAAACGCATTAACATCAACGGCGAAAGGCTAAATCACCTCATGTTTGCAGACGACAACGTCCTTATAACAAGTAGCAGAGAAGAACTAACATAACTTATTTCAGACATCCACAACGCAACCAAGCGGTTTGGTCTAGAAATTAATTTTCAAAAAACACAGTATATGACGAACAGTGCGGAGCTTGCAGAAGACTTAACAATTGGCAGCAATAAAATCGAGAAAACGGACCCCTATAAGTACCTGGGCCAAACAATAACCGTGGATAAAGCCAATCAGAGACTTGAGGTAAATTAGAGAATACGACTCACTTAGGCTGCTTTCGCCAAACTAAATGATATATTAAGTCTAGACATACTGTTTAGCCTTAAAGCAGAAATATACAACCAATACGTCCTCCCAGTAAGCACGTATCTTGCACAAACATGAGCTCTCAAGAACAGCATATTGAACAAGCTACGTGTGCAGCTAATAGAAAAAAAGCTATAGAACTGAGAATATATCGTTAAGACACCGTAAGACCAATAAGTGGATTAGAGCGCAGACAAACGTGCGGGACATCACCAAACATATTGATAAGCTGAAATGGAATTGGGCAGGACATGTGGCCAGAGGTACAAAGAGATAGAGCGCAGAGATAGTACGATGGAGGGCATGGACTCTGAAACGGAATGCCGGACGCGCATTAACAAGATAGAGTGATGATATCAAACTCCACGCAGGGCTAAACTGGTACGAAACAGCACAAAACCATGAAAAATTGAAGGAGAAACGGGAGACTTATACCCAGTGGGTAGAACACAGCTAGAAAAAAAAACAGAATAGGAACACCTAGGTTTCTGGGTCTATAAAGTGAAAAATGTAGGGAAAATACAATAGGCCACTTGGCTGCAGGGTTGTTAATAACCCGCTATCTACATAGGATCAAACTTAAAACAAAGACATCAAGTCTGAATATTGAGACATCAAATCTTTATTTTTTATTAAATCTTGTGACATTTAATCTGAATATGGTATATAAACTTAAAATCTTGAAATATCAATATATCAATGTCGAAATATTAAATCCAAATCTTGAGATATCATCTTTCAGTCTGGATGTTTTAATTAACTTCTTTAAACTTAATCTTAAGCTAGCAACGTCGAGTCTTTCAATCTGAAGTCCTACTAATCTTTAAATATAAAGCTGAATTCTCTGCTTTAACTTCTATATCTGATTTCAAGTCTTTACAATTTGAACTAAAATTTTCTTCAAACTTGAGGAATAAAATATAAATCTGCAATTCACATGCGTGTAACAGTGTAAGAACCACTTATTTAGACTAAACAGAGAAATGTAACTCGATAAAACTTTTGTTCGGGTTTTATATATGTTCGAATTGTTCTTGTAAAGTATACATTACAGCAAGTACTCTTCAATCTGCGCCACAAGGCTTTGTCTTAATAACTAAATTGGAATAATTAATTCGAAAACTTATATTTACTCTACCAGGCAGTTATAATCTGGAATCAAAAGCTTTATTATACAATACTGAGATATTACATCGGAACAAAAGAGAATACTAAATAGACTTCCTCATTATTACTGCAATAACTAGCATTTAGAAATAGTTAACAAGATATAGCTTCGTTAAACTATTTTAATTGAAAACCTACATACTCTAGTTTTATCTTCTAGTTTTATCCAGATTCCAGAATATTTGCTCTGACTCTTTACAACAAAATGTTCCTAAAGTTGCTTATGATATGGTTTATGCAGAGGGCTGTGTTTCATTGAGGGGCTGAATAATAAAGGGTCCTAAAAAACAGTTCCAACACGCACGCATTGAGTCACTGGCGATGGCAAGTTGCGCTCTGGGAACAGGCAGATGTATCACTTTTACACCCGAAAAACGGAAGCGGCGAAACAGGAAAATGATTAATATTGCAAGGGAAAACTAAAAAAAAGAACACCCAGCAGAGGGATGAAATTGTGTTGGGATTGTCTGAGAAAAGTTAAAAAGTTGGGGTTGTCTGAGAAAAAAGTTCGGCGAAAGTTATCCTGATGTGATTTAAAGTTTACGGTGGTCCGGTTTATTTATTTAAGACGTTTCAGATTTGTGTTTTGAAAAATTTTGAAAAACTAAAAATCATTGACTTACAACAAGACAGGCCGGACTAGGCAGACATAAATGGACAGACAACACTAAACAAACAAGATTAGAGAGATGAGATTAGATAGAAAATATTAGACAGACAAGACTAGACAGACATGACTAGACAGACAAGACTAGACATACAAGACTAGACAGACAAAACTAGACAGACAAGACTATACAGACAAGACTAGACAGACAAGACTAGACAGACAAGACTAGACAGACAAGACTAGACAGACAAGACTAGACAGACAAGACTGGACAGACAAGACTAGACAGACAAGACTAGACAGACAAGACTATACAGACAAGACTAGACAGACAAGACTAGACAGACAAGACTAGACAGACACGACTAGACAGACAAGACTAGACAGAGAAGACTAGACAGACAAGACTAGACAGACAAGACTAGATAGACAACGGTAGACAGACAAGACTAGACAGACTAGAAAGACTAGAAAGACTAGAAAGACTAGAAAGACTAGAAAGACTAGAAAGACTAGAAAGACTAGAAAGACTAGAAAGACTAGAAAGACTAGAAAGACTAGAAAGACTAGAAAGACTAGAAAGACTAGAAAGACTAGAAAGACTAGGAAGACTAGAAAGACTAGAAAGACTAGAAAGACTAGAAAGACTAGAAAGACTAGAAAGACTAGACGGACTAGTCGGACTAGTCGGACTAGTGGGACTAGAGGGACTAGACGGACTAGACGGACTAGACGGATTAGACGGACTAGACGGACTAGTCGGACTAGAAAGACTAGACAGACTAGACGGACTAGACGGACTAGACGGCCTAGACGGACTACACAAACAAGACTATTTAGACAAGACTATACGGTCAAGACTAGACATACAAGACTAAACAGACTAGACTAGACAGACAAGTGTGGACAGATAAGACTAGACCGACTAGACAGACAAGATTAGACACACAAGACTAAACACTCTGCGCTGGACAGACAAGGGTAGACAGACAAGACTAAACAAGCTAGAGTAGACAAACAGATAAGATTAGACAGGCAAGACTATACAGACTACACTACACTGATAACAATGGACAGAAAAGGCTAGAGAAAAAAGGCTACACAGACAAGACTATACAGGCAAGACTAGACAGGCAAGACTACACGGACAATACTATACAGTCGAGACTAGACAGTCAATATTAAACAGACTAGACCAGACAGACAAGATTAGACAGAGAAGGTTTAGCAGACTAGACTACACCGACAAGAATGGACAGACAAGGCTAGACAGACAAGACTATACAGACAAGAATATACAGACAAGACTAGATGGACAAGATTAGACAGATGAGACTTGACAGACAAGTCTATATAGACAAGACCTGACACGCAAGACTAGATAGACAAGATTTGGCAGAGTAGACCAGACAGACAAGACTAAACAGACAGGACTAGACAGACAAGATTAGATATAGTATTGTCAGAAACTTTTGTTATCAATTTCCCGAGGTATCGTTTTCCCCCTCGCGCCAGCGGTCGCCTGTTTCGTCCGTCCTACATATGTATTTCAGTTAATTTAAAATTCCAACCCATAAAGTATAGCTGGGATAACAAAAATCCGGACAGCACCAATTAAATATCTGCATGCACGGCATAAATCACAAACGCCAGACGGCCCACATTCCCCACTGAACCCACTCTATCGATTCGCGCCCTGACCCGAATCAACCCCACAACAGTATCCCCACTTTCCCATCAAACAACAAAACGTAAATAGATTTGATTAAATAGACACCGATAGAAGTCTAGACAAGATTAGACATAGATGACTAGTCTATTTAGTTAAACAAAAGTAGACAGACAAAGGTGTTGCCGGAACTGCGTTAGACAAGATTAGTTTGTTGAGATTGTACAGACAAGACCAAGCAGTGGAATAAAAAGCAATGGTGTTGATTGTCTTAAGCTGGCCAGCTGTCGCGTGCTAGTCCAGATTTAATTAAATGGGAAGAGCACGCGCCCCCCAATAACCCTCTAACAGATGTTTGGCCTGGATTCGGCCTGTGCATGCGGCACACGTCGCACATATAATCGTCTCATAATTTAGCTAAATAAAAAGGAAATGAGGGAAGTTGACGTAGTAAAAGATATCCAGGGGATGATTTTCGTTTTAGTTTAATGGCAGGGAATTGGGACAATTGTTGCTTCGATGTTTTAATACTATTATGCCGACACATTGCATACTTCTAAGGTTTTCCAACAAATTCTTGATCATTAATTAGTTTCATTTTCAGAGATTTCAGAGACTATTTTGTTAGTGAAATTTAAGTTTCCTTTCTGAAATATTGATTAATCCTTTTATGTATTGGTTTTTCTTTGTTTGAAATTATTAATTATATTATTAATTATAAGTTTGAAATTATGATTGTAAAATTGGTTTATAATTTTAGATTTCGGTTAATTTTGTTAATTACAACACGACTGTACAAATCAATGTTTTTCGATTTGCTGAGGTTTATTTTACAATCATGCAACAGAATGATGGAAAAATACCTAATAAGTTCGTTTTTGTAGCGTTGCTAGCAATAATATACATTTTAAATGTTGGTTATTATCATGCCTATTATTCATCTTTTATAGGGAATGGGAAATGAAAAGTCTTTTTATAAGTTTATATTTATCACCTAGTTTCGGTGGCTTCCTGACACCTTAATCGTAGGCTACAAGTTACAAGAAAATAAATTTAATTATAAACTATAATTGAAATAATTAATAAGATAATAACCTCGTCTTATTAATTATTTCAATTATTGTTTATAATTAAGTTTATTTTCTTGTAGCTTGTAGCCTACGATTAAGGTGTCAGTAAGCCACCGAAAGTGAAAGTGTAAGCCACGTCAGGTAAATAAATATAAACTTATAAAAAGACTTTTCATTTCCCATTTCCAATAAAACAAACGATGAATATAGTTTTTGTTTTACATTTATTGTCTCAATAATATAAAGCAAAAAAGCGAAAATAGCTGGAAAATTAGGCGAAATTAAAAAAAAATTGAATAAAACTTGAAGAGGATTTGAACTTGAAGAGGATTTCTTGAAAAACAGTACTTTGGTTTCACATTTTTTTGTACCAAAAGTCGTACGGAAACAGCGAAATATTAAAAAATATTTCAAATAAAACCTGTAGATAATTACATTTCCTTTAAGAACCCTTATTATCTAGCGATTTTTTGTAGCTGTCAATTTGGTGCTAATAAACCTTGAACAAAGTCAAAACCCTTTTCTTGTTTTATATTTTTCTTACCTTAAAAATGCGATAATATTAAGATACTAACCCTTTAGTTAGTTAGTTTCCTAAAAATTGTTATCAGACATGTTCCCAAGGACTTTGAGCACTGATTCGCATGGGAAAGATATTCTTGGATAACATTTGAAGCCGTATCGGCGGCGTGTTGTTCGAATTAAAATCAAAATAAGTTTATTTCATTATCTAAGAATACAAAAAAATGTTCTAAATGAAATGTGTCATAGAAAAAGAAAATATTATATCTAAATAACATGTTCTTGGTAATTTACTCTTAAGTAGAATTCTTCGATATTATACGGTTCTATATCAACTAGGAGTTTATGCAATTCTTTTTTTGAAAATGTTTGCATTCACTAGTTGTTTAATCCTCCTTGGTAGTACGTTGTACATTTTCATATTGCTGTACGGTGGATTTCTGTCAGTTAGCGTCAGCGTTAGCGGCAGCTGAAAGACTTCGTTACAAAATCTGGTACTCCTTAGATTAGGCTTGTTGAAGTTCCCAAATAAGTTCCTATGTTTTAGAACGAAAATTATAGACTCAGATGTAAGTAGCTGTTGTTGTTAAAATATTAGCAAGTTTGAACTGGCCTCTGCAGGATTCTCTATAATGTAGATTGTTCAGAATACGAATGGCTTCCTTCTGTATTCTAAAGATGCTTCTGATGTGGATACTATTTCCCCAAAACATAATACCAAATTTTAAGTGGGAATAAAAATTCGCGAAGTACACCAACTGCCTTGCTCAGCCGTTTTGTAACACGGAGAGTATGTGTCGTCCAATCAAGCGATTGATCTATAAATAGTCCAAGGAGCCTGATAGAATATTGTACCTCGAGGTCTTCATTATTAATTTGTAATATTGGAGGGTACTGGTTCGAATCACTTTTGGTTTTAAAAATAATAGTATTAGTCTTGTCTTTATTTATTATTAGTTTGTTCGTATCAAACCATGATATCAATATCATCCACAGTTTTGTTAATGATGAGTAAGGATGTATCATCAGCATAGTTGATCATCAGGTGTTTATCAGTAATGGGTATTTGATGAAGATCATTAATAAATATTGAGAACAGCAATGCGCCAATCATGCTTCCTTGTGGAATACCCATATTCACAATCCTTGGAGAGGAATAAACAAAACCATGGGGAGAGTGAACCCTGGTTATCTGCTGACTATTATTCAAAAATGATTTGATCCGATCAGAAGCAATGCCTCTTATTCCATATTTGTATAATTTCTCTAACAGTATCCTATGGTCTACTAAGTCATAGGCTTTCGAAAGATCCCTGAGCATGCCAAATGGAATATTAAAGTTTTCTAGATTTTCTATTATTGTATATATGTATTGGAAACATGCAGTTTCTATGCTACGACCTTTAACAAAGCCGCGTTGATGGCAATTTATTAAATTATTAGAAATGATGTTTTTCTGGTACATACAATTTTTTCAAAATTTTTTGAGAAGACAGATAAGATACTGATAGGGCTATAGTTTCCGGTCTCATTTTTATCTCCCGTTTTATAAATTGGAGTGACGAGTGCACGTTTCAGTTTTTCCGGAAATTTACCAACCAATAATGAAGTATTTATTATAAACAGTAAGGGACTCAATATAGAAGTTAACACATTTATTAGAACTATAGGGGGGATATCGTCAAGGCCTACATTTTTTTTATTTTTTAAATTAACAATTATATTAGATATCTCTTCTTCAGTAGCTGGCACAAATAAAATAGAATTTATATTTATCTCAATATTGTCATTATAATTAATATTTGGTTGAGATTCAGCAAATATTATAGCTCTGTCCACAAAGAAATTATTAATTTTTATTGCACTAGCGCGTGGTTCTTCATTTGGTTAAAATAATAATAATAAGTTCAGTTATTTCTCTCACTATATTCCAAGTTGTTATTTGTAGATTAGTCGAAGTTTCAATTTGTCGCTTAAATCTCTCTTTCTTTTCGTTTCGCAATTTCTTGATGAATTTTCTGTAATGATTATTGTATAAATTTTTAAATAATGGGTTATGGTTTTTTCCATCAATGCTAGTTGGGGGTTGGTACAGACCCTTACAGTTGTGGTGTTCTTGCGTCTATAAATTTTTGGAAAGGCCTTGTTAAAGAATTTCAAGAAAATGTCCGTGAACAAATTCCATTGCGTATCAACATTATAACAGTCAACTTCATACAATTCGCCCCATTCTATGCTCTCCAAGATCTGTCTGTGGTGTTTCAAGTTTTCTTCATTATAAAATCTTACCGTCTGTTTATTGTTGGTATATGCATCCTCCTTTCCGAAATCCAATGTAAGCAGTTGCGCTATAATGATCGGAGATATGATGGTTACTGGTTTTAATGCTGAACGGTATGTGAATGTTAGCAATAATATTATCAATACATGTTTCATGTCTAGGATGAGAAACTTCATTTGAAAGGAGTTTCGCGTTATAAGATTCTAGGAATGACAAAAATTGCTAACTGGTGTTCGTGTTTTTTAAAATATTTTTGTTGTAATCGCCAGCTATTATATACCGATTATTTTTTTTCTGGAGAAATATTAATTATTCTTGTAGTTTAAGGAAAAAGCTTCGAATATTAGTCAATGGGGCTCTATAAATGCCTACTATTATTAGTACCTTCTCATTAATTTTTGATTCGATACCAGAACACTCAAAGACACGTGCTTCTGAAATCAAGTTAATATCTTGCCTAGTTTTAAATATTATTCCATTTTTGCAGTATATAGCCGAACCCCCTTCTCTCTCCCCTTCTTCACAACAAAAGTAACAAGCCAGTTCAAAATTGCAAACCTTCAGTAACTCAAGTTGTTCCGAGTTCTTCCAATGCTCAGTTACGATTAGGAATCTGCACTGGTTATATTTTTTGAGCATATACTCAATTTTGTCAATCGAATTTCCAATGGATTTAGTATTTTGGTTGATTAAAATTACTTTGGAGACACTAATAGAATTGTTTACTCCTTGGTTGGTCTTTAGATTTTCCTCTGAGTTTTCCAGATGTGTCCGAAAAAACGGTTTAAACATGTGTTGTGTGGCCACGTTTCGGCTTTTATTAATTCGTCATATTTATCTATTGGGACCGACACTTCGAAAGAAGAATACTACTCTGGATGTTTTGATGCCAATTTCTTACAACGTATGGAGTCGAATTTATTGGTGTGTAAATATTCTACGATATCCTCTTCTTCTAATGTGGGTTCCAGCCTGTAAATATGTAGGTGGTGAAATCGTATGGTGTTTAAATCGTATTAGTCAACATTCTCCACGCTTATTAAAATTGTTGAAGGTCAGATAATAGAAGGTACGCATGAAACTTTAACAGTGATTTTCTTGGAAACTAAGGAGCGTTGAAAGAGAAGCCACCATGAAAATCCTTGATTAACAGGTCTGATGGTCCTCTTGGACTCCTAGACGAAGCGATATCGGTAGTATCGCGAAAACAAGCACTTTGAACTCTCTATTAATGATCTGCATTCGAAGTACAATTAAATTCAGGAACAGTTTATTGATTTGATAATTGATTGGGATGCAAAACATGTTTTCCCAGAAACTCGTTTTAGTGATTTTGTTATTTAAATGGCAGTATCCTATCCTGATATTGCAAAGAATACACTAAGAATGCTGATTCCACTCGCAACAACCTATGTGTGTGAGTGCTTTTTTATACACTACTTACTTCTTCTTCATCTTCTTCTTGCAGCCTAGGTCGATCCACTGCTGAATGAAGGCCTCTTCTAATTCTTCCCACACCGTTTTATCTTGAGCTGCCTGTACCCAGTTCCGGCCAGCGGATGTTTTGATGTCATCCCGCCAACGTCTTTGGGGTCTGCCTCTGCTCTTTTTGGTTTCCCGAGAGCGCCAGTGCGTAATTTTATTGGATCACCTATCGGAATCCTGTCTGGCCACATGACCGCCCCATCGCCACTTGTGTTGATCGATACCTTGGGAAACATCGGTAACCTCTGATCTTTTCTGTATATCTTTGTTTTTTATTCCGTCTCTACATCTAAAGCCCCCATACACGTGCGCCTGTTTGTACATACGCTAGCACATACACGTAGCAACCTATTGCGCAAACATCATTTCGGTTTGTGGTGTTGTTCGTTGAACATATCAGATACGGACGATTGCTGTGCCGCCATTCTTCTGGCCCTAGTGGCTGAGAAAAGAATAGTTCAAAGAAAAAGAAAGCGAAGAGTGTGGGTCAAGAGTTGGCTCCAGAAGAGGAACTTAGCTCAAAATAACGTCAGCTGCAGACTACAAAAACTACCTTCGAATGGACGCAGCTTCGTTCAGCGAGCTACTCGAAATGGTGACACCCCTCATAGTGAAAAACAACACGATGATGAGAGATGCAATATCTCCAAAACTGAGATTGTTGGCCACTTTGAGATACCTAATAAGCGGTTCCTTCTCTGAAGATCTGAAATTTCAAACTGCCATCGCAGCTCAAACACTTGGAAAAATAATAGTGGAAACTTGTGACGCTCTCATCCACGTTTTGTAAGGATTAATAAAGGTGAGTAAATAAAATAGTTAGGTGTAAGTAAAAGGTGAGTAAATAATTAGTTATTCATCATGAATGAGGTCATGAATTGATGAATATTTAACTGGTTGCTGTGTTGATTCATGTATCTGATCCACTTCTTGTCTTGAGGCACGCATGTTGAGGTATTGCGATGAGTCAGAATGAGTGGAAACGTTTGAAGTTGATGGTGTTGGAATCGGGGGGTACGAGTTGAATGGAGTTGATGGGGCTGAACGGGCATGTGAGAATGGAATGTAGCCAGGTGGATGAATCTATTGAGGATGGTTGGGGGTGGCGAATGACTGAGATGGATTATTTACAGTGATTGAATGTCTATGAAGGTTGCCCAGTCGTCCTTCGAAAAGAATGTCATCAATGAATTTTTTAGCGTAAAGTTGCTAGACTTGCAGACTCATACTTTACACCCTTTTGCTATGATCAGCAGTTGACTAACCCAAAGTTTGCACAAACCGTACCATACACGTCAAACAAGTACTCAAACAAGGAGTATTTGTACAAATTATTTCGATCCTGACCGACTTTACTCAAACAGTTTGCGCAACCATTCAAACAGCCCCATAGACGGCTAAACTGTTTGCACTAACACCGAATTTGCACAAATTGTTCGCATGTGTATGGGGGGCTTAACTCCTAGCATAGCTCGTTCCATAGCCCTCTAGGTTGTTTTGATTTTATTGAGGCATTCTTGTGATAAACCGTATGTAGCTACTGGCATGGCGCATGAGTAGTACACTTTTCGCTTGAAATTTCTGGGGATCTTTGGAGTTTTTAGTATAAATTCCAACTACCCGAATGCAGCCCAGTTTAATCCTACTCTTCTTGAAATTTCCGCGGATTGGTTTTGTTTTCCTAGTTTAATGGTGTGTTCGTAGCTCATTCGTAGGTCACAGTAGTGTGGTGGTGAACGCATCCGCTTGCCATGCATGAGATCCCGGGTTCAATCCCCGGCCAAGCCATGAGGATTTTTCACGGATCTATGCTGCGGCCACCTCGTGGAAAGCAATGGCAAACTACCACGAGTAATTCTGCCAAGTAAAACTTCTCAACTAGTGCCGTTCGGAATCGGCGATAAACTATAGATCCCGTATATTTGTGGATGATTCGTTCCACAGGCATGCGCGAGAGGTTGTCTATGCTCTCGGAGAAAGTACGGCATTTCAAGAAGAATAGTGTGTTCGGTGTATTCGGGTACGTTTTCTATTATCTGGTTATCTGCAGTTATTTGTCTGCTGTTTCTGCTAATAATTTTGGTTTTTCCCAGGTTAATTTTTCGACCGATCTTTTTTTATGTTTGCTGGAGTTGGCAAATCATGTCCGTTATGTCGTTCATCTTGTCGCTGATCAGAAGGATGTCGTCTGCAAAGCGTAGGTGCTTTAGGAGGGTTCCGGCGATGTTGATTGCCACAACAGGTTTTTAAAAACATCTTCGAGTGACGTGGTTAACAATTTGGGTGATATAGTGTCCCCTTGACGAACACCTTGGTTGACTGGATTTTCTCTGTGATTATGTCTTCTCCGATTCTTATTTGGAATGTAACAGTTTAGTATATATTTTTTATGATGTTGATATAGCTCGAGTCTATTCTAGCATTTTCCAGCGGTCTTAAAATTGACTATGTTTTCACCGAATCGAACACTGTGATAATCAATAAATGTCAAATGCAAGGGCATTTTGTAATCATATTGTGTTTCCCGAAAAATGTTTAGTACAATTGACCATCTACACAATATACTTGTGTAGATGGTCAATTGTACTAAACATTTTTCGGAAACCTGCTTGCTCGACTGGCTAGTATTGGTCCAGTTTGTTGGTTAGCCGGTTTGTTAATGTTTTAGTGAACAATTTATATAAGTGTGATAACAAGTTTATAAGTCTAATTTGCGATAATGTCCGGCTGTAGCCGGAACACTACTTACTATTAGGATAAAATATATTATAAATTGGTAAAACCATACAACATTATAGATTATCAGATAAACTTAATAAAGACGGAACAAAGCTTGAATATATAAATATACTCAACCTTTGCGGAACTCTATAATACTAATGAGTCTTTTTAGGACTACCAAAAACAAATCTCTTATGAAATTTGTCAGTTATTCTATAGCGAAGGTGGACTGAAAGCTATAGAATAACTGACAAATTTCATAAGAGATTTGTTTTTGGTAGTCCTAAAAAGACTCATTAGTATTATAGAGTTCCGGAAAGGTTAAGTATATTTATATATTCAAGCTTTGTTCCGTCTTTATTAAGTTTATTTATTTATTAAAATATATTAGATGATTTAAAAGTTGCACTGGCCAAAACATAGCCAAACATAGAAGAACTAGTTCATCCCATCATCCCAATATAATTGTTATTTATATTTAACGATTACCTAATTACCTAACATGTAATATTAAAAAACCCCTCTTTCTAAGGGTGCTAAAGTCCTAAGTAAGACCTGCACCTCCTCCCGCTGACTACACTGGTGCTTGGTGTCTTGATCTTAGACACAAGTGTAGGGAGACCTTGCAGTTTTTTACGTGGTTGGCGAGCCATCAAGGAGGTTTCGTGGCGGATTTTTACTGTGATGGTTTTGCCACAGCCATGCGCAGGAGGACGGTAGCTTTTTTGCTTTCTGAATACTTAGGTGTTTGTAAAAATTGCATAATTGTTTGTAAAGAATGTTTAATTTACCACACTTTTTATCGAACAATTTTTCTAAAAAGGGATTCTTACGCAAGAAAAAAAAAATGAGAACCGCTGTTGTAAAGCGACTAGTCTTGAGTAGTTGGCCAGCGGATTCTCATACAATGCTTCGTAGTTTCCAAGTAAATCACTGTTAAAGTTTCATGTGTACCTTCTATTTTCTGACTTTGGTTGACGAATACGTTTCAAACAACACGCTGCCGATACGGTTTCAAATCCTATTCAAGTTTAGCTTTCATGCGAATCAGTGGTCACAGTCCTTGGGAAGATGTGTAATAATTTCCTCTTCTTTCAATATTATCGTACAGGGTATCAAAAAATGATAGAAAAGGAGCACTCCGCATACATCCTCAACACCGGAAGCACTTGGTTACACTTGGTTACAAAATCGTGGCGGATAAACCAAAAAGCTCCAGTTACAACTAGAGTCAGAATTCAGGAAAAGGGTGGTGGCAAGCCTTTTCGTGACGCACGAGAAAACTGAGTAGACGCGAGCGCTACAATACGATGCCTAGAAAATTACGCCTGAAAAGAAGCGACTAAAATGAAAACAAAAAAAAAGCGCCAGGCCCCGACGGCATTCCAGTCAAAGTCGTAAAGCTTGTGTGCAAGTACTTTCCCGAAACGGTGCAGCACGTACTGAACAAAGAACTGAAGGACGCAAAGTTCCCGAAAAGGCGGAAAGATGCAAGACTGGCGCTTATCCCGAAACCCAACAAACCTCCAACGAGTCCAGATCTCTATCGACCGATGTGTATGCTAGACAGTTTTGGTAAGCTGTTGGAGAGAATCCTGGTTAACAGGATCATAAAGGAACTGACACGGAAAGTTAAACTCTCGGCGAGGAAGCACGGCTTTAGGAAAGGAAAGTCCACGGTCACGGCCGCAAAACATATCCTAAACCTGGCGGAGGAAGAACAAAAAAAAACATAAACAACCAGTCGCTCTCGTGACAATAGACGTTAAGAATGCGTTCAACTCGGCACAGTGGAATAGCATAGTAAAAGACTTGGAAAGCCTGAAGTTGCCCGAATATCTGGTAGGCACGATAATGAGCTATTTCTGTGACATGCTGCTGTCGATAGAGAGACAGCACAAAATAAAAGTCACGGGCGTGGTTTCCCAAGGGTCGGTGCTGGGTCCGCATTTATGGAACCAATTGCACGGCGACGTTCTGAACGTGACCTTACCGAACGATGCGGAGACCGTTGCTTACGCGGACGATCTGGCCCTAGTGGTCATAGCAAAAGGAGAAGGCGCTAGACTATAAAAACAACGTGGTACTAGAAGCGATAAAAGAGTGGATGAGCGCGAAGAAAAAGTGTGTGTGTGTATATAAATAAGATGGGCAAGATTTGAAAAACAATATAACCCACCAAAATCCGTGATTAGATGAAAAATGTTTCAAATAAACCGACTTGTTGGGAATGAAATTTCGTATAACGAATCTTGTTATCTAGTCCCTTTTTATGTAAAGTTCGTAGTAATTAACCTTGAAAGAAAGTCAAAACCTTCGTCGACACAGAAATTCTGAAATTTTATAAAATTTATTTTTAATGAATTGTGTTGGGTACAAATTTTAGATAAATTTCTACAATCTTTTTTCTTGCATAATTAAAATCAAATTATCTTGCAATTTTTTTATAGAGAATGTTCCGTATTAGTTATGTATTCCGTATAAGTTCAATAAAAAAGTTTTAAAATTTTCGTAAAAACTATGATGTTAAGGAATAAGGAATGAAACTCCGGATTAGATCGAACAATTGTTTGTTTTTTTTTTTTCTTTTTAATCAAACTTTGATGGATTTTAATTTAATGAAACAGCAAATGAATCATTTTCATCAATGTTTCTTACTAATTAAAGATGAAATTACATTGATAACGGTTAATTGTCAAATCTGAGTGTAATTACAGTTGGAAAAGAGAAATTTAGTAATAAAAACAAAATTTATAGTAAAATAATTCAAATGGTAAAATGTTTAAATCGTCAAGATTAGGACGTTTGTTACATTTTACATTTCATTTGATTTGCAAATACCTGAAATAATTCACATTGTATTGAAAAAATCACTATGTTTTTACCACACATATAATATGTAAATATGTTATATAACTTATTATTCACAGTTATATAAATTTCTACACATATCACGACTCGAGTTTCGAATTTTGACTGTCATTTTCAAGTGAAAATGGCTTGACTTGTGACTTGACTGTGACTTGTGTAGAAATTAATATAACTGTGAATAATAAGTTATATAAACTTTTTTACATATTATGAGTGTGGTAAAAACATAGTGATTTTTTCAATTCAATGTAAGCATTAATTACCACGTATTAATTGTCGCAACCATTCTATTCATGAAATAATTCAATTTTTATTAAAAATCGTGAAATTTTGTATGAACATGAACTATTGCTTTGGAAAATGTTCAACAAAATTTCAACAAATTGTTAAATTTCACAATTTTGTCACAATCTGTGACAGTTTCTGGATTTTGTTCATATTTGGATTTACTGTACTTCTGTATGTCCTGAATGAATGTATGTGATTATATTTTTCTATGAAGCCTAGTTGCCAATTTATAAAGCTTTAAAAAAAGCAAGAAATTTGAGGAATAGATTTTTTTAAATTTCTTGCTGATATTATCCAAAAAGATGGAAAAAAGTATGTAGAGATAATCCTGGCAGTTACTATAGTGTGTATATTTTTTCATATAGAAAACCAGAAGTAAACATATCAGAACGGGTTTCACTTAAATTCGTTTTTTTTTTCTTTTTTTTTTCTAAAAATGTAGCTTCTAGAATATAAATGATATGCGTAAAGTTTTAGAATAGGATCCTCATTCGTTTTTGAGATTGATAAACTAAAGTGAGAAGGCGCCGCAGCGCGCCGTACCGAGCGCCGCACTGGCAATTTCTTAGGTTTTTGGTTTACTTGACTGGTGTACAACCCAACGCTCTAAAAACACTGCAACGTCAATATTAATGCGTATTACAACTATGCTTTTGTAGTTTGTTATACTTAATATAATAATTGCATCTTTTAGATAAAGGAATAACAATTAAAAAATAATATACAGTACCGACGGAACCTCGCAACGTTTCCAGAATAGATTTATGGTTTTTAAGAATAAATTTAAGCTTTCTAAGTAGAAGCTGAAATTAATTTTCATACCACGTCACATGAGGAAAAAACGCACATTGGCGGGAATACTATTTGGTCGTTGCCTATGTAATCTAGGTTAACCTAGATTTAATTTAGATTAGGTTATGGTTAGGTTAAGTTATATTAGAGCCAGATAAATCCAGACTTGGATGCTGAGACTTCTCGAGTCAAAATAAGAAAAATGGGTACTTAAGTGCTAACGCCACCGCAGCTACAGAGTTGAACAAAATGGATGCTTAGATTAGGTTATAACGGAGCAGATAAATCCAGACCACATATCGCGCGGTAGCGCGACCTCTCGATCCGAAATAAGAACAAATGTTGGATAAGGGTTAAATTAGGTTATATTAGAGCAGATAAATCCAGACCACATATCGCGCGGTAGCGCGACTTCTCGCTGCAGTGGCGTTAATACGTAAGTACCGAAAAAATAATTCAATTTTAATATACGTTATAAAATTTATTTTCACTATGTCTATGTTTTTTGTTTAGTGATTCGAGTTCTTGCCATAGTAACAACAAACAGAAATCGTTTAATAGTGATACTCCATTTGATTTACATTGTACTTTTACGCACGATTTGGATATTTTTACACACGATTAAAATAATGGCATCCTTTACATACAATCATATACTTATTAATGTGTTCATTTTGGTGTGCGACTAGATAAAAATCTTTTAAATTCAATGAATGTTTTTTTGTACAAAATCAAAACAGTTTTGAAAAATTTGTTGTTTGGGAATATTTCAAGACATTCAACATTTTATAAAATTTAAAAAAAGGACTAAATTGTTGCTTAATATATCTTTCTCTTTAAATTTAACAGTTTATTTTTAATGATAAAGCCATTGTTAATGATAAAGCCATACTGATGATGAAAAAAGGCAGAAACACGTGTATGGATGTTCATGAATTAATTGATAATTATCTTTTGTATTTAATCAGGATATTTTGTTTTTTTTTGGGAAATTACAGGGTTATATAGAACCCAAAAAGTTTCTTAATGTACTGTCATGGTGTTTGCCAGTGAAGTAGTTGTTTTTAAGAAAGTTTTTTATAGAAAGATTAGTTATACTAATGATGTCAACTTTATTGAAGATATGTATACAATGATTACCTAGGATATTATAAACTTTAAAGAAAAGATACAAATGTTACTATTTTATTTAATCAAAATCTTCAAACTCAACAATGTATAAATAATAAATAATTGTTTCTTCTTAAATGAAAAACAGAACGATTTTTGAAATACAAAACTGTTTTGAAAGATATGTTGATATGAGAATGTTTCAAAACATTCAAAAAATTTTAATATAAATGTATATATAAGTGATAATTCCTGTATTGAAAAATGTTGAAACATTTTTAGATTCAACAAATTGTTACATATCATCATAGACACAGAAATTATGCAAAATAACAAATTTGTTAAAATCTCTTGAACACTTTGATTAAATTATAAAATTTTTGCTTAAAATATCTTTTAAATTCAACAAATTGTTTTTTGGTAATTGAACACCAAAATGGTTTTGAAAAACAAAATCAAAACTGTTTTCGAAACTCTTGTTTGAGAACATTTCAAAACATTCAACAATTTATGAAATTGTAGTATTTTTTGGGGAAAAGGATTTCTTTTATAAAACAACTAATATTGATATTTTACCAACGTTTCGGTCCCTTATTCTGACCTTCTTCAGGGCTACAAAATAAAAGATAAAAAGGATCTTAAGATTTATTAAATGTTTATCTAATTATTGATAATAGGATAATTGCTGTATTAAAACATTTTTAGATTCAATAAATTGTTAAATTTCATGATAAACATAGAAATTTTGGAAAACAACCTATTTCTGAAATGTCCTAAACACTTAATAATTTGAATAAATTGTTGCTTAATTTGCCCATATGCAGATACATTTCTAAAAAACTTTTAACTTTTAATATAAAAACATCATACATTTTGTAAATATCTTAATATAAAAACATCATAAATTTTGTAAATAGCATTCAATTTGTGTCTTCCATAAACACACAAATTGCTTGAAATTGTTCGAAAACAAAACTATTTTCCCAAATAACTTAAATATTCATGACATCTTGCCTTATTTATCAAAAGATTATAGACTACATTATTCTCAATGTTATATTAAAGTTTAACAAATGACATCCAAATGTCTGAAACTTTCAAAATAATAATAATAAATCCCGCCTTTCCTTATATTTCCAATGAATCCAAAACTTTCAGGATCAATTTTCAAAAGCAAATGGTTTGAAAGTATATATTATCAAGAAATTAGTTTTCTTCGAAAACTCCAAAACTACTTTATGTATTTTTCCTTTTACAATGTATTTTCTCTAATAATTTATGTGGCTTATTAATAGTTACCTAATTAATTCTAGCCTCATGAAAGAGCTTTATTGTATATATGTTACCGTAAAAGTACAAAATCGGCAAATGTTAACATTTACCGGTATATGTACACATCTACCAATTTGATAGGTAAATGTGAGTTTAAATTTTCGATCAACTTCATATACGTACTTTTACCGGTAAAAGTACACATTTTCCAACGTATATAGGTAAAAGTTAAAATAATAAACATAAATAAAATATAGCTGTATATTAATTTTAAAATATATTTGAAAGAAAAAAGTAAATATAAAGGTTTTTAAAAACCTTTATACATTTCCCGACATCATTAGGTATATGTACACATTTGCCGGAAATAGTTGGTACATGTAAGTTAAACTTACATTTACCAACCAAGAAGGTATATGTATTTGTCCATATGCCGGCAAATGTGCACATTTTCCGAACGACGTACTTTTACCGTAACATATACAATCTCTAGTTGAAATTTATTTTTGAACAATAAATGTATTATTACTATTGTTAGTATTATTATAAAACATTTAAGGAATCAAATATATTTCAATGTTTTAAGAATCGACTATTTTATTTTATAAAGAGATTTAAATTCCCGCAGGAGCTTATATAATATGCACACAACAAATTTTTGAAGATGGAAAAATAATATATTTAAAAAAAAGTATTTAATTATTGTCTCTAACCTTTTATTTCTTTAAAAAATTTCCCAATTTAATAACGAAGAAAATATTTCGATGTTAATTATTGTTTACATATTGTTTACATTGTGAACATTTAATTTCTTTCAAAGCTGTATTATTCCAAAAAAACGAAGAATATATTTGGAAGTTTCTTTTCTGAAATTTCTGCAAACCATGACTGCGAAAACTTTTGAAAATTTTGGAAACATATTGCCAATTCTTCGAAAAATGATTTCTAGTTAACAATGAATCAACAGTTGCACTTAACAATATTCCACACCCCACAAGGTCCACACCCAAATTGATCAAATTTTACTTTTAAAAATATTGCATTCAACATTTGTTTAGTTATTTTAGGTTTAGTTTTAGGAATGGGAAATTTTAGTTATTTCCTCTTCTTCTTGTTTCGAATATGCCTACTTTGGAGCACGCTTGTTAAACTATTGGGCTTTGATCTTTGCCCAGTATTGCCGCATCTTCTGCTGGTGTAACTCCTTTCTCTCTTCTGTCTAGGAGGTACCTTTCCATCGGGGTTTTTCCTGAAATCCACGGACTTCCTTCAGGGTGCGTCTCACAGACTGTCTGTTTTGGAAATCTGTTATTCCCAGTTCTTTAAGATCCTTCTCAGTTTCTGTCAACCAAGTGGTACGAACCTTCTTGTTTTTCCAGAACGTGAACAGACGGTTGGTTAGTGGCCTTAAAGGCAATCTTGCAAGGTGGCCATAGAAAGCCTCTCAATATGTTCGTAGAGCTCAGAGTTATGTCGCCTTCGGAATTTCCCATTTTTCTATACAGGGCCTAGGATCTTCCTGAGGATTCTCTTCTCTCTGACTTCAAATTTCTCTACCAGATCTCTTCGGTTCAAGGAAAGACACTCCATGGCACACAGGGCTTCTAGTCGTAAGACTAATGTATAGTGCGTAATGTAAGTTTCAGGTTGCATAACAGGCATTTCTTGCAGTAGGTGTTCTTAGTCAGTCGATAGGCAAGTTCTAACTTGTTCACTCTCATGGATAATGATGCTCTTTCGGATAAGATGGGTTCAATCCATTCGCCGCGATACTTAAATTTCTCAGTCCTCTTTAGTTTCCCTGCTCTAGTAACATCTCTATGTTTGCTTCTTTGATGTTTGTGAAGAATTCTGTTTTCTCCAGCGACACTTGAAGACTCACTTTGGCAGCCCGTATTCTAAGGCAATTTACCTGCATTGTTGCCATCTCAAGAGAATCAGCAGTCACTGCCATGCACTCTGTAAAGGCCAGGCAATCTACAACCAGTCCATCGTTCTTACGTCCCAGGTAGATACCACTCTGAACACCCAAGTTAATCAGTTCCTTGCGCCATTCTCTCAAAACCTTTTCAATTTTAGTTATTTCATTTAAATTAAATTTTTGTCATTTGTCAAAAACATTAAGAAAATATGATGATTTTTAATTTATTCCATAAAAATGTATTTAGAGGTATGTCTTATTAATTGTCTTAATTGTATTTTATAATTATTTTTTTTTTTCTTTTTACTCTGTAGCCTATGATTAAGGTGACAGAACGCACCGAAACTGGTTTTAAAAAAATTCCCATTTCCAATAATTAAACAAATGATGAATACTAGGGATAATAAAAACCAAAATTTTATAGAAATCAACATCAACAAAAATTTGCAGTAAAGGAATATCTTTTAGTTGACATTCGAATTTTGCAGAACTAGACACGACTAAACAGATAAGACTAGACGGACAGGACTACTCAGCCAATAGTTTTTTTTAAGAGGTTCGGGGGAAGCTCTCACTAAACCCCCTATTCCACCTTGGCTTTTAGTATGCCCCACCCCTGTACCTCTTATCTTGCATTCATTCAGGGTGGGTATCCCGGACGGTTAGTGAAAACCGCCCTAGTTGTTGTCTCCCCGACCAGGAATCGAACCCGGGTCTCCCGCATTGAAAGGAGGGTATGTTGACACAGACAATAGTAGACAGACAATAGTTGACATACAGGACTAGACAAACAGAATTAAACTGGCAGGACTAGACCGACAGGCTTAAGCAGATTGAACTATATAGACAGGACTAGGCAGAGAAAACTTGGCAGGCAATAATAGAGAGACAGGAATAAACAGACAGTACTAGACAGACTGGCCTACGCAGAAAATACTAGACTAGACTAGACATACAGGACTAGACGGACAGGACTAGAGAAACAGGACTAGACGTACAGGACTAGAGGGAGAGAGAGAGAGAGTACTAGACAAACAGTACTAGACTGAAAAAACTAAACTGACAGGACTAGACAGGCATGACTCGACAGACAAGAATTGGCAGACAAGATTAGACCCACCAGACTACAGAGACAAGACTAAATACACAAAACAAGACAGACGAGACTAGACAGATAAGACAAGACAGACACGACTAGACAGACAGGACTAGACAGACAAGACTAGATAGACAGGACTAAACAGACAAGACTAGACAGACAAGACTAGACAGACAAGACTAGACAGACAAGACTAGACAGACAAGACTAGACAGACAAGACTAGACAGACAAGACTAGACAGACAAGACTAGACAGACAAGACTAGACAGACAAGACTAGACAGACAAGACTAGACAGACAAGACTAGACAGACAAGACTAGACAGACAAGACTAGACAGACAAGACTAGACAGACAAGACTAGACAGACAAGACTAGACAGACAAGACTGGATAGAAAAGACTAGACAGACAAGACGAGACAGACAAGACTAGACAGACAAGACTAGACAGACAAGACTAGACAGACAAGCCTAGACAGACAAGACTAGACAGACAAGACTAGACAGACAAGACTAGACAGACAAGACTAGACAGACAGGACTAGACAGACAAGACTAGACAGACAAGACTAGACAGACAAGACTAGACAGACAAGACTAGACAGACAAACTAGACAGACAAGACTAGACAGACAAGACTAGACAGACAAGACTAGACAGACAAGACTAGACAGACAAGACTAGACAGACAAGACTAGACAGACAAGACTAGACAGACAAGACTAGACAGACAAGACTAGACAGACAAGACTAGACAGACAAGACTAGACAGACAAGACTAGACAGACAAGACTAGACAGACAAGACTAGACAGACAAGACTAGACAGACAAGACTAGACAGACAAGACTAGACAGACAAGACTAGACAGACAAGACTAGACAGACAAGACTAGACAGAGAAGACTAGACAGACAAGACTAGACAGACAAGACTAGACAGACAAGACTAGACAGACAAGACTAGACAGACAAGACTAGTCAGACAAGACTAGACAGACAAGACTAGACAGACAAGACTAGACAGACAAGACTAGACAGACAAGACTAGACAGACAAGACTAGACAGACAAGACTAGACAGACAAGACTAGACAGAAAGACTGGACAGACAAGACTAGACAGACAAGACTAGACAGACAAGACTAGACAGACAAGACTAGACAGACAAGACTAGACAGACAAGACTAGACAGACAAGACTAGACAGACAAGCCTAGACAGACAAGACTAGACAGACAAGACTAGACAAACAAGACTAGACAGACAAGACTAGACAGACAAGACTAGACAGACAAGACTAGACAGACAAGACTAGACAGACAAGACTAGACAGACAAGACTAGACAGACAAGACTAGACAGACAAGACTAGACAGACAAGCCTAGACAGACAAGACTAGACAGACAAGACTAGACAGACAAGATTAGACAGACAGGACTAGACAGACAAGACTAGACAGACAAGACTAGACAGACAAGACTAGACAGACAAGACTAGACAGACAAGCCTAGACAGACAAGACTAGACAGACAGGACTAGACAGACAAGACTAGACAGACAGGTCTAGACAGACAAGACTAGACAGACAAGACTAGACAGACAAGACTAGACAGACAAGACTAGACAGACAAGACTAGACAGACAAGACTAGACAGACAAGACTAGACAGACAAGACTAGACAGACAAGACTAGACAGACAAGACTAGACAGACAAGACTAGACAGACAAGACTAGACAGACAAGACTAGACAGACAAGACTAGACAGACAAGACTAGACAGACAAGACTAGACAGACAGGACTAGACAGACAAGACTAGACAGACAGGACTAGACAGACAAGACTAGACAGACAGGAATAGACAGACAAGCCTAGACAGACAAGACTAGACAGACAGGACTAGACAGACAAGACTAGCCAAACAAGACTAGAGAGACAGGACTAGACAGACAAGACTAGACAGACAAGACTAGACAGACAAGACTAGACAGACAAGACTAGACAGACAGGACTAGACAGACAAGACTAGACAGACAGGACTAGACAGACAAGACTAGACAGACAGGACTAGACAGACAAGACTAGACAGACAAGACTAGAGAGACAAGACTAGACAGACAAGACTAGACAGACAAGACTAGACAGACAAGACTAGACAGACAAGACTAGACAGACAAGACTAGACAGACAAGACTAGACAGACAAGACTAGACAGACAAGACTAGACAGACAAGACTAGACAGACAAGACTAGACAGACAAGACTAGACAGACAAGACTAGACAGACAAGACTAGACAGACAAGACTAGACAGACAAGACTAGACAGACAAGACTAGACAGACAAGACTAGACAGACAAGACTAGACAGACAAGACTAGACAGACAAGACTAGACAGACAAGACTAGACAGACAAGACTAGACAGACAAGACTAGACAGACAAGACTAGACAGACAAGACTAGACAGACAAGACTAGACAGACAAGACTAGACAGACAAGACTAGACAGACAAGACTAGACAGACAAGACTTTAAAGTGGTTCGGGGGAAGCTCTCACTAAACCCCCTATTCCACCTTGGCTTTTAGTATGCGCCACCCCGGTATCGCATATTCTGCATTCATTCAGGGTGGGCAGCCCGGACAGTTAATGAAAACCGCCCTAGTTGTTGTCTCCCCGACCAGGATTCGAACCTGGGTCTCCCGCATTGAAAGGCGGGTATGTTGTCAACTACACCACCGAGGAGGACGACAGACAAGACTAGACAGACAAGACTAGACAGACAAGACTAGACAGACAAGACTAGACAGACAAGACTAGACAGACAAGACTAGACAGACAAGACTAGACAGACAAGACTAGACAGACAAGACTAGACAGACAAGACTAGACAGACAAGACTAGACAGACAAGACTAGACAGACAAGACTAGACAGACAAGACTAGACAGACAAGACTAGACAGACAAGACTAGACAGACAAGACTAGACAGACAAGACTAGACAGACAAGACTAGACAGACAAGACTAGACAGACAAGACTAGACAGACAAGACTAGACAGACAAGACTAGACAGACAAGACTAGACAGACAAGACTAGACAGACAAGACTAGACAGACAAGACTAGACAGACAAGACTAGACAGACAAGACTAGACAGACAAGACTAGACAGACAAGACTAGACAGACAAGACTAGACAGACAAGACTAGACAGACAAGCCTAGACAGACAAGACTAGACAGACAGGACTAGACAGACAGGTCTAGACAGACAAGACTAGACAGACAAGACTAGACAGACAAGACTAGACAGACAAGACTAGACAGACAAGACTAGACAGACAAGACTAGACAGACAAGACTAGACAGACAAGACTAGACAGACAATACTAGACAGACAAGACTAGACAGACAAGACTAGACAGACAAGACTAGACAGACAAGACTAGACAGACAAGACTAGACAGACAAGACTAGACAGACAAGACTAGACAGACAAGACTAGACAGACAAGACTAGACAGACAAGACTAGACAGACAAGACTAGACAGACAAGACTAGACAGACAAGACTAGACAGACAAGACTTTAAAGTGGTTCGGGGGAAGCTCTCACTAAACCCCCTATTCCACGTTGGCTTTTAGTATGCGCCACCCCGGTATCGCATATTCTGCATTCATTCAGGGTGGGCAGCCCGGACAGTTAATGAAAACCGCCCTAGTTGTTGTCTCCCCGACCAGGATTCGAACCTGGGTCTCCCGCATTGAAAGGCGGGTATGTTGTCAACTACACCACCGAGGAGGACGACAGACAAGACTAGACAGACAAGACTAGACAGACAAGACTAGACAGACAAGACTAGACAGACAAGACTAGACAGACAAGACTAGACAGACAAGACTAGACAGACAAGACTAGACAGACAAGACTAGACAGACAAGACTAGACAGACAAGACTAGACAGACAAGACTAGACAGACAAGACTAGACAGACAAGACTAGACAGACAAGACTAGACAGACAAGACTAGACAGACAAGACTAGACAGACAAGACTAGACAGACAAGACTAGACAGACAAGACTAGACAGACAAGACTAGACAGACAAGACTAGACAGACAAGACTAGACAGACAAGACTAGACAGACAAGACTAGACAGACAAGACTAGACAGACAAGACTAGACAGACAAGACTAGACAGACAAGACTAGACAGACAAGACTAGACAGACAAGACTAGACAGACAAGACTAGACAGACAAGACTAGACAGACAAGACTAGACAGACAAGACTAGACAGACAAGACTAGACAGACAAGACTAGACAGACAAGACTAGACAGACAAGACTAGACAGACAAGACTAGACAGACAAGACTAGACAGACAAGACTAGACAGACAAGACTAGACAGACAAGACTAGACAGACAAGACTAGACAGACAAGACTAGACAGACAAGACTAGACAGACAAGACTAGACAGACAAGACTAGACAGACAAGACTAGACAGACAAGACTAGACAGACAAGACTAGACAGACAAGACTAGACAGACAAGACTAGACAGACAAGACTAGACAGACAAGACTAGACAGACAAGACTAGACAGACAAGACTAGACAGACAAGACTAGACAGACAAGACTAGACAGACAAGACTAGACAGACAAGACTAGACAGACAAGACTAGACAGACAAGACTAGACAGACAAGACTAGACAGACAAGACTAGACAGACAAGACTAGACAGACAAGACTAGACAGACAAGACTAGACAGACAAGACTAGACAGACAAGACTAGACAGACAAGACTAGACAGACAAGACTAGACAGACAAGACTAGACAGACAAGACTAGACATACAAGACTAGACAGACAAGACTATACAGACAAGACTAGACAGACAAGACTAGACAGACAAGACTAGACAGACAAGATTAGACAGACAAGGCTAGACAGACAAGACTAGACAGACAAGACTGGACAGACAAGACTAGACAGAGAAGACTAGACAGACAAGACTAGACAGACAAGACTAGACAGACAAGACTAGACAGACAAGACTAGACAGACAAGACTAGACAGACAAGACTAGACAGACAAGACTAGACAGACAAGACTAGACAGACAAGACTAGACAGACAAGACTAGACAGACAAGACTAGACAGACAAGACTAGACAGACAAGACTAGACAGACAAGACTAGACAGACAAGACTAGACAGACAAGACTAGACAGACAAGACTAGACAGACAAGACTAGACAGACAAGACTAGACAGACAAGACTAGACAGACAAGACTAGACAGACAAGACTAGACAGACAAGACTAGACAGACAAGACTAGACAGACAAGACTAGACAGACAAGACTAGATAGACAAGACTAGACAGACAAGACTAGACAGACAAGACTAGACAGACAAGACTAGACAGACAAGACTAGACAGACAAGACTAGACAGACAAGACTAGACAGACAAGACTAGACAGACAAGACTAGACAGACAAGACTAGACAGACAAGACTAGACAGACAAGACTAGACATACAAGACTAGACAGACAGGACTAGACAGGCAAGACTAGACAGACAGGACTAGACAGACAAGACTAGACAGACAAGACTAGACAAACAAGACTAGACAAACAAGACTAGACAGACAAGACTAGACAAACAAGCGCATCGGTTCATCGTTCTGGAATTCGTAAAACCACTGTGAACATGATTTGACCCAGGACATCCAGTCCTTCACCGAGAATGTGAACCGACACGCCCACAACATAAAAATGCTGAAAGATGGCATGAAACTGGAGCCCAGACAAGTTAAGAGAAAAATGCAGTCGCGATATCTATCGCCAAGTCTAATTAAACGGGCAAGGAAGAACAGTTACACTAACAGCGTCACAAATGGGACGGATAATACAGATAGGACGAGATTCTCGTCTGCGGACAGAACACCGGACTCGATATAATTGCACCGAAGAAGACAAGATTATCTGAAGAAGTTCATACAGAATTTTTGAAGATTCGTCAAATGCATCATTGAATTGTAATGATGATTTCAATAGTAATTTAACTCTAAATGACTCTGAACAGTTCTAATATTCCCGCACCACTCCAGCTCCAGAAATAGATTTCTGGTAAACAGTTATATAATCTATGAGGCTTGATCGATAAGGTAGGTCTCCATACAGCATCTGTTTATACATAAAACAAACAAAGCAAGACATGCAGCAAAACAAAGCAAGACATGGTCCTACCGTTTCCAAGGTTGCACTTATTTCATTCCATCCTTAAAGAATCTTAACTGTAGACGTGATAATATTGGTAGACTAGGCAGACTAGACTAGACAGACAAGGCTAGGCAGACAAGACTAGACAGAGACGACTAGGCGCACAAGACTAGACAGACAAGACTAGACAAATAAGACTAGACTGACAAGACTAGACAGACAATACCAGACAGACAAGACTAGACAGACAAGACTAGACAGACAAGACTAGACAGACAAGACTTGACAGACAAGACTAGATAAACAAGGATAGACAGACAAGACTAGACAAATAAGACTAGACTGACAAAACTAGGCAGACAAGACCTGATAAACAAGGCTAGACAAACAAGAGTAGACAGACAAGACCTAACAGACAAGACTTGATAAACAAGGATAGACAGACAAGACTAGACAAATAAGGCTAGACAGATAGGACTAGACAGACGCAACTAGACAGGCAAGACTATACAGATAAGACTAGACGTACAAGACTACAAAAACAAGACAAGGCAGACAAGACTAGAAATACTAGAAGAAGGAAGACTAGACACACAAGAGACAGACGAGACTATACAGAAAAGACAAGACAGACAAGACTAGATAGACAAGACTAGACAGACAAGACTTGACATACAAGACCAGACAGACAAGACTAAACAGACAAGACTAAACAGACAAAAGTAGACAGACAAGACTAGACAGATAAGACTTGACAAACAAGACTAGGCAGACAAGATTAGACGGACAAGACTAGACAGACTAGGCAAGACGGACAAGACTGGACATACAAGACAAGACAGACAAGACTAGGCAGACAAGACTAGACAGGCAAGACTAGACAGACAAGTCTTTTCTTTATTGAGAAAAGGGTTTATTGAGAAAAGACACAGTATAACCAAACACATTTTCCTCCCACTTTCCCCTGGAAACCACCGTAGTATTACTTCTGGGACTTCAGGGATAGACAGACAAGGCCAGACTAACATGACTGGACAGACGGAACTAGATAGGCAAGACTATTCAGATAAGACTACAAAAACAGAACTATGCAGACAAGATTAGATAGACAAGATTACATAGACAAGACTAGACAGACAAGACTAGAGAGACAAGACTAGACGGGTAAGGCTAGACAAACAGGATCTTCCAGAAAAGACTATATAGACTATAATAGATGGACTATAAACCAATATCATATAAGAAAGCTATGCTACTCTTAGAATTAGTGAAATTATGAAATATATTGAATTAGACGTTTCTGAGCCTCTGTAAAGATTAGATAATTGCAAGTCTAGATTACTGCAGCAAAGTTTGCAGCTTTACTAGATCATAAATTTGTCATTATAAATCAATACACTATAAAAAGTACTTAAAAATTACAGTGTGCGACTGCAATATTTAAAAAAATTTATTCTTTAGGCCGTTGCTACTATTTGAACTGCAATTTTTAAAGTGTACTTTTTTCCGTGTAGATATAAATTTATATTATTAAATTATTTATATTATTATTATTATATTATAATTTATTTTTTTGTATATTACGCCAGAATTATAATATAGTGAAACTTGTCTAACAATAAGACGGAACCTCAAGGGACTGGTAAATATTTCCGTCTTAAACAGGTTTCCGTCTTACACGGGTTAATCATTTTTTTAAATTTTATTCTCAATTTTTAATGTATGGACATGTATGTAGTACAATTGGTTTATTAAAATTTCGTTTTTTCTTTCCATTCCTAAATTGAAATGCTTGAGCTAACTTAACAATATACTGCCAGCCATCCAACCCTTCTTATTTGCATGCCATTCAATGGGTAAATCATTTATAATGAGTCGATTAAAGCAACTGAGTTTCAAAGATAAAACGAATAACCAAAGGTTCTGAATTTCTTGAATTTTGGTTTCTTTTGATTACCTCCGACAATTCTTTTGATTACTACCGGCTTACCACTGATTTCTCATTTTTTAGTGCAAAAGTTTTATTTGACAAAGCACGAAAAAATGAGGCGTTTCATATCCGTTTGCTGTCCTTCGGCTTATATCCCTCAATTTCTATTACGATTCTTTTTTTCTAATCTTCGACGGTTTGCTGACAGACACCCGCGCTTTCCTCACAAACTGTGCCAAATTTAATGTCAAAATTTTGTTTACGCTAGCTGTTGATCTTCTTTCGTGAATTCTGTCGGGTAAACGGTTTAGAATGTTTATTAGGTAATCGCTGATCAGTTTGCTCAGATGATACCGACGCAAAAACACCAATCAGACTACGAGAACTCCTACCCCTTACTTCCTTATTGGTAAACGAATCTTCCAGCATTCAGAATTGCCTACTATTACCATTAAATATAACAAAATCCGTTTCCATCTTAAGAATTATTTTCCGTTTTACACAGATTGTTTTAAATGGGAAAATGAACGATTAGCAAAAAAATTAGCACGATTAGCAAAAATTCCGTTTAATGCAGGTTTCCGTCTTTTACGAGTTCCGTCTTAGGCAAGTTTAACTGTACATATAGCGCTAACCAAAATTGCATTAAATGAGGATTATTTCTTCAAATAAATAAAGGCAAATTTATGTTGACAGATAGACTTCAGGTTTAACAAATATTTATGCTATACTACTGTTGCAGTTGAACTTAACTTAAATATAGTCTTTGACTCCTTAGAACTAATGAATATTAGCACCAAAAATTCGAATTTAATGATTTTTTAAGCAAGAAGGGTTTAAAATAAGCAGGATTCGATTTGTTTTAAGGTTATTTACTTTCAAACTTGGCTGTCAGATAATCACTAAACTCATAAGAAATTTAACTCCCTACAAGATTTATTTGGAACATTTTTCTATGTTTTGCGTTTCAAGGCATTGTTCAAGGCTGAATATTTCCAACCCGACTGATAAAAAATCACCAAATACTAAGTTTTCTTTTGGAAAAATTAGTTTTTTACAAGTTTTAATTCAAACATTTTTCAAGATTCCGTTTGGTTTTCGAATTATTTCGAATCTTTGAAATAAGTAAAATGTAAAACAAAAACATAGTTTGATGTTCAAAAATTGGTTATTACCAATTATCTTAAAAAAAAAATATGCGAAAGTTTTATGCGACTTATTTTTCATAATTTTGCCTAGTTTCCGAGTTAATCTCTTATTTTTGAAAATGAAATTTGAAATAACATCTATATTACTACAGGCATTACAAATGCGAACTTTAACTCTTCTAAAAAAATCTGTAATCAACAATTTTTTTCAAAATTTCAATTTTATTTTATAAAAAAAATCCTACTGAGCTTACATAATATGTACACAACAATTTTTTAATGTTGTAAGGATCAGATATTAAAACTAAATGTTTAATTATTGTTGTTGTAACATTTTATTTCTTACATTACATTTACATTTCATTTAAGTTATTTTTTGTTGAACATTTTATTTTTTCCAAAATTGTATTGTTTCAAAACGAAGAAATATTAAGTTAAAATTAAGTTTTTTTTGAAATTTCAGCAAACCATGACTGCCAAAACTTTAAAAATTTAAAAAACTTGTTGCAAAGTTTCAGAAAAAGTAGATCTTTTGCTAACAATGTATCAACAGTGCCATTTTCCAGTATTATCAATACATATTCCATAGCCAAATTCAACAAAATTTATGTTTAGAAATGTAGGAATCATCAACAGTTTTCAGGAAACGAATGTATTTTTTCCAAAAAATTGTTATATTTTTATACTTGTTGAAATACTTGTTGAAAGTTATTTATTGTTGAATATTTTATTTCTTTCAAAACTTATCATTCAAACAATATCATTCTTATCATTTTATCACTTTACAAGAACGAAGAAATTATTTAGAAATTCTTTCTGAAATTTCAGCCAACACTTTTGAAACTTGTTGCAAAGTTTTCGAAAAATTAGTTCTAGTTAAGAATGTATAAACACTGCCGTTTGTCAGTGTTAACAATAACATTCCACAGCCAAATTGAACGAAATTTACATTTAAAAATCTGGGGAATCAACAACAGTTTACAAGAAACGAAAGTCGCTTTTTATAAATGTTAAAACCAAAAGTTTTACCAAAAGTTTTTTTTAAAACATTTTACTATTTCGTTTATATTTTAAATGTATCTTCGATAAGCAAATATTTTGATTTGTCTAATTTAAATTACAAGTGTAAAAGTTGTAAGTTACCATTATAGAGTAGTGTGGTGCCATGTGGAGAAGTAGGCGGAGGACTAGGTGCTGTAGCACCAGCCGTCGGACTAGAAGGTGCCCAACACGATGTCGGCGTAGAATCGCCGACGACGTCAATCTCTTCTTCGTCATCCTCATTGGGATCATTGGGCCGTTCTGGCCACGGGTACGCCTTCCACTTCTTGGCCATGAGGCAGCGCGGCATGGTGCTGCTGCTATCGCGCAAAAATCACCACCGCGAACCGGCACGGCGTCGCCGCGCACCACATCAAGATTACAATCAACAAATCAAAGATAAACAAATAAATTTTTGTGTTGTTTTCGTGTCGTTATCTTTTTTTATATATTGGTGTGTAGAGAGTAATAGTGAAGAGAGGTGTAGAGTAAGTAAGTGGAGAGTTAAGAACTGAACTGAAACTAAACTAAACGAACGAACGGACCCCTCGTGTGTCTTTGGAGGGTTCGCGTTCGGTTGCCGGTTTTATACGTAGCGCGGCGGGTGGCGGGGGTAAAGGTTTGAAAGGGGGTTGCTAACAACCCCCGCCATCGCGATGCGCCGCGCATCGATTGCAGCCTGCAGAGACCTCACCCAACACGTGGATGGAACGGCGAACGCGTGTCTTAACGCGATCATTATGTATACCTGAGGCAGCACCACCATTCACTTACTACTTACACCACAACCACCTGCATATGTATACACACACTGTTGCAGCTTCCGCTCTCCACAACGGACGGACGCTTTTCATGCTCTTACCAAATATAAATTATTAATACTAAAAGTCTGCACGAAAAACTTTATTTAATTTGAATTTTTGAATTTTCATTTACCAAAGTAAATATATATGTATACACATAAACTTATGTGCATAGAAATCGGGCCACTGTAAACTTTTGACATAAAACTTTATAAATTATTTTTTTAGAAACTATTTACGAGATGAAATAAAGAAATATTTGTGAAAGACAATTTAATATTCTTTACTATGACTTTCGATTTATTAAAATATTTCGGTTTCTTGTGTTTAACATAGTGAAATTAACGCGCTGCACAGGACTGCGCCTAATGTAACAAGCTTACTTTTTTCGATGACAAACGGAGAAATAATAAAAAATTCTTCGTTACTTATTACTAAAGGTCGGAACTTTAGGTATTGCCTATTTTTTTCATTATAGGCAGATGAGAAAGATAAGCAAATAAATCCGTTTTACATGATTCTCTATGGTTTTAACTAGTTTTAAAAAACCTATTTTGCCTATTTTGCTGTTTTAAATTTATACTGCCTAAAAGATACCTAATGAGCTTTTATAGCGCCTATTTGTGACCTAAAATAGTGAAAAATTGTTTATTCATAAATTCTTAGTCTGTGTGAAATACGGAATGCATTCTTTTTCTCTAGGCATTAGTAGCTGGTATCACTTGGTACCGGCAAACGTGTTCTCGTCGTCTTCTTTACGTATTTGTGAATCTTAACCTCAAAATTACACTTTTGTTTACAAAGTTACAATACTTTTGCGGGGACCGTTGTTTGTTGTAATGTAATTTGACTGTAGCTGTGCAGAGTATATACGCAAGGCACAATATTGTTTAAAAAATACAATTATTAGAAATTCTTTGGTATATATTTCATCCAATTTTCACATTTTAACAGAAACAATTACAAAATTATAAAAAAAACTTGAATCCCATTAACAGAGTATGTATCATTGGTGGACAATGTATGAAACCATTTGAAAACTGCACCAGGCAAAACTGCATGAAGTACATTTTTGTACTTTTGAACTTGAGACCGTTTTACAAAAAAATGAACTTTTCTAATTTACAAAATGTAGGAAAAATTTTAAGTGGCGAAAATGTTGAGCCTTCTGAAAACATAACGCCAGATACAGCGGTAATTTTGAAGTATGCACCCGTAACGTCATGTAATGTTGAACGTTCTTTTTCCGCATATAAAATGGTTTTATCTGACAGAAGGCATAGCCTTACACCAGACAATTTAGAAAAAAATAATGGTAGTTTATTGCAACAGCAAATATAACACCGAGACAAACAATAATAATTAAGAAATGATTTTTTCTTTTGTTTACATTTTATTATAGAAATATTGTTTATTTTATTCTTTATAGAATTTAAGTAATTAATATTGTGCAATATATAGATAGGCAAAGCACATAAAGGTTTGAATAAAATACTTTTGGACTGCTGCATTCATTTGATAAACTTTAATAAAAAATATAATCTATTTTAAGCGAACATTTTTGAGAACCTGCCATATATTTATTATCTTTATAGAACCTATTAAAAACCTATTTTGAAACCCAAACCCAATAACCAACCTATTCTGACAATTTTTAATGCCTAAATTTCCGACCTTTACTTATTACTACTGCGTATGCATATGTTTATATGTATGCGTTTAAATGCATATGTATTCATATGGTTTTATATGTATGCGTAACTGTCGCGTTGTCGCGTTTATGCGTATCGGACGCTGGAAATGAACGAGAATTATCCACCTTCAATTGAAGTTGTTAAGAAAAAAGTAAAGAAAACACGTAACTACGACACAAAGAATATCTTAAATAATGATTCTCATGGACTGGAGATGCAAAAGGGCATATTGCACTTTGCGTCATTTGTTCTGAAAATCTATCAAATGAAAGCTATCAAATGTGTTGTCAGATGCTTGATCGAACCTAAGGCGGTTAATTCAGGGTTACCAACAGATTTTAGCGACACTGCAAATTATATGTTTTGGGCAAATAAAATTTGTACGCCTCGATAAAGATGTATTTATTTATTTAACTCTATTTTAAGCACTTGTGACGACGTGCACTTTCGGAGTTTGGAATCTTCTCGATGTGTTTGCGGCAAAAGGGTTACAATTGAACAGGGTGTGATAAGATATTGTTACAAACAGAAAAACTCAATCCCACCTACCATTTGTCTGTACCCACTGAACCAAGAAGAATTCCAACCCGAAGTGCACGTGGTAATTTCTATGACTAATCTTAAAACTACCCAAAATTTAAATACTTATTCTAAGGAACCTTAAATATAAACATTGCATTGTATTTTCAATTGAATTTTCAAATAATATTGATGTAATTATTGATTATTATTACACTATTATTACATTAAACAAGAAAATGGTTTTAAAACGAAAATAAAAATAAAAATAAAATTGCTGGATCTTAACATACTCTTAACATACATACATACATCTTAACATACATACCCCGCCTTGAAAGTCTCGACTTTCAATTGTAGCTATAATTTTTCTGAATTATGGCATTGGAAGGGAACAGACCTTTGGTGCAGTTCTTTTTTGCGCAAGATTTTGATGTTCTCGACGTGGCGCCTCTTCTCCTCGTCCAGTTCGCAATCCATGTCGCGGATGCGCGCCTCCAGTTTGCTGATGATGCGATTGCCGCCGACGATGGCGTTGGCCTCGACCTTCTCGAGATGGACGGACAAATTCTCCACTTCGATCTTGAGCGACTTCTTGATGGATTGGACGCCTTGGTAACGTCGGTCGGAAATGCGGAGTTATTTGGTGATTTCGTCGTAATCGGCGGCGATTGTGGAGAGTTCTTGTTCGATCTTGCTCTTGGAGGAGGCGAGGTTGACGTTGGTGACGGTGAGCTCGTTGGTGCGAGAGAGGGATTCTTCGAATTGCAATTCGGCGGCCTGCTTCTCACGGAGGGCAGCTTTATAATTGCCCCTAATTTCTTCAACTTCTACGGTGAGAGCTTGGACGTGTCTTTTGGACAAGCTCAATTGGTCCAAGGTGACTTGCAACTGGCGCTGGACATTGTCGTAGTGGGCAGCGATTTCGGTCAATTGGAAGGATTGTTTCTTGATGGTCTTCTGGAGGTCGATGTTGATCTTGTTGGCGGAGTCGAGGGACATTTAGAACTCGGTGATTTGGATTTGCGACTTCTTCTTGATACGGATCACCTCAGTCTTCGACATGGTCTCGGCCTCGACCACGCGGGCGTTTAACTGCTCAATCTCAATACTGGTAGCCCTACGAGTTGCTTCGATTTCTTCGTTCTTCTCATGGAGACGCTTCTCGGCTTCATGGCGTAAACTGTTCCATTCGGAAGACAGACGTTGGCTGCGTTGTTCCTCAGCTTTGCGACCGGCTTCGGCTTCCAGGTGGAAGGAAACCTCTTGAGTGGGGAGGCGGTTTCTTCGGGCTCGATATGGACATCTTCCAACAGCTTACGGAGCTTGAAGAGTTCAGTATCGCGTTTCTTGATGATTTCGAGCTGACTTTCAGCACCACCTTCGACTTCTTCAAGGCGTTCGGAGAGTTGGATGACTAGCACGCTGAGGTCGGCCTTCTCTCTCTCAATCTTCGGGTCTTGGGACTCACATTTATTAAAGTTTTTTTCTTTCTTCGTGATATCGTCCAAATGAAGTAATGTGTAATGTCGTCCTGTGCACAAGAGACAGTTGAAATTGGGCTTACACTCATCCACACAGTGTCCACTTTGTACACAATTCACACATAATCCCTTCTTATTGACCATGTCTAGACGTTCTTGTAGGGGCATGAACCTGAACATCATGCAGCTATTGATAAAGTGATGTTCTGGACAAAAATTACACTGCTTGTTGCTATTAGTATTTCTCTTCTGAGCATCTGATGCTGAAACGAACGTGTGGCCCGTGCTAGGATGGGTTGGTCTTTTATGGGGTGCGCCTTGATAATTTCGTCTAGAGTTCTCTCCTTTGACTTCCGTATGACTCCCAGGATTATTTTCTAGGATGTTGCATTGTTTAGACAGAAACTGTCCAAAATTATCCCAAGTTGGGGCTCGTGTCTCCTCGCTAAATTCGTTCCACTTATATCTTGTTTGTGTATCAAGTTTTGAAGAAATTAGATAAATAAACATGTCTTCGAATAACTCGCCATCCGTTCGTCCAGTGGTTCTGATGGATCTTACTAATTTAGAGGCACTATCGTAAATATTTCGTAAAGGTAAAAATGCTGCCCACCTAGCAGTTGGTATTTCAGTCAATTCCGTGAAATATTCACGAATTAAATCTACATTATTGTCATAACGTTCCTTTAGCATTTCCCATGCTATTTCATAATCTTCCGGTAATATTTTTAAAGTATCAATTAAGTTGATTGCACTGGTGTTAGAGATGCCTTCAAGTAATGAAACTTTTGGATGGCATTCAGATTGTTTGCTTCATGTATAAGTATCTTGAATGTATTATAGAATGAAGGCCAATCTTTTCTATTTCCAGAGAATCTTGGAAGGTCAATTGGAGGCAGACTTACTTGAATATTAGACTGTGGTTGAACAAATGAACATGGTGGAGCCGTATTGTGTTGTGTTGAATTCCTTTCAATAATTCTGCGTGCACTTGATGTTATTGTGTCGAATCTCATTTCAATCTCAGAATTGGTATCCTTGTAACCGTTGTCTTGGTCTAAATCTTCTAATTGTTCCAACGCCTGCTTATAATCATCAAAATACTTATTGGTCTTCTTAATTCCATTTTCTATAGAATCAAGGCTATTTGTCTCAACATATTTGGATAGATTTGTCATTGACGTCTTAAGCGTCCTCTTCTTAATGTTATAGAATTTTCAGCATTGCGCTAATTCACAATTTTCTGACTCCATTCTTGAAGTTAATTTATACTCACACGTTCGAAGGACCAATATGTTTCTTTGTTTCCTGTTTCTTGTTGATGTCCGGTTGGTTCTGACCGGTGTGTTAGCATTCACAAATCACTGATTGTATATCCGGTTCGAAGGACTAAATGTTGAGTCGCGGTGGATGTTATCTTGGACAAACGTTCGCGTGATCAAACCTAAGGCGGTTAATTCAGGGTTGCCAATAGATTTCAGGGTTGCCAACAACATCTCTCAAAGAGATTTTACAAGTGGATCTGAAAATATATTTTCCTGATTTAAACAGAAATATTCAACGGAAGGTTTATCTCATGGAAAATTGTTGATCGGCCCTGGAAATTATATGTTTAGGTTTTTTGGCAAGTTTTTTGGCAAGATGATGAAGATGTGTTTGTGGCAAGAGGGTTGCAATTGAACTGGGTGTGATTAGATATTGTTGCAAACAGGAAAACTCAATTACACCTCCCATTTGCCTGCCCCCACTGAAGCAAGAAGAATTCCAACCCGAAGTGCACATGGTAATTTCTATGACTAATCTTAAAACCACCCAAAATTTAAATACTTATTCTAAGGAACCTTAAACATAAACATTGCATTGTATTTTCAATTGTATTTTCAGATAATATTGATGTAATTATTATTTACCTACTTTTAGAAATACACTAAACAAGAAAATAGTTTTAAAACGAAAATAAAAATAACATTATTGGATCTTAACATACTCCCGCCTTGAAAGTCTCGACTTTCAATTGTAGCTATAATTTTTCTGAATTATGGCATTGGAATGGAACAGACCTTTGGTGCAGTTCTTTTTTGCGCAAGATCTTGATGTTCTCGGCGTGGCGCCTCTTCTCCTCGTCCAGTTCGCAATCCATGTCGCGGATGCGCCAGTTTGCTGATGATGCGCTTGCCACCGAAGATGGCGTTGACCTCCTCGAGTCGGACGGACAAGTTCCCACTTCGATCTTGAGCGACTTCTTGATGGCTTCGACCTTGACGACGCGTTCTTGTTCCTCGTGCAGGATCTCAACAGTATGTTTGATTTCAGCTTGAACGCGTTGGTAACATCCGTCGGAAATGCGGAGTTCTTTGGTGATTTCGTCGTAATCGGCGGCGATGGTGGAGAGTTCTTGTTCGATCTTGCTCTTGGAGGAGGCGAGGTTGACGTTGGTGACGGAGAGCTCGTTGATGGGAGAGAGGGATTCTTCGAATTGCAATTCGGCGGCCTGCTTGTCACGGAGGGCAGCTTTATAATTGCCCCTAATTTCTTCAACTTCTACGGTGAGAGCTTGGACGCGTCTTTGGGACACGCTCAATTGGTCCATGGTGACTTGCAACTGGCGCTGGACATCGTCGTGGTGGGCAGCGATTTCGGTCAATTGGAAGCATTGTTTCTTGATGGTCTTCTGGAGGTCGATGTTGATCTTGTTGGCGGAGTCGAGGGACATTTACAACTCGCTGATTTGGCTCTGTGACTTCTTCTTGATACGGGTCACCTCAGTCTTAAACTTGGTCTCGGCCTCGACCACGCGGGCGTTTAACTGCTCAATCTCAATGCTGGTGGATGGTGCTCAATACGGATGGTTTCGATTTCTTCGTTCTTCTCGTGAAAACGCTTCTCAGCTTCATGGCGTAAACTGTTCCATTCGGAAGACAGACGTTGGCTTCGTTGTTCCTCAGCTTTGCGGCCGGCTTCGGCTTCCAGATGTTTCCTCTTAAGTAGGGAGGCGGTTCCTTCGGGCTCGATATGGACATCTTCCAAGAGCTTACGGAGCTTGAGGAGTTTAGTATCGTGTTTCTTGATGAGGTGACTTTCAGCACCAGCTTCGACTTCTTCAAGGCGTTCGGAGAGTTGGATAACTAACACGCTGAGGTCGGCCTTCTCTCTCTCAATCTTCGTGTCTTGGGACTCGGATTTATTAGAGATTTTTTCTTTCTTCGTCCAAATGAATATCGCCCAAATGAAGTAATGTGTGATGTCGTCCTGTGCACAAGAGACAGTTGCAATTGGACTTACACTCATCCACATAGTGCCCACTTTGTACACAATTCACACAGAATCCCTTCTTATTGACCATGTCTAGACGTTCTTGTAGGGGCATGAACCTGAACATCATGCAGCTATTGATAAAGTGATGTTCTGGACAAAAATTACACTGCTTGTTGCTATTAGTATTTTTCTTCTGAGCATCTGATGCTGAAACGAACGTGTGGCCCGTGCTAGGATGGGTTGGTCTTTTATGGGGTGCGCCTTGATAATTTCGTCTAGAGTTCTCTCCTTTGACTTCCGTATGACTCCCAGGATTATTTTCTAGGATGTTGCATTGTTTAGACAGAAACTGTCCAAAATTATCCCAAGTTGGGGCTCGTGTCTCCTCGCTAAATTCGTTCCACTTATATCTTGTTTGTGTATCAAGTTTTGAAGAAATTAGATAAATAAACATGTCTTCGAATAACTCGCCATCCGTTCGTCCAGTGGTTCTGATGGATCTTTCTAATTTAGAGGCACTATCGTAAATATTTCGTAAAGGTAAAAATGCTGCCCACCTAGCAGTTGGTATTTCAGTCAATTCCGTGAAATATTCACGAATTAAATCTACATTATTGTCATAACGTTCCTTTAGCATTTCCCATGCTATTTCATAATCTTCCGGTAATATTTTAAAAGTATCAATTAAATTGATTGCACTGGTCTTAGAGATGCCTTCAAGTAATGAAACTTTTGGATGGCATTCAGATTGCTGGTTTCATGTATTAGTATCTTGAATGTATTATAGAATGAAGGCCAATCTTTTACATTTCCAGAGAATCTTGTAAGGTCAATTGGAGGCAGACTTACTTGAATATTAGACTCTGGTTGAACAAATGAACATGGTGGAGCCGTATTGTGTTCTGTTGAATTCCTTTCAATATTTCTGCGTGCACTTTATGTTATTGTGTCGAATCTCATTTCAATCTCAGAATTGGTATCCTTGTATTCGTTGTCTTGGTCTAAATCTTCTAATTGTTCCAACGCTTGTTTATAATCATCAAAATACTTATTGGTTCTCTTAATTCCATTTTCTATAGAATCAAGGCTATTTGTCTCAACATATTTGGATAGATTTGTCATTGACGTCTTAAACGTCCTCTTCTTAATGTTATAGAATTTTCAGCATTGTGCTATTTCACTATTTTCTGACTCCATTCTTAGTTAATTTTTACTCACACGTTCGAAGGACCAATATGTTTTCTTTGTTTCCTGTTTCCTGTTGATGTTCGGTTGATTCTATCCGGTGTATTAGCATTCATAAGTCACTGATTTTATATCCGGTTCGAAGGAGCAAATGTTGAATCTCGGTGGATATTGTCTTTGACAAACGTTCGAGTGATCAAACCTAAGGCGGTTAATTCAGGGTTGCCAGAGATTTGATCGGCACTGGAAATTATATGTTTAGGGCAAATAAAATTTGTACGCCTCGATAAACATGTATTTATTTATTTAACTCTATTTTAAGTATTTGTGACGTCGTGCACTGTCGGAGTTTGGAATCTTCTCGATGTGTTTGTGACAAGAGGGTTACAATTGAACTGGGTGTGATTAGATATTGTTGCAAACAGGAAAACTCAATCCCACCTCGCATCCCAAGAAGAATTCCAATCCGAAGTGCACATGGTAATTTCCATGACATCTTAAAACTACCCAAAATTTAAATACTTATTGTATGGAACCTTAAACATAAACATTGCATTGTATTTTTAATTGTATTTTCAGATAATATTGATGTAATTATTATTTACCTACTTTTAGAAATACACTAAACAAGAAAATAGTTTTAAAACGAAAATAAAAATAAAAATAATATTGTTGGATCTTGAGAGCATGAAACCATCCAACTTGAAGTGACATTTTGAGACAAATCACAATCAGTAGAAAGATAAACCAATCTTTTTTTTTTAAACAAACTTAAGGATTTAAATCAATCTCGAAAAGTAATGCGTGGTTGCACAGGAGGTTGTACAGGAGATTATAGAAAAATCCTAGAAGCTTAGTATCGCGTGACGTTTTTAATTGCGAAATGCGGTACTGCGAAGACGATTGGAGAGACTTTAATCAAGCCAGCAGCCAAGATAATGGCAGCAAAAATGACAGGAGATAGGGCAAAACTGACATTTGACCGCGTTCCCCACTCAAACAATACAGTTCATCGACGAATTATTGATATGTCTAAAAATGTGAAACAGATGTTATTGTCTGATATTTTTCAAAGTCGTTATTATGCATTACAAGTCGATGTGTCTGATACTGCGAATTTTGCAAATCTTATGGCGTTTGTTTGAATACGAAAAAGATCAAGAAATTCATCACGACTTTTTATTTTGCAAGCCATTAATAGGTCATACGACAGGAGAAGATATCCTCAATTTTGAATAAATTTATTCGAGAGAACAAAATTGATTGGAATATATGTGTTGGAATAAGCACAGATGGAGCAAAAAGTATGTTTGGAATTAATAAAGGACTCGTTGCGAAAATTAAGAATGTTGCCCCGAATATCATATCTACACATTGTTGCATACATCGAGAGGCTTTGGCAACTCGTAAGATATCCGCTGATCTACAGAAAGTTCTGGATGAACGCGTGAAAATCATTAACTACATTAAAGGCCGTCCTTTGATTTCACGACTTTTTTCGCAAATATGTGAAGAAATATTGGCTATCTCAAGGGAAATTTCTAAACAGATTATTTAAACTTAGACATGAACTTCAAATTTCTTTTAGAGATGAATTTGAGCTGAGAAACTGTTTACATGGCTGGAAATGGCTCCTTAAATTAGCATACTTAGCAGATATATTCTCTATTTTAAATTGTCTCAACTTATCGTTGCAAAGTAAGAAACTTCATTGTTTCACGTTCAAGATAAAGTGAACGCTACCATGACAAAATTTAGTTTGTGGCAGAAGAGAAGTTGGTAATGGAGACCGGTTTCCCTCTTTTCATGAGTTTATAACAAGTTCGGCTGATAAAATTGATGCTGATACTCTGAAATTTATAACAGAACATTTAGAGATTTTACAAGTGGGTCTGAAAATATATTTTCCTGATTTAAACAAAAATATTCAATGGAAGGTTTATCGCATGCAGAAGAAGACCAATTGTTGGAATTACCTTTAGATGGATTTTTAAAAGTAAACATACACTGTATACTTTTCTTCTTCGGTCGCTACTCGCTACCATAAAGGCGTATTCTGGTGTGATCTGAGAAATTCAATTTTAATGATCTCTTGCAAAACGCAGGCGTGCTTTACGATGAGCCAGGGAAAGTTTTTGACAAACTGACGGTGTCTTAGAAGTCAAGTTACTTTCCTGCAATCTTTGTCTTACTATCCACTGACTTCCCATTTATGACTCATCGTATCCACTGACTAATAGTCACTCTTCGACTTTCACGGAGATGTTCTTGCTGTTGAACAGCATTCAGGTGACGATTTCTTAATGATGTTTTGATCTTGAATGATGATTTCTTAATGACGTTAACGATATAACGATAAAGAGTCATTCTGAGCAGTTGTAAATCTCGTTCTGCCTGTACAAGGTCGTAGATGAAAGGATCCAGTCTCCCCATAACGTTGGAATACTCTTCGAACCACGGCACTTGTCATATCCATTTGTGGAGAAACAGCTCGCTGCCTAAATCCATTTTCGATTAGAATAAATACAAGGTCGGTTTTTTGCGGTATAGTAGGGGTAAACAGTACAGTGATCGGTCATTTTAGAAATCGAACAATGGAAACAATAAATTGCATGCTTGTATAAAATGAATTTACGAATTATTATAGTGCTAGTAATTTAACTTTAAATAATAATTCGAATCAAAATTTAAAAATTTTATAGAAAATAGGAGGATAAATATTTGATTCATTAAAAAACTTAGTTATCGTTCATAAAAATGTAGTGATTGTCTAATGGATTTACAGTAATTAGTCAATGCTTTATAATAAATAAAAGCAATTAGAAAATATGAAAAACTATTATGAACTAGTGATCACTCAAGTGTTGAACACTCCAGTGATCTAATAAAAGAAAAATATTTAATTATTGTTAAAAAAAGCAATTCAAACAAAAATTTATAATTAATGTTAATGATTTTTTTTAATTGCCACCAATATTTTCTTGATCCTCAAACACCACTATGATTTTTTGCAATTTTTCCTGTTGTTTTTTTTTAAATTTTATCAACTTTTTTGTTCTTTTAATTTGTCCGCCAGTTTTTTTTTTTCTCTAAAATTTGCCGCTTTTCTTTTTATTTATCTTTTTCTTTTTTCTCGAATTGGTAAAACTATCCTACGTTATAGATACACAATCGGAACACAGCCTGAATATATAAATATATTCAACCTTTCCGGAGCTCTATAACATTTTTTTCTTAATGAAGTCATCAAAAAAGAGTCAGTAATTACTGACTCTTTTTAGGACAACCAAAACAAATCTTATGTGAAATTTGTCGGTTATTTTATAGCTTTCAGTCCACATTCGTGGCACTCAACAAAAACCATAAAAATAACATTGTTTTTAAGATCATGTCTTTCCGATACCTTAAGTGGATAGCCATCTGTGGACGCGTTTCGAGATTTATCTCTCATCAGCAGTTATAGAGCTCCGGAAAGGTTGAATATATTAATATATTCAGGCTCGGAACACAATCGGAACACACTGTTTAAGTTTGTGTTTTTTTTGTCAGTTGTATCAGTTTTTCTTCTTCGTCTAATTTGAACTGTAAAGAAGAAACTACATATGATTTTCTTTCTGTATTTTTTTTCCTTTGGCGTTTTGGTGTTTGTGGTTTTGTTTAGGAAATCTTTGAGAGTGTTCGAGTTATTTCTACGATGAAGAATGGATAAATTGAGAACTTCATAAAATTGAAAATCTTCAGCTAAAATATTATTATTAATAACATCTACATTATTTATGATATCAAAACTAGATCCATTTTCCAATATATTATCGGTTGGATTAAAAAAACTTTTTTTCTCTTAAACAATCACTAATTAATTGCATTTGGTTTTGGTAGTCCTAAAAAGACTCAGTAATTGTTATAGAGCTAAGGGAAAGGTTGAATATATTTATATATTCAGAGTGTGTTCCGATTGTTTTAAGTTTGTACCTTTTTCACTCGTATATTTAACCTACAAAAAAATAAATTAGTATTTTCTATAATAACAAATACATAAATAAATTCAAGTAAAATAGATTTTTCATTTTTAATTGCTTTAAAAGTTTGTACTGAATATTTTTCTTATCCTCTTATTTGTAGCTTAAACACACTAGGAATAACTGTCAGATAGTTACTCTAACGTCAAAATAGTAATCGGTCGGATGATCGATCACTATAAAAACTGTTTATCGTGCGATATTTATTGTCTATCATATTTTTAACAATCAGTACTTTATTTTTATCAAGAAACTTTTTTTTCTCTATAATCTAAAACTGTATTGATTTACAAATGTCAAAAATCAGCACAAAAATCATTTTTAAATCATGGAAATATCTAGAAATAGTAAGGTTACTTTTTGTACATTTCTGTCTAAAATGACGTAAATCTCGGACTGGCCATTTTATTAATTAAATACACACATGAAACTTTAAGTTATAACAAAGCTATGGGTTGTATCCAATACAGAAAAGAATATAGAATTTTCTTCAGTTAGTAAACAATTATGTCACCAAAAGATTGTCTTATAGTTATATAGTTTACAAAACATGACCAATAATTACCTACTGACCAACAACTGTACTATTTACCCCTAGGCATTAAACTGACTTGAAAACTAATCAAATTGTGAAAAACGAATAATGTGCAAATTTTAATTACAAAGGCAATAATTACAATCTTTCACAAGTTAATTATTCTAGTTATAACCACCACATAAATACGTTCGTTATGTCTACTGGTTGCTACGCCTATAAACCATAAGCATTCCTGTTAAACTTATATTAAAGATATTAAATTGTCTTTCAAATTACATATCTCTTTGTTCCATCTCATACATAGATTTTAAAAAAAGAATAGTTAAGCCAAAAGTCATAAGGCCGATTTCTATACACGCAAGTTTAGATTTGTTCGATAGTGAATGTTATATCTGTACACTGATCTGAAGAATTAAAATGAAAATATTTAATTTTTTGTACAATCTACACATACATAGACACATAGATACACAGACACACAGTCACGCAGATACACAGATACATACACAGTCATAGTCACACAGACCCATAGACACACAGACACACAGACGCCTAGACACTCAGCCACCCAATCACATACATATATAAGAGAAAAATGTTTCAAAAATCATTTCCCATGTTTTTCAGTTCACTAGGCAAAATTTTTATCACTAACAGATTTATTAATGTTTGGTAGACAAATTGAGTTATTTCTTGTATTCACTGATACCCTCTTATATAATTCTTTGCATTTATTATGATCCAATAACATAGAATTTACAATAACAAAATTACATACATTAAGAGAAGGTTGAATGTTACAACATATTTATGTATTTAAATTATTTATTGTGTATTTCAGATACATAATACAGAGTTCCATAATACAATAGTACAGAAGAAAAAGTTTACTAGCAATATTTATAAGTAATACAGAAATACACAAATGTACATGTTTGACGTATCATAAAGTCTTCCAAATGCCCAAGATATTATAATTAGTTTATTCTGTAATGTGACTAGTAGTTTAAGTACATTGAAGTACATTGAAGTACATTAAGTACATTGAATTTAAGTACATTGTCATATGCCACTTCCCATGAAATAACACCATATTTTAAACTTTCAATGAGTGCATGATATATTACTTTAAATGTTTCTGTATCCATATATTGATTCAACTTATAGAATACGAAGACAAAATATCTCAATTTCATAACTACTTTTTTAATATGGTGTTCCCATTTCATGCAGCTATCTATATACCTAAATACCTGAGTTTTTACAGCATTGAATCCTTTTAATCTCTTTATAATTTTACACTAGTTTTATATAATTATGTAAACTATCTTTATAAAGGTTGACAAATTAAGAATTTAGACTGAGATTTTAAACTGCAATTATCAAAAAACGAAAGTTGGACACCAAATTTTTGTTGAACATTGTAGAGCAACAAAGCGCATCACTAATATTTTACTTTTTAAATCCGTAATATCTTTCATTTTTAGTTGTACATCATGGTACAACATAAGATATTATGACGGGCAATTTAACTTTACAAAAAAAAATAATAAAGCTAGGTATGTACGTATTAAGGCCATCACCGTTACATTTTTAAATGCAGCCAATCTACACCTCCAAGTTTTATGATAAATCATCACATAAAACATTTTATTTAAAATTAAAACATATTTAAAGCTCAAAATACTTTTTTTGAGGCTTCGGCCCTGGCGACGTTCACTTTTGTCGAGTTAGTTGTTATAACTCATGCCTTCCTCTTCGCCCTGCTCTCCTGTGCCTATCTCCTCCTGGAGGCGTAGTATCTTCAGGATGTTTACGGCTAGCTCACAGCCAGCATTCCATTGTTCCTCCGAGTGCATCAATGACGCACTGTAACCAGCGGCAGTTATGCGTGCGCCAGAAATACACTCCCATCTCTGTCTCCCCTGCTAGAATCTGGGGCATTCCAGCCGGACGTGTTCTGCTGTCTCCGAGATCCCTGGGGATTGGGGGCAGTCGGGTGTTACTGCTGCCCTATTCGGTGGAGATACTCACGGAAGCCACCATGTCCCGTGAGTATTTGGGTGAGGTGATAGTTCACATAACCGTACATCCTGCAGATCCGCGGCTCGATGGACGGGATCAAGCGGTAGGTTCATCGACCGTTACTTGATTTGTTCCATAATTCGGTTCCATCTCTCGGTCTGTACTCGAACATTGTCGGCCTCCGTGTGTTGGGAATCGTCCTGGGCCGGCCCCTTCTTCTTTTTATATTGTCGCATGCGCTCTTTTGCAAGCAGGTCTATTGGCGGCAGGCCAGCGATGACCAGTGCTGCATCTGCGGATTCTTAGTGCACTCGTCCTGTGTGCGGGGCTATCAGTCTTAGGTATGCGGGAACCTCCGTCATTTCTGCCCAGGTCGGCGCCGCATATAGTAATATCGAGGTGCTAACGCAGGCGAGCACCCTTCTCCTGGCTCCGCGCAGACCTCCAATGTTGGGCAGTATCCTGGAGATAGCTGCGGCAGTTGTACCGGCTTTGTTTCCTGCATATCTGAGGTGCTCCTTGAAGTTGAGCCTCTGATCCAGCATCACTCCCAGGTACTTTATGGCAGGTTTGCTCCTGATGGTGCATCCTCGGTAGGTTAGTATCATTGAGGTCCTAACCTTTCTGCCGGTGAAAAGCACTGCCTCAGTCTTCTGTACGGCCAGGGAGAGGCCGACTGACTCCATCCATTCCCAGATAATCTCCATGGCTTTACCCGAACCCGTCTGTGTACGCTATCAGCCGACAGTACCCTGGCAAGAGCAGCTTCAGTAGTCCGTTGTACAGGACGTTCCATAAGTCCGGGCCAAGAACCGACCCCTGAGGTCGCCTGCGGTGATGCTGAACTCCCTAACTTCAGGCGTCGTCTGCGCGAGTAGTACTCTGTCACTTAGGTAGTTCAGGATGATGTTTCTTAAATACCCGGGGACGGTGAAGTCCCGACAGATGGCTTCACAATTCTTGTCCCATCTTGAGGAGTTAAAAGCATTTCTAACATCCAGTGCAACCAGGAGACAAAGTCTCCTCCTCCTAAGTGGTCCGCAAATGTGGCAGGTGACCAGGCGCTTCACCTCTTCTACCGCATAAAGAAGATGGTAACCTTACTAATGAAACCGTACAGGTTGTCCGTCAATTGTTGATCAACGCAGCGGCGAAGGCGCTCCTGGACGATCTTCTCCAGGATCTTGCCCGCCGTGTCAAGCATACACAGTGGGCGATACGAAGATGGTTCACCGGGGGTGGCTTCCCGGGTTTTAGGATCAAGACTAGGCGTTGCCTTTTCCATACGTCCGGGAAGACACCTTAGCGTAGGCACCTGTCGTACGTCCTGGTGAAGATCGTCGGGGCAGCTTTGACGGCCGCTCTCAAAGCCAGGTTTGGGATGCCGTCCAGACCGGATGCTTTCCTCGTACCAAAACGCAGACATGCGTCCAGCACCTCGCTCTGTGTGACCAGGGGGGTGTCGCGCGGGTCGACGTTCTCCCGTATGTTTGTCTTCATTGGCCCGATTCTGGGGAAGAGATGTTCGACGATGGACTCTACCTCGGCCTTATCCATCTTAGGTTGGCTCCTTACCATCTTTTTTGCGGCAATCTTGTAAGCTTTCCCACCATGGGTCCGCGTCCAGTTCTTCGCAAAGTTCCCTCCAGCAAGTGCGCTTCCTTTCGCTAATTTCCTTGCGCAGGGACAGCCTGGCAGAGGCGTATTGCAGTCGGAGCTCTTCGGCGGCATCCGGAGCTCTCTTTTTTGCCCTAGTGTATTGGCGTCGGAGTGAGAGGCACCGTTTCCTCAGTTCTGCAATGGTATCGCTCCACCAGTACACGGGTACATGGTACATGGTAACCAGAACATGGAGGCGTCGCACGCTCTGGTTATCCAATTTATCGCCCCTGGCTGGCGCATTCTGTGGCGCTTTCGGTGCTGGTGGGGGAGGTATCATCGAGCTGCCACAGCCCCAGTGCTTCAATAAAAGTGCTTTCGTGGAAATTACGGGCATTCCAGTGGGGGAGCCAAGCCTGTGTTCGCCTCTTTTGGTGAGCCTTTTGAATGGGCGCACTTCTAAAAAGATCGCCCGATGGTCGCTAGCATTGTACCCCTGTCCCACTCTCTAGTTCCCGCCCCCTTTGTACAGATTGGTTTGAACTGGATTGATTCCAACCGATGCGATCTCAGATGTTCAATGATGTATAAGTAAGTACTTCTAGCAGGCCAATTCAAAATTCTCAAACCTACCTCATTCGTGTACTCTTGCACTATATGTGCAGTGTGCGAACGGGCATTATCATGCATTAGCACCAAATTGTGGAAAATAAATGGAGCATATGGTACTACATGGCTTCTAGGACATCCTGTATATACTGATCAGCAGTCATAGAACCTTTATCTATGACCACAAATTCTCTGCGAGCCTCAGTAGGAATGCCACCCCAAAGCATAATGGATTCTCTAAAAAAAAATTGTAATGTTTCTAAAATTGCACTGGCTGTAGCGTTCACCGTCTCTTCTATACACGGGTATACGTCTATCAGAAGAGCACAAACACAATCTGGATTAATCCGTAAACAAATCGTTTGCCCAGTCATTGAAATTCAATTCTGCATGTGTTCTAGTAAATGCGAGCCTGCCACTCGGTGTTCTCTAGTTAGTAGGGGACTTTTTGCTGGTACTCTCGCACGTATTCCTACATCTCGGAGTCGATTCCTAATTGTCTGACTACTAACTCTCACATTTCGAACATTGTACAGTTCAGCTTGTAATTGCCTTGAGGTACAATTTCTGATACGCATTGCATTTAAACCTATAAATCGGTCATCTCTTGCTGCTGTTGTCCTCTTACGACCCTGTCTTGCTGTTCGTGTGTATTCCCCAGTTTCTCTTAATCTTCATATTATTTTTCAAATCTTGGACTGCTTCAATGCCGCAGTTACATATCTTTGATCTAGACCAGTGGTTCTCAAAGTGGGTGCCGCGGCACTCTGGGGCGCCGCGAGAGAACGCGAGGAGGTAAACGAATTTGAGTTTCTACTTTTATTGCTGAAATATGGACAATTGGCTAATATATAGGTCTTTAAAACGGAAAGGTGATGACAACCAGCATCGTTGGAGGAGACGAAATATCCCAGCAGACACCTGCGAGTCTAAATCATTCATGTTCGTCTGCCTCAGTTCGCGAAAAAGCAACTCACGACCAACAGATAATCCGAACAAAGTAAGGAAATATGATTCAAGCTACTTCTAATTGTTTGGCTTTGTTTCTGTTGGGAACGAATAAGCACTGGAAGGGCAATGCGTTATCTGTCATAAAATTGTTTCTAACAGCTGCTTGATTCCATATAAATTAAAACGGCATCTGAATTGCAATCAATCTGATTTAGACTCATAATCTCATTCAGTATGAAGGTGAAGAAATCTTCAGACGCTGTACTTTATCTCTTCAGGCATCTCTTTCATCCATGGTGGAGAGAATGTTTAAGAATGAAAATTAGCTTCATTTATTGTCAGTTCGTACATAGCAAAATCTAGAAAGTACTACTGCCCAAATACTATTGCCGAGACACTGATTAAACCTTGCGTGTAGGATGTTGTAAGTTGAATATTAGGTCCAGACATGGCCAAGAAAATTGATACTGTGCAGCTGTCAAATAGTACTATAAGCAAGCGAATTTTCACAATTTCAGAGTCTATGGAGAACGAGCTTATAAGAAGTTTGAAAATTTCAATTTTTTTTTTAGTTTACAGCTTGATGAAAGTACCGACCTTGCGGGACTAGCTGTTTTTCTTGTGTTTGTAAGGTATCCATTCGAAATGCAAATAGAACAAGAACTAGTATATATTAATAATTTTTTTGTGGCGGAATAATGGTAAAGATTTAAATTTGTTTGAAGGTAGAATAGTTGTTCAGGGTGAAATAATTGATGAGGATGAAATAATGTGGAGAATTTAAAAGTGCACGCCACTGGTGACGCTAAAAGAACCATATGGTTTCATGGCAATCTAAGGATGCTGATACCAGGAAAATTTAAAAGTGCACAACATTGGCGCTGTCATTGCCACCTGCTGCCGCATGTAGTAGACTTGTAAATGTGCTGCCAGAGTGCCAATTAAATCGCTATAGAAAGCGTTGCATAGCAATAGAGTTTTTAAAAGAATCACATTCAAATCCCGTTCTTTTTTTAATATCACGCAATTCTGTCCTAATGAACAAAGGCGGTAGAGTCCTATAATATTTAGATTGTATGAATTATGATTGTATGAATTTAGATTTGATTGAAAAATGTCAATTGCCAGATTGACCTCATTTTGGATCGGGACCTCGGCGGTGTGTGATATCTTGATTTATCTGCCACTTGGCAGTGTGCAACCCAATCTAACCTGGGTTAAACCAGCGGTCCTTGTCATATTATCCTATTTTGGATTCTTCGGTTTAGTCACAAAAGTAAAAAATGCCCCTTCTTTGAATTTCATTTATTAATTTACATGGGTTTAACTGGAGAACGCGGTTGGAAGTTTGTTAAAATATGCAATGCCAATTTCAATAGACATCAACGTATGCGCTATCTAGAACTGAAAGATTTTTAATCTATCTGTTGCAGTTTTCCAAATATAATTATTTAAATATCTTACCATCTCGGCCGCTTTGTTATTCAAATATTTTGCAAAATACATAAGGGGATTTGATAGAATGATCCTCTAATGATTCTTTAAAAATGTGTAAAATTTTATTGTTCCACGTAGTGTGAAACTTTTTTTAACAAATCCATCACCAATTCCAACCAAAACCGAACTCGAAAATATCAAAATATTCAAAATTAGCGAAAAAATGTATTAACCCTAATTAGATTTCAATGAATCTTTTACTCAATATGGGTATCCAGCAGAAGTACCCGCTGCCCAAATTTGAAAGTAAGTAAATAATATTTGCAAATTTTGTAAAAGCGTTCGATTTAGTCACAAAAGTAAGATATGTAAAATGCAAAAATTTTTGCAACCCTTCTCTAAATTTCGATATTCAATTTATATGACCTACATTCTCCTTAAATGTAGAACGCGGTAAGAAGTTTGCTAATAAATTTATTCTGCAAAAACGGTTCGCTTTGGAAAGATGAACATGATAAACTTTAAAAAGTTGCTAAAAAGCATCACGTGTTTAATGGACGGCCACAAGGGTGCCGCGAGATTTTTTCAGATCGACAAGGGTGCCTCGGCAAAAAAAGTTTGAGAGCCACTGATCTAGACCAACTAAGGACACGACACGAACGATTTCGTCTCTTATTAAATTTCTAGAATTACGAGCTGGTGCTTCAACGTTCATTTTAAAATCAAAATACTATAAATTTAATATAAATAACAATTTAAATATTAAACAAAAAATTATATAATATTACTCTTACCACAAATTCAAGAATATCAAAGGAATATTCGTTGTGTTGTATCGTTATGTATATAATTCATAGAAACAGATATGTCATCACAATAAACAAATGTTCTAACAGGAAGAACTTAGGTGATGCGATAATTTTTTTGCGAAGTGTGTTAAAGTTTAATAATAAGTTAAATGATTAAATTAAAAATTAACACTTAAAAATTACATAGATTAGATGGCCTCTGTATTCCTCGATGCATGACTGAGATCGATGTAACAGTGATCGCTTTGTACGCTGCAAGAAAGAAGTGAATGCCACATTGAATTTTAAAATTGCATTATTAAATTCGTAATCAGTAACCTGGAAAACCCTCATATACCAATTTTAATAAAGCGCTCGGCCATTTGGATGCGCCATTTTTTAAATTATTCAATGAAATTCATAATCAATGAACAACTCGAAAACACTTATATACCAATTTATATGAAATTTTGATCAATTTTAATTAAGTAGTCGGCCATATTGGATCTGCCATTTTGTATTTTAAAATTATACTATTTAATTCGTAATCAGTGACCTCAAAAACTCTCATATCCCAATTTATATGAAATTTTGATCAATTTTTAATGAAATGGTGGTTCATATTAGATCCGCCATTTTGAATTTTAAAATGAAGCTATAAAATTCGTAATCGGTGACCTCGAAAGTCCAAATATACCAATTCACGTTTAAATCTGAAACTTCTTTCTATTTTTGGCCAACTTTTTTGAAATCCAGACCACTGTGCGCTGGCACATTTCTGGCAAAATCTCACCAATACCTTGTCGACTGTTTCGTTTTAAGTCTTCCAGGGTTTCAGATCGGATCTGATAAACTTAGGAATTAACATAACCCCATAAGAAATTATCCAAAGGTGACAATTTCGGAGATCGAGAAGGCTGAAGGTGATACCGACGCTGGGAAACGAACAGGAAAGGACTCTCATAACACTCCCATGCACATGTTAGATACACGAGGCTTTGCACCACTTTACTGATTCCAAATATCGTTTATTGGTAATCGGAGTTGAGGAATGGCATCGATTAAGAACATTTGTAGCAACTCCACATAACGTTTTTTTTTAATTTGGCTGTGGACCGCAAACAACTTAAGACTTTTTGGTTTTTATCTTCTCTCCTCCCAGAACCTCTTCATGCGTTCGCTTCTTTTCTTTCTCTCCTTATCTGAAATGAGCCGTTTGGGCCTCCTCATGCTGGTTCCTTCTGAAATGCTTTGATACTGTCTACTCTCCCTCTGAACTCTCTTCTGTTGTGGGCCATCTGTAGTGTGCTTCCAACTTCTGCCGCTTCTCTTTTCACCTCATCCCATTTAGATATGGCTCTTAACAAAGGCCCGAAACTAAATCTCCTAGAGTCATTAGAAATTTTCAAAAAAACCCGTAATCCCTCAGTTAATCTCCTAAACGAGCAAACTGACCTAATCTTTTCCCAACTTTTTAATCTCACCCAATCTCAAACAGATAAGTCCTCATCTTCGGACAAACACCGCCCCCCCACCCCACCAAAACTATAAGGGTATATATTCAACTTTATCAATTTGTTAAGTCACTTGAAAATGACCGTCAAACGTCGAAACTCGAGTCGTGATATGTGTACAAATTTATATAACTGTGAATAATAAGTTATATAATATTTTTACATAATATAAGTGTGGTAAAAAACAAAGTGAATTTTTCAATTCAATGTAAGTATGGATTACCACGTAGTAACTGTCGCAACCATCCTATGCTTAATAAACTGTTGGAAAAATGACTTATTCTCGTTTTTTTCTGAATTTAACAGCACCAATTATTCCGGAACCACAAATTATGACAATATAGACACAGGTTGTAGGACCTAGCTTTATACATTTAGAAAATTCTTTGATTTTATTGCAGTAATTGCGTAAAATATGGATTCTGCATTCATTTTTTTTTCTACATCAAAATTGAGTCCGCATGGCTTGGTATTTTTAGCCGTGCATAGCACCAGTCTTCTAAAATAATCTGAGCCTCCATCGCAGTCGATGTAGCACCCCAATTTTTGGGATACGAATGTCGAGAAATATCAGTATTGCAGGCGAGATACTTTTCGCTGTCAATATTTATTTTTAATACCAATGTGCAATATTTTTTTGTTCTCATACCAATTATGCAAACGACTCAAGAAGAAGCATTGTAATAGGTCTTGTAAGACTGCTTACACCACGCTTCATCAACAATTACAGAAATGTAAGGAATACCATCAACGTATAGGTCGCTTGCTCCTACAGCCAGAGCTCTTTCTTGTTTACCTGCCACCAGTGGGGTAACTATATCATTTGAGGCCCATGGCAAATTCATTGGATGAGGCCCCAGTAAAAATCGTCACCTTGTAATTTAATTTTGATAAATCACTGAAGTACTTACAAAACAGTGTTACTAATATTGTTTGAATTTTAATTAAATTTATAATAAACTTAATTTTCAAAAGCCTAAGTATTACATATTTATAATAAAATAACAATTTTGTCATATTTAACAGAAAAGAAACTAATGACTAATTCTATTTGAAAGATGTTTCTACTCCATAAGGATGTTTTCTTGAAAGCAGCTAAACCAGAAACAGAAACTGTAACTGTAAAAAAAACAGAAACTGTATTTAAACAAGTTTCCAAAATATTGTATGGACTTCTACATCTGTATCAATTGGAACATTTTTAAACAAATAATCAATTCAGTGTAAGTACGGCTTATCACGAAGTTACGGTCGCAACCATTCTATTCAAATAATCAATTGCTCATATTTAATTACACATTACATATTCGATATAACAATAATTTTTGTGCAAAATGTGAGGTTTAAGCAAATATTTAAACGAATTTTGCAAATTTAAAATTTTTTAAATCCATATTATTTTCTAAACAAGAAAAAACAAACTAATGTCAAATTTCAAAATTTAAGCAACCTTTTTTAAAATCAATTTGATATTAATAAAAGATATTTTTATTAATGTGAGATTAAACAAAATATGACTTTAAATAAAACAATGTTTGAATATTTGAATTTTCAATATTTTGCTCTTTTACTTCAATAAGGATATTCTCGATATAGATTGAAATATAAAGCTTTGAGACAACTAAATCGATGATACGATAAATAAACGAAAATATTAAACACCTATTATTTCCTGTTTGCCCTGCGACTTCAGACCTGATAGCAAAATGACAATAATTACACAAGACATTTTACTACACCTATTAACTCCATCGATTCCGTGTAATAATAGCGTGACTATTATTACTGCACTTCTTCTATTATCGTTATTACCTCACTAAATATGTTTATACAGGATTTTATAGTTGGAATACCCTTTTAATTCTCTGCTATTATCGACGGAAATTTAGAATGAAAAATGTTAAAAACATTCTAATATTCATTAATTCTAGATAAAGCGAATTTATAATAAGCAATAATACGGTTTCAAGAAGTTAGTAGATTAAATATTTAAGCAACAATGTGCCTTTAGTACAAACAAAAATGTTAAAATTAAAATAAATTATATATATGGCCATAGACTCCTCGTGGGGTATTGGCCGCTTTTTCTATTGGCCGCTTGTTTTATGTTCCATTCATACTTTCTAGTGTGCTTTTGTTTCTTGAACTATTTTCTTCCATTCCTTTCAGTGTTTCACCTTCTGCCTCCATTCTGTGACTTCCATTGTTCGCAAATCTTCGTGTATTTGGTCCTGCCATCTTAATTTTGGCCTTCCTCGTAGTCTGCTGAGTGGTGGTTTCCAGTTTGTAATTCTCTTCGTTATGGAGTCTTGGGTTTTTCTTTGCATATAACCACACCAGCTGAGCCTCCGTGCTTTTATGAATTGCCCTATGTCTTCCTCTTCTAGGATACTTTCTATTTCTTCGTTTCTTAGTGTTCTTGTCCTTTCTTGTTATTTCTTTATGCACAGTGTTCTTCTTATAAATCTTCTATCCAGTATTCTCCTTCTTTCTTCGTTTAGTCAGGCACATTGACGCCATCACGATCTGTGCCCTTGAAAATCTAGAAATGGGTTATAAAAGTAGAAACACCTACACTCACACAAGTCATCATACAAATAAATTAAAAATTTTTGACAAACATTCGAAAAAACTGTTCATTTACGTATATGAGATTGCAAGAAGATTGAATTAAATAAATTTATAAATAGCAAAACAAAACCTCATGTTGAATCATGTCAACAATCAACCCTTGTTGTATAATTTAATAAATTAAATTCCTAATAAACTAATTCCAACAATCTAGTTTAATTTAGTTATTCTCATATCACAACTATTAATTTCCCAAATTCGCTCGCAAATATTTCACAATGAGGCGATAATTCGTATGAAATGGGTGACAATGGCCACTGTATTATTAGTCCGACTACCCTTTTCGCCCAGATTATTAGCAGACTGAACGCCGCTCAAAACTAAACGCTATTTATTTAGTAACGGAATACTGGATCCAATCCGATGTTTGACATTGATCAGCTGCACCACTTAACCCATAATGCGAACTATTTGACACATTGTTTGCTTTCTGTTTCACAAACCAGCCCGATCTGCAAACACATTCGTACCTAAATTACTCATTTATATTATATATCTCAATTATTTATTCAACGTTTATACAATAACAGAAACATAAAATTGGACACGCAACTAGGAACGACAAAACTAGACAGAAGAAAGTAAATAGACAAGATTAGACAGCCAAGACTAGACAGGCGAAACTAGACAAAACTAAACAGACTAGACAGACAAGACTAGACAAACAAGACTCGACAAACAAGACTAGACAGACAATACAAGACAGACAAGCCTAGACAGACACGACTAAACAGACAAGCCTAGACAGACAAGACTAGACAGACAGTCTAGACCATCTTAAGACTATCTCAAAGACTAGGCAGAAAAGACTAGACAGTCAATACTAGACAGACAATACTAGACAGACATGACTAGACAGACAAGACAAGACAGACAAGACTAGACAGACAAAACTAGACAGACAAGACTAGACAGCCAAGACTAGACAGGCAAGACTAGAGAGACAAGGCTAGACAGACAAGACTAGATAGACAAGACTAGACAGACAAGACTAGACAGAAAAAACTAGACAGAAAAGACTAGACAGATAAGACAAGACCGACAAGACTAGACAGGCAAGACTAGACAAACAATAGTAGACAGACAAAACTAGACAGACAAGACTAGACAGACAAAACTAGACAGACAGGACTAGACAGACAAGACTAGACAGACAAGACTAGACAAGCAAGACTAGACAGACAAGACTAGACAGACAAGACTAGACACGTCGAGTCTCAGCGCTCGCAGAGTGCGGTCGCAGTCTAGTGTAGCTAAAGAAAACTCGCAAATCTTATCGTTTCAGTGCAAGTACTTTTAAAAATTTACGTAAAAATGCCGATGGGGACGAGGTCCAATACCCTACCAGAAAAATCTAGTGAAAATGTAACCAGTTTTTTTTCAAACCCAACTTTTATTGAGCTAATGGAGCAGATTATAAAAAAGAAGTAGAACCGCTAAAAAGCATTGTTAATGCCATTCGAGAAGATATTCAAACTATGAAAGGAGCCCTTTCTAACGAATGTCGGGATTACATTGTCAGTTATTCCACAAGTCCAACTATCATTGAGCAAATGGGCAGCTGCTTTAGAAAAGAAATTGAGCCCCTTAAAAACACAATCAATGATCTTAGCGACGAAGTTGCAATTTTAAAAGGCAATCATGAATCTCCAATTAAACTAATTCCGGAAACTAATTCTTCAAATCCAGGTACGACGCTCACAAAAACAACGGACAGTGTCGAATCGGTAGATATTCATGTCAAGGATACCGATAAGATAGTCTCAGTCCCTGGCTCTTCCCAAAACAACTCTGAAAAAAAATCAACTTAAATCCACGACCAAACTCTCGCAAAAATAAAGATAGTGAAAACTCCAACCTTGAAATTTCCGAGTTAAAATCCGATAGAGATAAAAATAAACACCGTAGCTGCGATAATGAAACAACACCAAACAAAAGAAGCAGAAAATCGAATATTATCTTCGAAACAAACTCGGAGGAATCCGAGATTAAAGCGGCAACCCATTATGTCTCAGTACATGTTTTTAAATTAGAACCATCTCTTACAGAGATCTCTTACAGAGATCAAATAGAAATAAAAATAAACACTGTAGCTGCGATAATGAAACAACACCAAAGAAAGAAGCAGAAAATCGAATAATATCTTCGGAACAAACTCCGAGGAATCCGAGATTAAAGCGGCAACCCATTATGCCTCAGTTCATATTTTTAAATTAGAACCATCTCTTACAGAGATCGATGTTATAAATTATCTGAAAAAAAAAGAACTTTAAAACGGTTCTATGCAGAAAAATAATCGCGAAATATCCTGAGGAATATTCCTCGTTCAAAGTCTCAATACCAGTGGAAGACCGAGATGAAATCATGAAACCAGATGTATGGCCCAAAAATAAGTGCATCAATCGTTTTTTCCAAAAACTGGAAAAAAACAGGCGAGAACCGTAGTTTAGAAAACCAAAACCGTAGTTTAGCCGTACTTTAGAAAACCGAAAATTAAGAAAACCAAAATAACAACCCCGAGCCAGACCAGAAGAGATATCACCTTATTATACCTCAACATCCAATCGCTCCAGTGCAAAATACCAGAATTGGAAATTCTAGAATCTCTAGAAGAAATGAAGCCATATTTTCTCTGTTTATCCGAAACTTGGCTAACATCTGATAACCTATTCCTCATTCACATTAATAGCTATCAATCAAATGATTTTTTTTGTAGATAACAATCTAGAGGTCGGGGGGTCGCTACATGGGCAAGGGCGTCTTCCGATATGTTTCCAATTGCTTCTCTTAAATTTGCAGTAATGTGCTGTTCTGGGGAAAAGCACATAGAATTCTGTGCTGTTATATGGAAAACCAAGGAAATTTCCGCCTACCGGCTGTCTAGAAACATTCATGGGGACCCTTGAAAATCTATTGGATAATGCCTTCCGCAAAGTCTCATCCATTATTGTAGTTGGAGACTTTAATATTAATTTTGACGTTAAATCATCACACACAATAAACCTTACAAACATGCTGTCTTCCTATGGTTTAGTAGGACTGGTATCCCAGCATACCCGTATTACAAAGTCATCTTCTGCACTAATTGACAGCATTTTTGGCAACTTTGTAGACAATCTATCTACATGTGTGGAACACTTCACCTTCTCTGATCATAGGATGATAATTCTGTGCAATGAGGGAAGCGAACCAGACAAGAAAAGAACTGTAATGGCGCGTAGAATTACTTCTCAAAATAAATCTATATTCGAGAAATACCTAAAAGAGCATGGTCCGATGTCTTTAACAGCGACCACTGTAATCAAAAAGCATTAGCCTTTATAAATATCTTGCAATTTCACTTTAATAATAGCTTTCCTCCTTCTCGAACGAATATCTCCAATAAAAACTGGATCACTGAAGAAGCAAAGATCTCTATCAGAAATTTAAAAGATCTCTACATTCTGCAACAAAGATATCCTTATCTACGAGTGATTTTGGCAATCAAAAGAAAATTCATGAAAGAATAATTACTCGCACAAAAAAACTCTATATTAGAAATATTATCACTAATTCAGAAAACGCAAAAAACCGTATGGAGTATAATTAAACAAAACACAATTTAATTTAAGATTCACTTAAAAATCACAAAGCATCAGGGGAGAACCAAGTAACTGCAGAAATATGGAAAAACGCAAATTCACAAATCATTCAGAATTTACATAAATACCTCATAGACATTTGAAATACAGAAAAAATGCCCGAAGAGTGGAACATGGCGATAATACACCCTTTACATAAAAAAGGCGATAGATCAGATCCCAACAATTATCGGGGGATATCACTGCTGGATGTCACTCACAAAAAATTTTCAAAGATATTATACATGAGAATTCAAGAACAACTGGACTATGAACTTAGAGAATACCAAGAAGGGAGATTCGAATTCGTCCAGGGAGAAGTTGTCCAGATCAAATCAGTTCAGTCAATATGAGTTTAAAGTGGATTATGAAGCATCATAGGGTTAGAAACAAAAAGTTAGTTATCACTTTCGTTCATTTTAAAAAGGCGTATGATAGTATCCATCGTGAGTCACTATTGAATATCCTAAAGGAATTTGGTTTACATCCAAAACGTATTCGCCTTATTGGAATTACCCTAAAAAATACTAAAGCTAAAGTCAGATTCAGAAATTAACTCTCAAAACCATTTGACATTAACACTGGACTTCGGCAGGGAGATGGACTCTCACCATTATTGTTTAATTGTGTGTTGGAAAAAATCATGCGGGAATGGAATAAGATATGTCAACCTAACATCAAGATTGGCAAAAAAATAAGACTCAATTGTTTAGCATTCGCGGATGATCTTGCACTTCTGGCTAATGATATAGAAGAAGCTAAATTTAAAATAGAACAACTTGATAATATAGCAAGAAAACCTGGATTGCAAATTTCATATGAAATAACAGAAATAATGCCAACCTTCCCTGGTACATCACCAACTATTACCCTAGCAAATACTAAACAAATTAAAATTGTAAATAAGTTTAAATATCTTGGTGAAATTTTAACTTGGAACTCCAATGAAAAATTATCAATAGAAAGCAGAACATTTAAGTTAAAAAGAGCAAAACGAATTACATGGGCAACGTACAAGAAACAATCTCTTTCGATAAATGCTAAACTTCAACATTACCGTTCCGTCATTAAACCTGAAGCAACATACGCTTGTGAAACACTATTTAAATTGAACACCAAGGCAACAACTGACACACTGCAAAAGGTTGACAGAAGGATACTCCGAACAATCATTAATAAAAAACATCAGGTAGATGGACAATGGAGATTGTTGCCTAATGCAGTGGTCTACAGGGAAAGTGAATCTATAATAGATACGATGAGAAAAAGAAGAATTGCATTTTTCTGTCATCTATCTAGATTAAAAGATAACAGGATAATAAAACAACTATTTATTTACTTTTGGCAAAATAAAACTAAAAATAATTGGTTGAAAGAAGTTCAGAGTGATTTAGAAGAGTTGAATATTACAATGAAACAAATTGAAAATAGAGAAGAAAAACGGATTCTCAAGAATAAACAAATAAGATTTTCATTAAAAACTGTACAAAGGAAACAATATGTCATATTTGATGAAGAAAGGGCAGCCAGATCAGCCAGAAAGAAGAGGTATTGGGAAAGGAAGAAGATAATGCAAAAGGGTTTGATTTAAGTGCTCCAATGTGGGCGTAAACTATGCAAATAAATAAATAAACAAAACACAAATAAAAAGAAAAAAATGCGAACAAGTCGAATTAGAAATAGGTGATAGTCTAATTAGGGATCCTGATAAAATTGCTATGGCTTTTAATGGATAAAGCGCCAGAGCAAATTATTAAAAACATGAATCCGACTAGCATAACAAACAACCACATGCAATTTATCGCGGAAACCTTGTATTTAGAGGATTTTTGTGAAAGAGAATTATTCAATCTTCCAAACAAAAATCTAAAAAATAAAAACTCACATGGGCCAGATGCTTTACCCTGTGGCTTAATTAAGGAGAATTTAGAACATCTAACGAAGCTACTAAATATAATAAATTGCTCCTTTAATACCGAAGAATTTCCGGAAATTTTAAAGGTGACCACTATTCTACCTATTCATAAAAAGGGAGCCAAAGACGGTCCTCAATAACTTCAGAGCAATTGCTTTAATCTCAGTGCTGTCTAAAATATTAGAATACTGTTTCCTGGACAGACTTCGCCCTTTTATTGCGATGCATAAAATAATACCCCCGGAACAACATGGCTTTCAATGCGGGAAATCTACTAGGATCGCTGTGCTTATCCTAAAACTTTATAATAAAATCTTATCTGATGTAGACAAGGGCAATTTCCCAATAGGTATTTTCTGTGACCTAAGTAAAGTCTTCGACTGTGTATGCCACGACCAATTGCTTGACAAATTAGATTATTACGGCATAAGAGGAAAATCAGGAAATTGGTTATGCTCCTTCCTACAAAACCGATCCCAATATGTAGAAATAAACTCTTTGGATAAGGTAGGCATGTCTCCAACAATTGCGACAAACACAGGGGCACCCCAGGGTAGTGTGCTCTCACCAACACTATTTATCGTATTTTTTGCGGATTTAGTGGCATACATCCACGAATGTGATTCCACGTTATATGCTGATGACGCCAGCTTTTTAAAATCTGAAAACAATTTGAAATCTTCAATTAAAAAATCTTACACAATCATGGAATCTGTAACACAATGGATTTCCTCCAATAAACTGTTTCTTAACATGGAAAAAAACTGAATTCATAGTTTTCCAAACCAACAGGAGCAAATACGTAGAAAATATCCAAATAAAAGCTGGAAAATCGGCACTAAAACGAACAAAATGCACAAAATTTCTTGGAATACATATTGAAGAGCACTTAACTTGACACACTACAACTCAGAGCATTTGCAAAGTACTGAATCAGAAAGCATATTGCACTCGGTTCCTCAGAAAAATTCTCAATCAAATCGAGTTACTAAACTACTACTATGCTGAGATGCGGTCAGTGCTCTCTTATGGCATTATAGTGTGGGGATCGTCACTAGAAATATCTCGAATTTTAAAAGCGCAAGAAAGGATCATTAGTGCGTTAGTCGGCATTCCAACTTACGCTTCATGCAGGTCGCATTTTATACACCTACATCTGCTAACAGTTACTAGCCTTTATATCCTTGAAACTACGTGCTACATCCACAAAATGAAACTAACGGGTTCCTAGGAACAGTGATAGGCACGGCTACTGCACTCCAGGACACCTTAAGCTGTACCCTACCAAAGTAAGGCTGGATATTTGTGGCAAAGCCCCAGATGTCAAAGGCATTAATATATACAATAAGCTCCCAACGCGCCTCCCGGAGGAGACCCCATCTAGGAGGTTCAGAAGCGTAATAAGAGAATTACTTATTTCACAGTGTCCCTACGACTACAATGAGTTTGTGAATTCTCTCAATTCTATATAGTTTTGGACGTACCCATATGTATCTGTATGTATGTACATCTTGTGGTCCATAAATGAATTGAAATTGAATTGACTAGACAGACAAGACTAGACAGACAAGACTAGACAGAAAAGACTAGACAGACAAGACAAGACCGACAAGACTAGACAGACAAGACTAGACAGACAAGACTAGACAGGTAAGACTAGACAAACAATACTAGACAGACAATACTAGACAGATAAGACTAGACAGACAAGACTAGAGAAACAAGATCAGTCAGAGAAGACTAGACAGGCATGACTAAACCGACAAGTCTATATAGACAAGACTAGAGAGAAAAGACTAGACAGACAAGACTAGACAGACAAGACTAGAGAGACAGAACTAGATCGACAAGACTAGACAAACAAGACTATATACACAAGTCTAAATAGACAAGACTAGACAGACAAAACTATACAGATCAGTCTAGATATATAAGACTAGACAGATAATACTAGACAGAAAAGACAAGCCAGACAGACTAGATAGACAGAAGTACACAGGTATGACTAGACACACAGGACTATATAAACAATACTAGACCCGCAACACTTGTCAGACGAAACTAGAAAGCTTGTCTAAACTAATGCCTAGTGTAGCTTATTGGATCCTTGTGAAAAATTCCATGTATTAAATTAAATTTTAGATTAGAATGATTTCATTTGTTTACAGGATCGGGGTGGTTTCGCTGCGACAAAACTCGAATCTGGGAATTTATTCCGTCGCGACCCTAACATTCATTTCCATCCCTTAATACTCGCCCTCGACTAGTCTTAGCATACATTAAGCGATTCGCATTTGTTTGCTCGGTATAAGAAAGACTCGTATTTTTCCACCCCTAAACCGTCTTGATTGTGCTCCGCCGAGGACGGATTTAAAATGCAAAAATCTCCATGACCTGTTACGCGGCTTTCCCCCCACTCAATTAAATGCATTCAGACAGTGGAAGAAAAAGAGAATGTTTATAATAGAGTTTTTTTTCGGTGTCTTGGGGGTTGTTTGGTGGTGGAATACATTTGGATTGATAATTAAGTGTGTGAGGTTTTTTGTCTGTTGTTCTGTGGGGGTTGTAAATCGGGTTGTGCACGCGCGGGCGCTGTTCGCGTTAATTTGTATGCAAAGTCGGTTTATATTGCAGATAGCATGCAGCAGTCGGAAACCCGCACACACACACGGACAGGGAGATAGATAGATAGTGGGGTTTATCGTGGGGCTGGTGGGGGGCGGCGTTCGTTCGTTGGTTCGATCGGCGACGCGACGCTGCAGATAGCACCCGACGCGCGATTTATACATTTTGAATTGGGCTCGGGTGCGGATCAACAGTTTGAAGCAACAGACGGGGGATGAACGGATTTTTTCCTGTCAAATCGACGCAATTTTAAATCTACCCTTAATAAATGTTTCTCTTTTGCTATTCAGCTAGTGTTGTTGCAACTCAAATTCCAAAGCTATTCAACAAAATCTGGCGAATGCGCTTGGCTTATTTTCCTAAATATTCCATAATCATGACGTGTCACATATGAATGACAAACTTTTAGAACATACGTCCGGAATATATGGCACAAAGTTATTTTGTTAACACAATCACAAACATGAATGAGGTTTGAAATCTACTTGAAAATGCAAATAATCTATTGAATTGAAATATATATTTATAATCTTAAATTGCTTGATATATCTATTCAATTAAAAAAAAACAAAGTTGAATAAGCTATATTGAACAATTTGAAGTGATTTTATCAGTTCAAAAATGATACTCACAATATCTACAGAACCAAATGAATAAGACTAATTAGTCGTAACCTAAGTACTCCACCCATTTCCTTACAATCGAGTTATAAATCCACTATATAAACTGATTATTTTTTTAATCAATTTATTCTTGGTGGTTATTAAATGATATTTACGCTTGTTGCAGGGTGACGGCGGGGGTGCTTTGCGGCGGGCGAGTTGCTTTAATTTCATGTTAGCTGTTAATTTCGTATGCAAATGTCGGGGGCAATCGCATTTAGATTGTCGCGTTCAGACAATGGCCGCATTAATTATGGTCCGGAGGGTCTATTGATTTTACAATTTTGGTTTTCGCACGGTGAAAAATCGCACACGAAATAAATTCAATTCGACATTCAAACAAATATTGTCTGAACAGCTCCTCTACTCAAACCAGCTGGATTGTCTAGTTTCTAAACACTGGCTAATCTAATTCTCTCTGTGCAGCTACCACCAAATACGAATTATCTATCTAGTCTTATCTAACTAGTCTTCTATGTCTAGTCTTGTCTATATACTCTTGTCTGTTTACTCCTGTCATGACTGGACAGAGATGACTACGTAAGTCATCTCTGTCTAGTCATGTGCCTAGTTTTGTCTGACTAGGCTAGTCTTGCCTATTGTCCAGTCATGTGTTTGTAGTCTTGTCTGTATAGTTTTGTCTGTAGAGTTTTACCTGCCTACGCATATCTATCTAATCTAGTCTCTCCTGTCATGTCTATCTAGTCTTGCCTCTCTTGTCTTGTCTGTCTAGTATTGTCTGTCTAGTCTAGTCTCTCTAATCTTGTCTGCATAGTCTTTTAAACTTCGTATTTTCTATCTAGTCTGTCAAGTCTAGTCTTGTCTATTCAGTCCTGCACGTCTAGTCAGGTGTGTGTAGTCTTATCTGTATAGCATTGTCCGTCTAGTTTTGTCTCCCTACTCTTGTTTGTCTAGTCTAATCTATATTGTCTTGTCTATATGTGTCTGTCTAGTCTTGTCTACCTACTCATGTTTGCTTATATTTCTAGTCTTGACTGTCTAGATTTCTATACCTAGTCTTGTTTGTCTAGTCTAGTCTGTCTAATAATGTCTATCCAATCATGCTTGTCTAATAACAGATATATAGTCTAGTTAGTTTATAGCTGTAAATTATGATGAAATTGTGTATATGATTGTGAAAACGTTGGAAGTGTATGAAAAGGGGAGACGTGGTGTATTGTAATCCGGCTGCAACAGATGATAGCTTGAGGGGTAGTTTTACATGTGTGCCGAACAGACAAGCTGCGAGAGTAAAGGAGACGTCTGAGTTCGGGGGTAGCGCGAGCAGGTACGGACGGGGACAGATGCGCGCGTGTCTCAATTGTTGCACCCTAAACAAAAAAACAAGAATCAAGCGAACAGGAGAAATATTTAAGGGAAACTATTTTCATATAGGACAGAAAGAAGTTCTAACAATACTTAACCATTTTAAGATTTTCTGATTAGACTTCCCTTTAAACTTATTTTTCTTGTCATTTCCTATCTATCTTGTCTGAGTAGCGCAATCTGTCTAGCCTTGTCTGTCTGGTCTTATCAGTCTAAACTTGTATGTCTAAACTTGTATATCTAGACTAATCTTGCGTATCTAGTCTTGTGTGTCTAGTCTTGTCTGTTTAGTCTTGTCTGTCTAGTTTTGTCTGTCTATTCTTGCGTGTCTAGTCTTGCCTGTCTAGTCTTGTCTGTCGGGTCTTATTTCTCCAGTATTGTCTATGTAGTTTATTCAATCCCGTATTGTCTGTCTAAACTTGTCTGTCTAGTCTTGTCTATCTAGCCTAGTCTCTCTAGTCTTATCTGTCCAGTCTTGTCTGTCTAATCTTGTGTGTCTAGTCTTGTCTGTCTAGTCTTGTCTCTCCAGTCTCTCCTGTCTAGTCTTGTCTGTCAGCTCTTGTCTGCTAGTCTTGTCCGTCTAGTCTTGTTTGTCCAGTCTTGCCTTTATTGTCCTGTCTATCTAGTCTTGTTTGTCTAGTCTTGTTTCTCTAGTCTTGTCTGTCTAATCTTGTTTGTCTAGTCTTGCTGGTCTAGTCGTGTCTGTCTACTCTTGTCTCTCTAGTGTTGTCTATTTAATCTTGTCTGTATTATCGTCTCTGCCTAATCCTCTCTGTTTAGTTTTGTCGCTTTTGGACGGCTTTAGCTTTAGTTAGATTTCTAATTGGTTTATGCCTTAATTTTTGAAAGAATCATGTGGATCATGTGGAAACAGATGCGCACGAGCCCCAATTGTTGCAGCTGACGAAGAAAAGAGAGAGAATGAAAGACACCTTTGTAGGGTGCAAACTCTTGTAGAGGATCTAGCACCTATTTCTTTCACAATAAATCTCGCAACAATGCGTGTAATATGTATATATATATATATATATATATGTATATATATATATATATATATATATATATATATATATATATATATATATATATGCATGCAAAATAGTAAAAACCCAGGTAGAAAACATAGTTAGAGATATTGTTGCTTCGAGTACAATGGCGGAAGATTTCACGCCGTCAGTTCGAGTAACCGGGTTTTCTGTGTCTGTCCGACGCAGCAAAATGTTTTTGCTGGCGGAGTGGATGGGTGCATTGTTGCAGATGCAGGCGAGACGCGTGCTCTACTAGCAGCCGCATACTCCAAGGGGGTGGACGTGATTTATCTGCCCGTCTCTCCCTCTTGATGGGGCCAACTCTCTTCCCGGACGACACACTCAACCCGTTTACAATTACTACCCTCTCTGCGAAATGTTTTATTTCGAGTCTTACTTTATATTCAAATGTTACCACTAATTGTTTTTATTTACTTCATCACACAATTATTGTTTGCTTTTATATCTATTTATAGATTAATAATAATTTATAGATTGGCATGTATTATTTACTTTCACAATTACCTCTTACGTTCCTTGACAAACGTCTTTTTAAGACAGGACTACACAGTCATGTCCAGACAGCTAAGACTACACCAACAGGACTAGACAGACAAGATTCGACAAACAGGACTAGACGCGACTAGACAGAGAAAATTATACGGATAAAACAACAAAAACTAGACAGATAAACTAGACTAGACTACCCAGAAAAGACTAGTCAGGTAAGATTAGACAGCTAGGACACAGAAGACACAGAAATCACTGAATACAGAAATCACCAGACAAACATTTCTTGCTAAACCAAAATAGAGAGACAAAAAATACTAGCTGGACAAGAATAAGCAAACGAGAGGAAACACTGAAGACTAGAGAGATAAGACTAGTCTAGAAAGATTAGACAGAAAAAGATATATACAAACAAGTTTCAAGATTTTCGTTAGATTCTTGTTGCATACAAGTTACACCAGTTTATGTAGGGCAAATCGCATATTTTGCTATTGCTATTAGGAAGGCATTAATGTGGTAGGTTTAAAAGGGCGCACGTACAATGGGCATTATGGAAGGGTCGCGACGCGTGTGGAGTGGCGTCGCCCTCCATCATTATTCACGTCAACATCGATCAAAACCCGTCGATTACTGAACGCCAGGTCGCTAATAGCTCCCACCGCGATCCACCACAAAAGACCAGAAGTTATGAATATGCAATTTTTATGAACAGACAAGAATACATTTGACGAACAAGTCTAGACAGACAACACTGTACATATAATACTAGGCAGACAAGACTAGACAGACAAGGCTGGCCAGACAAGACTAGACAGACAACACTAGACAGACAAGACTAGACAGACAAGACTAGACAGACAAGACTAGACCGACAAGACTAGAAAGACAAGACTAGACAGACAAGACTAGACAGACAAGACTAGACAGACAAGACTAGACAGACAAGACTAGACAGACAAGACTAGACAGACAAGACTAGACAGACAAGACTAGACAGACAAGACTAGACAGACAAGACTAGACAGACAAGACTAGACAGACAAGACTAAACAGACAAGACTAGACAGACAAGACTAGACAGACAAGACTAGACAGACAAGACTAGACAGACAAGACTAGACAGACAAGACAAGACAAGACAGACAAGACTAGACAGGCAAGACTAGACAGACAAGACTAGACAGACAAGACTAGACAGACAAGACTAGACAGACAAGACTAGACAGACAAGACTAGACAGACAAGACTAGACAGACCAGACTAGACAGACAAGACTAGACAGACAAGACTAGACAGACAAGACCAGACAGACAAGACTAGTCAGACAAGACTAGACAGACAAGACTAGACAGACAAGACTTGACAGACAAGACTAGACAGACAAGACTAGACAGACAAGACAAGACAGACAAGACTAGACAGACAAGACTAGACAGACAAGACTAGACAGACAAGACTAGACAGACAAGACTAGACAGACAAGACTAGACAGACAAGACTAGACAGACAAGACTAGACAGACAAGACTAGACAGACAAGACTAGACAGACAAGACTAGACAGACAAGACTAGACAGACAAGACTAGACAGACAAGACTAGACAGACAAGACTAGACAGACAAGACTAGACAGACAAGACTAGACAGACAAGACTAGACAGACAAGACTAGACAGACAAGACTAGACAGACAAGACTAGACAGACAAGACTAGACAGACAAGACTAGACAGACAAGACTAGACAGACAAGACTAGACAGACAAGACTAGACAGACAAGACTAGACAGACAAGACTAGACAGACAAGACTAACAGACAAGACTAGACAGACAAGACTAGACAGACAAGACTAGACAGACAAGACTAGACAGACAAGACTAGACAGACAAGACTAGACAGACAAGACTAGACAGACAAGACTAGACAGACAAGACTAGACAGACAAGACTAGACAGACAAGACTAGACAGACAAGACTAGACAGACAAGACTAGACAGAAGACAAGACTAGACAGACAAGACTAGACAGACAAGACTAGACAGACAAGACTAGACAGAAAAGACTAGACAGACAAGACTAGACAGACAAGACTAGACAGACAAGACTAGACAGACAAGACTAGACAGACAAGACTAGACAGACAAGACTAGACAGACAAGACTAGACAGACAAGGCTAGACAGACAAGACTAGACAGGCAAGACTAGACAGACAAAACTAGACAGACAAGACTAGACAGACAAGACTAGACAGACAAGACTAGACAGACAAGACTAGACAGACAAGACTAGACAGACAAGACTAGACAGACAAGACTAGACAGACAAGACTAGACAGACAAGACTAGACAGACAAGACTAGACAGACAAGACTAGACAGACAAGACTAGACAGACAAGACTAGACAGACAAGACTAGACAGACAAGACTAGACAGACAAGACTAGACAGACAAGACTAGACAGACAAGACTAGACAGACAAGACTAGACAGACAAGACCTAGACAGACAAGACTAGACAGACAAGACTAGACAGACAAGACTAGACAGACAAGACAAGACAAGACAGACAAGACTAGACAGACAAGACTAGACACACAAGACTAGACAGACAAGACTAGACAGACAAGACTAGACAGACAAGACTAGACAGACCAGACTAGACAGACAAGACTAGACAGACAAGACTAGACAGACAAGACTAGACAGACAAGACTAGACAGACAAGACTAGACAGACAAGACTAGACAGACAGACTAGACAGACAAGACTAGACAGACAAGACTAGACAGACAAGACTAGACAGACAAGACTAGACAGACAAGACTAGTCAGACAAGACTAGACAAACAAGACTAGACAGACAAGACTAGACAG
>OX155903.1:28366591-28633305 GCA_944588485.1 Phosphuga atrata | reverse complement strand
TATCCTTATCCCGTTTGATGCTTCTTCTGCTATGTGCGGTGTGAAATATAGTGAATTGTCTATTACTATGCCAGTCGAGTATTCCAGTCGGAGAACGGATGTGCGAACTGTTAGTCAAATTGAACTCGTTTAAAGTGTTTTTAAAAGTGGTATAAATAGTAAAAGTGTTATAAATAAATAAAGAAATATTATCATTATGGCTAGAGAATTGCGATCTAATATTCCATCCGAAAAACAATTTAATATCCTTTCGACTTTTTAACAAAGTACGAATTTCGAAAATGTTATGTCAGGGGTAATAAGAAAACATGTGGAACCCCTTGAAGTTCTTATAACCGATTTAACCGACAAGGCTACTGATTTATCCCTAATGAATGAGAGATTGTCAAATTTATTAACTTCGACAGAATTGAATATGCCTACAGCCGTACCGAATTCGTCTCAAATAGACAGAGTGGAAGCCAATGTCAGCGATAACGAAATAAATACTTTGCCTGTTAAATTAAAAAAAAAAAACCATCTGCGAACGAGCCCGATCCTGCAAAAATAAAAACAAAACATCTAACCGAAGAAGATAGCAGCTGACAATAATAACTGGGAAACACAACGACACCAGAAAAGGAGTACGCGGAAGTCTAATGCTACCGTTGGAACTAATGATGATACAACCTTAATAAAAGCTGCTACGAGATATGCCCATGTACATGTTTATCGACTTGACCCGAAGTTATCAGAAAATGATGTAATTAACTATCTTAACAACAAATTGTTTAATCAGGTGATATGTACCAAACTGTTGTCACGAAACCCAGTTTTGTATTCCTCATTCAAAGTCTCCGTACCAAGAGAAGACCTAGATAACCTTAAGAAACCCGAAGTATGGTCAAGTAATACTTGTTTAAAGCATTTTTTGCTAAGACTAGGAAAGAGGATGGAGAAGAAATAACATCAACGGTTAATCCACCAACTACAAAGATAATTAACCAAAATACGCAATCTCTAGGAAATTCCGTCGACAAGCTAGAATTCATGCTAGAAAGAAACACCGAGCACTGGAAAAGCACTACTCAGCTCGAAACTTTTAGAATAAACAATTTTAACCTGTCCTTCTTATTGTGTAGAGAAGTTGGGGAACAAGGAGGAGCTGCCATATACTGCAGAAACGGGACTAGAACCAAACCAAGGTATGACATAAATACCATCGCCGAAAAATATATTCTAGAATGCTGTGCAAATGAGAGTATTATTAACAACAACGCACTAATTATTATTAGAATCTACAGAGCTCCATTAACAAGCAATGCTGCCTTTATAAGTAAGTTATGATGTTGAACTCCATGAACTCCTGATGTTGTTATCAACCGAAAATAAACAATACATAATTGCGGGTGATTTTAATATAAACATTTTAAAGAATAACCGCATATGTCAGCAGTTCTTGTCATTACTCGAATCGGATGTCTTGTCATTACTGAATATACTATGGGATGATGTATTCATAATTGATGACTGCAATGTCGATAATAATTGGACCGCATTCATGGATATATTTTTAAGGCCTTTTAACGAGGCTTTTCCCAAAATACTTATCAAAACCAACAATGAACCCCGTAGGATTTTAATAAACCCGGATCTACAGAAGATGGAAACGAATCTAGTGGTACTTCAAACATTAACTCGCTCTAATCCTGCCCTGAAGTGCCTTTACAATAACCAGCGAAGAAAATTTGCTACGTAGTGAGAAGAAACAAAGATTAAAAAGAACAGCTGATCAATTCCCCTAACTTACAAAACACAACTCAAAAGAAAACAAAATTGAAAAAGTTCTTTGTTCTAGAATCCTCTCATTTTTTAGACACAAACAACATAATAAGCCAACAACAACATGGGTTTATAAAGGGGAAGGGCGTAGATATAGCATGGTATAATTGTGTGAATGGTGTAACAGAGCATTTGAAATTTCGGAAGGTCCCTTGTGGAATGCTTATTGACCTATCCAAAGCCTATGATTTAATAAATCATAATAAATTACTAAGTAAAATAGCCAAATATGGTTTAAGAGCTATAGTACTGGAATGGCAATGTCAATTCTACCGTAAGGATAGTTAAGAAAATCAATCCACAAGGTAGTACTATAGGTCCACTTCTATTCACAATGTTCATAAATGACTAACCGCAATCATCCATCGAACCGCAACAATTAATTCTAAATTATGCAGATGATACAACCATATTACTAAATAATAATACTGTAAACGTCATAGAACCGAACACAAATTTAGCTATGTCATCAATCCTTTCTTGGTTTTTAAGGAATAGCTTATTAATTAATAAGGACAAGACGAATGTTATTATTTTTAAAACAAAGAGATGTACCTTGTTTTATCCACAAGAAATTGAAATTGAAAAGGAAGTAATTCAACTACAACATTCAGTGAAATAACTAGTCTTACATATACACCATACGCTGGACTGGATATCACACATCACCCATTTAACCAAGAAGCTTAACAAAGCCACTTTTGCAATAAGGTCCTTACGTCCATATGTAGATAGATACACATGTCTTACTGCTAGTATATTTCGCAAACTTCCACTCTCTTTTGATATGGAATTATGTTTTGGGGCAATGGTTCCCACACAAGAAATGTGTTTAGAATACACAAACTGGTCCTGCGTATCATAAACAATTTGAAGTACAGAGAGTCATGCAGGGGGTATTTCAGAAAGGCCAATATACTAACGACTACGGGAACTTATATCTTCGAGAGTGTCATTTTGATGTTTAAACATAGACACCTTTTTGCTCGCTTACTTAAACCAACTCGTAAGAGAAACAAGATATAACAGAGAACTCTACTAAGTATCACAGCATAAGTTGACAATGACTGAAAGAAGCCCCCCATACAGCAACATTAAATTATATAACCTACTTCCAAAGGATATCAAACTATTAGTAAATTTAAAACAGTTAAAAAAAAATTATTCAATCTAGTCTACGAGATACAACGCTACAACCTAGAAGAATTTCTTTCTTACAAGTTTGAATAGCCATTGATGGGTTATTCTGTATTGTATATGTGATTATTTACATCTATATATACTCGTTTCCTTTTTTGTATGCATGCTATGTTATATTTGGCAGTTCTTTGACACATTTCATTTAGTGTAATTGTTTATACTTGGAATAAAATGTTTAATTTGATATGCCCAGGTATTTTATTTGATGCTTTGAGATTATCGTTATTTTCCCGATTCTAAACATTTATTGGTTCAGTTTTTTTTTCTGGCGCAAGATTGAGGTTTTTGAATTTCATCCATTTAATTATTTGCTCTATAGCGTGTATGGACGTTTGCATCAGTCCTTCTGTTAGGGCTGGTACCACTAAAGCCAAGACCTCTGCATAGCCTACCACTGTTGTCCCTAATGCCAATCTTAATCAGAGCACATCGTCGTAAAGGTCGTTTCACAAAGTTGGACTTAATGTCGATCCTTGTGGAACAGCGCTGCTGATACTTCTCTCTTATGTTTGCCGAACCATTTTCAGAATTAACTTTCTACCGATAAGGTAGCTCCTCACCATACACAGTAAATAAGGTGATATACCTCTTGATGTTAGGCCTTCCATGACCTGCTTCCAGCATTTCTAATATCGAAAGTTATCAGCGCACAAAGTTTTCTTGTTCTTTGAGCACAAGACTTTTCGGCAATCTCTACAACAGATCACACAGCGCCAATTGTGAATTTTCGTTACCTAAAGCTAAATTGTTTTTCTAATAGTCCATGCCCGGTCTTGACTTGACGTTTTGTTCTACTTAATCGGTGTTTCTCTCAGAGTTTTGCTGGTACATCCAGTGAGGAAAAGGATCTATAAGATGTGGGGTCCCATATTTCTTTATCTCTTTTTTGGACGAGGACAAGCTTTGCTCGTTTTCATCTGGCCGGAAAGTTGTGAGCAGCGTTTTCATATTGTCATGATTGATGCTAACCAGCTACTTTTACAGCTTCAGGTAATATTCCATCTGAGTCAAACCAAATAAAATCAAATCAATTTATTGGCTTTTGAGATGTACATTAATACATATAAGCAACGTTAAAGATCATCGACATTGTACAAACATTTATTGATTAAGTAATCTTTCAGATTATTACGGAATAATTTATATGATGATTATTCTTTTAAATTAATTGGTAAGCTGTTGAAGATTTGAATTCCAATATGCGAGGGAGCTTTGGTATACAGTGTTAAGTTGGCAAATGGTGTTTGTATCATATTCTTGTTTCTAGTGTTATGTAAGTGTCGATCACTATTTTTTAGAAAATCTGTCTTATTTATAAAAATAAAACAAGCTAGTTCCCAGACGTAGATGGACGGGACTGTTAGAACTTGTAGTTCTTTGAAGTGTGGCCGACACGACCTTGATCTGGATATGCCCTTGATGGCCCACACTGCCCTCTTTTGTGCCTTGAATAGGACGTCTAAGTGCGGAGATGCCCCTCCCCCCCATATTATGATCGCATATGCAATAATTGATTGAACCTCCGCGTGGCATATTCGTAGTAGGAGCGGTATGTCTATGTTATTTCGGAGTATTCTTAACATGAAGGCCTTCTGGTTGACCTTAGCGACAATATGACGTATATGGGTATCGCAGTGTAATTCATCTTCAAGAAATATTCCTAGAAATTTTAAAGTATTTCTTCATTATATCAACTTTGTACAGTCTAGTTTGTGAAGTCTTGTCCACATTTGTCTAGACCAGTCCACGTTGTTTAGACTGGTCCACGTTTGTCTGGTCATGTTTAAATTTTTCTAGTCTTCTCTACATTTGTCTAGTCTTGTTCATAGCTTCGTTCAGTCTTGTTCAAGCATATTCAGGCATGTTTGATAACGTCTAGTCTTGTTCAGTTTAATCTAGTTTTGCCCAATTTTGTCAAGTCTCTTTGAATCTTATCAAACCTTGATTTTCTCCAATATATTCAGTCCTATTCATGCTGGTCCAATCCTGCCCATGTTTGTCTAGGCTTGTCCACGTTTGTCTAGTCTTGTCGAAGTGTGTCCAGTCTTGTCCACGTTTGTATAGATACAACTTTGTTCAGTCTAGTTAGTGAAGTCTTGTCCACGTTTGTCTAGAAAGGTCTACGTTTGTTTTTACTTGTCCACGTTTATATGGTCATGTTCAAATTTTTCTAGTCTTCTCTACATTTGTCTAGTATTGTTCACAATTGTCTAGTCTTGTTCTCTATAGTTTCATCTAACTTCGTTCAGTCTTGTTCGAGCATATTCAGGTTGGTACGCAAATAGTTGCGTTGTTTCCCCTAAATACCGTGGAAGATCTGCAATCATCATCAGTAGTGCTACAGCCCTACAGGGCCTCGACTTTCTCCAGCCTCGTTCGCCATCCTTTCCGGTCTCTGGCACGGACCTTCCAGTCAGTTGCACCAATTTTTCTGGCATCCTCAGAAACGCCGTATCTCCATCTCGGCCTTGGTCCCCATCTACCCCTGCTGCCGGTTGGTATGGCCTCAAAGTTACTTCGCATTGGTAAATTAGCACGAAGATCTGCAATATATAAAGAAAATAGAATAGGCTCAAGGACGCTTCCCTGGGGGTACCCATTTCAATGTCAACAGTTGTAGATATGCTCTCCTCTATTCCTTCATATTGCTTTCTATATAGTAAGTATTATTCAAGCCATCTTCCACATTTACCTCTGATTCCGTAACTTTCTAGTATATCGAGCAGATTTCTGTGTGAAACACAATCGAAAGCTTTGGTAAGGTCACAGAATATTCCAACTGGGCACTTCTGCGTATCGATGTGGTGTAGGATCTGCAATTTTTGAATAGCGGTTCTGGTCGATTGAGTCTTGTCTGTCTAGTCTTGCCTGTCTAGACTTGCCTGTCTAGTATTGTCTGTCTAGTCTTGTCTGTCTAGTCTTGCCTGTCTAGTCTTGTCTGTCTAGTCCTGTCTGTCTAATCTTGTCTGTCTAGTCTTGTCTGCATAGTCTTGTCTGTCTAGTCTTGTCTGTCTAGTCTTGTCTGTCTAGTCTTGTCTGTCTAGTCTTGTCTGTCTAGTCTTGTCTGTCTAGTCTTGTCTGTCTAGTCTTGTCTGTCTAGTCTTGTCTGACTAGTCTTGTCTGTCTAGTCTTGTCTGTCTAGTCTTGTCTGTCTAGTCTTGTCTGTCTAGTCTTGTCTGTCTAGTCTTGTCTGTCTAGTCTTGTCTGTCTAGTCTTGTCTGTCTAGTCTTGTCTATCTAGTCTTGTCTGTCTAGTATTGCCTGTCTAGTCTTGTCTGTCTTGTCTTGTCTGTCTAGTCTTGTCTGTCTAGTCTTGTGTGTCTGGTCTTGTCTGTCTAGTCTTATCCGTCTAGTCTTGTCTGTCTAATCTTGTCTGTCTAGTCTTGTCTGTGTAGCCTTGTCTGTCTAGTCTTGTCTGTCTAGTCTTATCTGTCTAGTCTTGTCTGTCTAGTCTTGTCTGTCTAGTCTTGTTTGTCTAGTCTTATCTGTCTAGTCTTGTCTGTTTTGTCTTGTCTGTCTAGTATTGTCTGTCTAGCCTTGTTCGTCTAGTCGTGTCTGTCTAGGCTTGTCTGTCTAGTCTTGTCTGTCCAGTCTTGTCTGTCTAGTCTTGCCTGTCTAGTCTTGTCCGTCTTGCCTTGTCTCTCTAGTCTTGTCTGTCTAGTCTTGTCACTCTAGTCGTGTCTGTCTAGTCTTATCTGTTTAGTATTGTCTGTCTAGTCTTGTCTGTCTACTCTTATCTGTCTAAGATTGTCTGTCTAATCTTTTCTGACTACGCTTGTCTGTCTAATCTTGTTTGTCCAGTCTTGTCGGTCTACTCTTAACTAGTAAAGTTTAAACTTGTCTATGTAATATATTTTCCAATACAAAACTTGATTAAAGTCGCCATGAGCAACGTCTTCATAGTATCTTGATTGATTGGAACAGCTACTCTTACAACTTCAGGTGGTATTCCATCTGACTCTTCTCTTTTAGGTCTCGTCAGTCTTGTATCGTCTGTCTAAGATAGTATTTCTAGTATCGTATATCTAGTCTCGTCTGTCTACTCTCGCCGGTCTATTCTTGTCTGTAATGTTTGTCTGTCTTGTCTTGTCCATCTAGTCTTGTTTGTCTAGTCTTATCTGTCAAATCTTGTCTGCCTAGGCTTGTCTATATAATCTTGTCTGTCTAGTCTTGCCCGCCTGCGCTTGTCGAGTATAGTTTAACCTTGTCTGTGTAATATTTTTTGTTTCTGATGTATGTAGATCAGATCTGTTTATTATTTTCCCTCTTCCACCCCAAATTCTATTTCTCATGCAAATCGAAACAGCTCTTTAACGATACGACCTTTTTTATGTTTTATTCAAAACCCTTAATGTTTTCGTCATTAAGTCAGCGACTAGAAAATTAATAGAGAACCCTACAAAAAAAAAACAATCAACCCTTAAACACGAAAACACCAACACGCCCGAAACTAAAGTAGAAAAAAGTAAAATAGTTTCCTCCCTTTCGCCCATTTGTTTGTATATACCTAACAGCAATTAGTTGCTGCGGCGAACGCCACCTCATTTCCATAAACGACTTACTTAACATAATAAGTTAACCAAATAATTATATAATACGGCATAAATCAGGTAGATAATCAAAGTACGTGTACACGGGGCGGTATCGAATCGGGGGGTTGTTGCCGACTGGGCGCATTTCGTGTATGCACATGTTGATGGACGTTAAGGGAACGTACCGAGTCGCAGCTCCACTGTTCCGGTCCGAATCCAATTTCTAGTTACATGCAAATGCTGCCCAACTCGGGACAGAAAACAACCCATCGCGACGGCGCGCACCATCAAACCCCCAAAGTTTAACTTATCAAACCGCATGCAAATCGTTACAACTACGTCATTACACAGATATATTTATTCTTTGAATAAACAAAACAAGATAGACGTTCGAGTCTAAACAGACGAGGCTAGAGAGAAATAAAACTTAATCCATTATTAACATTTGAATCTTTCGCCCCATTTGTAGCAAAAAAAAAAACGTAAAAACGTAAACACCCGTAGATAACTCAACAAGTGTTGACAATATACAAACCTCGTATATTCATTTTCTCCCTCTCGCCTTATTTCTTATTATTGCGCCGGGTTTTTACAACGGAGGGCGAAAAGGGAGCCGAGTTATTTGCACAAAGGGCTGCCTTTTGTGCCGCGTGCGTCTATGTGTGTGTGTGTGGAGGAAGTGGACTGGATCGGGCACGCGGCCATCCTGTCCAGCTGGGACAGGCACCCAGCTGCGCCACCCGAAACGCTATTCGTCACGCGGAATTTCCAACGGGATATTTATCGGATCATGGTAATAGGTCAATGAAATTTGAATGGCACCGACGTGATAATTTATTGTCCGCCGGTGTGCTTTCCTTTTTACCATACTTGGGGTTGTTTTTGCCCTGTTTACTGTCATATATTAGGGTGGAATACGCCAAAAACAGAAATCAAATTATGTTTAATATACGGCTATAAATATCCAATGATGTTAATAGTTTATGCATCAAGGTGGAGAGAACATATTATTGCACTCTCATATATGGATTCGATGGACAATATTAGATAGACAAATAAGACTAGACATACAAAACTAGGCAAACAAAACTAGACAGATAAGACTAGACAGACAAGACTAGACAGACAAGACTGGACAGACAAGACTGTCAGATAAGACTAGACGGACACGACTAGACAGACAAGACTAGACAAGCGGATTAGACTAGTCTCTCTAGTCTCTTCTATCTAGCCTTGCCTGTCTAGTCTTGTCTGTCTAGTCTTGTCCATCTAGTCTTGTCTGTCTAGTCTTGTCTGTCTAGTCTTGTTTGTCTAGTCTTGTCTGTCTAGTCTTGTCTGTCTAGTCTTGTCTGTCTAGTCTTGTCTGTCTAGTCTTGTCTGTCTAGTCTTGTCTGTCTAGTCTTGTCTGTCTAGTCTTGTCTGTCTAGTCTTGTCTGTCTAGTCTTGTCTGTCTAGTCTTGTCTGTCTAGTCTTGTCTGTCTAGTCTTGTCTGTCTAGTCTTGTCTGTCTAGTCTTGTCTGTCTAGTCTTGTCTCTCTAGTCTTCTCTGTCTAGTCTTGTCTGTCTAGTCTTGTCTGTCTAGTCTTGTCTGTCTAGTCTTGTCTGTCTAGTCTTGTCTGTCTAGTCTTGTCTGTCTAGTCTTGTCTGTCTAGCCTTGTCTGTCTAGTCTTGTCTGTCTAGTCTTGTCTGTCTAGTCTTGTCTGTCTAGTCCTGTCTGTCTAGTCTTGTCTGTCTAGTCTTGTCTGTCTAGTCTTGTCTGTCTAGTCTTGTCTGTCTAGTCTTGTCTGTCTAGTCTTGTCTGTCTAGTCTTGTCTGTCTAGTCTTGTCTGTCTAGTCTTGTCTGTCTAGTCTTGTCTGTCTAGTCTGTCTAGTCTTGTCTGTCTAGTCTTGTCTGTCTAGTCTTGTCTGTCTAGTCTTGTCTGTCTAGTCTTGTCTGTCTAGTCTTGTCTGTCTAGTCTTGTCTGTCTAGTCTTGTCTGTCTAGTCTTGTCTGTCTAGTCTTGTCTGTCTAGTCTTGTCTGTCTAGTCTTGTCTGTCTAGTCTTGTCTGTCTAGTCTTGTCTGTCTAGTCTTGTCTGTCTAGTCTTGTCTGTCTAGTCTTGTCTGTCTAGTCTTGTCTGTCTAGTCTTGTCTGTCTAGTCTTGTCTGTCTAGTCTTGTCTGTCTAGTCTTGTCTGTCTAGTCTTGTCTGTCTAGTCTTGTCTGTCTAGTCTTGTCTGTCTAGTCTTGTCTGTCTAGTCTTGTCTGTCTAGTCTTGTCTGTCTAGTCTTGTCTGTCTAGTCTTGTCTGTCTAGTCTTGTCTGTCTAGTCTTGTCTGTCTAGTCTTGTCTGTCTAGTCTTGTCTGTCTAGTCTTGTCTGTCTAGTCTTGTCTGTCTAGTCTTGTCTGTCTAGTCTTGTCTGTCTAGTCTTGTCTGTCTAGTCTTGTCTGTCTAGTCTTGTCTGTCTAGTCTTGTCCATCTAGTCTTGTCTGTCTAGTCTTGTCTGTCTAGTCTTGCCTGTCTAGTCTTGTCTGTCTAGTCTTGTCCATCTAGTCTTGTCTGTCTAGTCTTGTCTGTCTAGTCTTGTTTGTCTAGTCTTGTCTGTCTAGTCTTGTCTGTCTAGTCTTGTCTGTCTAGTCTTGTCTGTCTAGTCTTGTCTCTCTAGTCTTCTCTGTCTAGTCTTGTCTGTCTAGTCTTGTCTGTCTAGTCTTGTCTGTCTAGTCTTGTCTGTCTAGTCTTGTCTCTCTAGTCTTCTCTGTCTAGTCTTGTCTGTCTAGTCTTGTCTGTCTAGTCTTGTCTGTCTAGTCTTGTCTGTCTAGTCTTGTCTGTCTAGTCTTGTCTGTCTAGTCTTGTCTGTCTAGCCTTGTCTGTCTAGTCTTGTCTGTCTAGTCTTGTCTGTCTAGTCTTGTCTGTCTAGTCTTGTCTGTCTAGCCTTGTCTGTCTAGTCTTGTCTGTCTAGTCTTGCCTGTCTAGTCTTGTCTGTCTAGTCTTGTCCATCTAGTCTTGTCTGTCTAGTCTTGTCTGTCTAGTCTTGTTTGTCTAGTCTTGTCTGTCTAGTCTTGTCTGTCTAGTCTTGTCTGTCTAGTCTTGTCTGTCTAGTCTTGTCTCTCTAGTCTTCTCTGTCTAGTCTTGTCTGTCTAGTCTTGTCTGTCTAGTCTTGTCTGTCTAGTCTTGTCTGTCTAGTCTTGTCTGTCTAGTCTTGTCTGTCTAGCCTTGTCTGTCTAGTCTTGTCTGTCTAGTCTTGTCTGTCTAGTCTTGTCTGTCTAGTCCTGTCTGTCTAGTCTTGTCTGTCTAGTCTTGTCTGTCTAGTCTTGTCTGTCTAGTCTTGTCTGTCTAGTCTTGTCTGTCTAGTCTTGTCTGTCTAGTCTTGTCTGTCTAGTCTTGTCTGTCTAGTCTGTCTAGTCTGTCTAGTCTTGTCTGTCTAGTCTTGTCTGTCTAGTCTTGTCTGTCTAGTCTTGTCTGTCTAGTCTTGTCTGTCTAGTCTTGTCTGTCTAGTCTTGTCTGTCTAGTCTTGTCTGTCTAGTCTTGTCTGTCTAGTCTTGTCTGTCTAGTCTTGTCTGTCTAGTCTTGTCTGTCTAGTCTTGTCTGTCTAGTCTTGTCTGTCTAGTCTTGTCTGTCTAGTCTTGTCTGTCTAGTCTTGTCTGTCTAGTCTTGTCTGTCTAGTCTTGTCTGTCTAGTCTTGTCTGTCTAGTCTTGTCTGTCTAGTCTTGTCTGTCTAGTCTTGTCTGTCTAGTCTTGTCTGTCTAGTCTTGTCTGTCTAGTCTTGTCTGTCTAGTCTTGTCTGTCTAGTCTTGTCTGTCTAGTCTTGTCTGTCTAGTCTTGTCTGTCTAGTCTTGTCTGTCTAGTCTTGTCTGTCTAGTCTTGTCTGTCTAGTCTTGTCTGTCTAGTCTTGTCTGTCTAGTCTTGTCTGTCTAGTCTTGTCTGTCTAGTCTTGTCTGTCTAGTCTTGTCTGTCTAGTCTTGTCTGTCTAGTCTTGTCTGTCTAGTCTTGTCTGTCTAGTCTTGTCTGTCTAGTCTTGTCTGTCTAGTCTTGTCTGTCTAGTCTTGCCTGTCTAGTCTTGTCTGTCTAGTTTTGTCTGTCTAGTCTTGTCTGTCTAGTCTTGTCTGTCTAGTCTTGTCTGTCTAGTCTTGTCTGTCTAGTCTTGTCTGTCTAGTCTTGTCTGTCTAGTCTTGTCTGTCTAGTCTTGTCTGTTTTGTCTTGTCTGTCTAGTCTTGTCTGTCTAGTCTTGTCTGTCTTGTCTTGTCTGTCTAGTCTTGTCTGTCTAGTCTTGTCTGTCTAGTCTTGTCTGTCTAGTCTTGTCTGTCTAGTCTTGTCTGTCTAGTCTTGTCTGTCTAGTCTTGTCTGTCTAGTCTTGTCTGTCTAGTCTTGTCTGTCTAGTCTTGTCTGTCTAGTCTTGTGTGTCTAGTCTTGTCTGTCTAGTCTTGTCTGTCTAGTCTTGTCTGTCTAGTCTTGTCTGTCTAGTCTTGTCTGTCTAGTCTTGCCTGTCTAGTCTTGTCTGTCTAGTTTTGTCTGTCTAGTCTTGTCTGTCTAGTCTTGTCTGTCTAGTCTTGTCTGTCTACTCTTGTCTGTCTAGTCTTGTCTGTCTAGTCTTGTCTGTCTAGTCTTGTCTGTCTAGTCTTGTCTGTTTTGTCTTGTCTGTCTAGTCTTGTCTGTCTAGTCTTGTCTGTCTTGTCTTGTCTGTCTAGTCTTGTCTGTCTAGTCTTGTCTGTCTAGTCTTGTCTGTCTTGTCTTGTCTGTCTAGTCTTGTCTGTCTAGTCTTGTCTGTCTAGTCTTGTCTGTCTAGTCTTGTCTGTCTAGTCTTGTCTGTCTAGTCTTGTCTGTCTAGTCTTGTCTGTCTAGTCTTGTCTGTCTAGTCTTGTCTGTCTAGTCTTGTCTGTCTAGTCTTGTCTGTCTAGTCTTGTCTGTCTAGTCTTGTCTGTCTAGTCTTGTCTGTCTAGTCTTGTCTGTCTAGTCTTGTCTGTCTAGTCTTGTCTGTCTAGTCTTGTCTGTCTAGTCTTGTCTGTCTAGTCTTGTCTGTCTAGTCTTGTCTGTCTAGTCTTGTCTGTCTAGTCTTGTCTGTCTAGTCTTGTCTGTCTAGTCTTGTCTGTCTAGTCTTGTCTGTCTAGTCTTGTCTGTCTAGTCTTGTCTGTCTAGTCTTGTCTGTCTAGTCTTGTCTGTCTAGTCTTGTCTGTCTAGTCTTGTCTGTCTAGTCTTGTCTGTCTAGTCTTGTCTGTCTAGTCTTGTCTGTCTAGTCTTGTCTGTCTAGTCTTGTCTGTCTAGTCTTGTCTGTCTAGTCTTGTCTGTCTAGTCTTGTCTGTCTAGTCTTGTCTGTCTAGTCTTGTCTGTCTAGTCTTGTCTGTCTAGTCTTGTCTGTCTAGTCTTGTCTGTCTAGTCTTGTCTGTCTAGTCTTGTCTGTCTAGTCTTGTCTGTCTAGTCTTGTCTGTCTAGTCTTGTCTGTCTAGTCTTGTCTGTCTAGTCTTGTCTGTCTAGTCTTGTCTGTCTAGTCTTGTCTGTCTAGTCTTGTCTGTCTAGTCTTGTCTGTCTAGTCTTGTCTGTCTAGTCTTGTCTGTCTAGTCTTGTCTGTCTAGTCTTGTCTGTCTAGTCTTGTCTGTCTAGTCTTGTCTGTCTAGTCTTGTCTGTCTAGTCTTGTCTGTCTAGTCTTGTCTGTCTAGTCTTGTCTGTCTAGTCTTGTCTGTCTAGTCTTGTCTGTCTAGTCTTGTCTGTCTAGTCTTGTCTGTCTAGTCTTGTCTGTCTAGTCTTGTCTGTCTAGTCTTGTCTGTCTAGTCTTGTCTGTCTAGTCTTGTCTGTCTAGTCTTGTCTGTCTAGTCTTGTCTGTCTAGTCTTGTCTGTCTAGTCTTGTCTGTCTAGTCTTGTCTGTCTAGTCTTGTCTGTCTAGTCTTGTCTGTCTAGTCTTGTCTGTCTAGTCTTGTCTGTCTAGTCTTGTCTGTCTAGTCTTGTCTGTCTAGTCTTGTCTGTCTAGTCTTGTCTGTCTAGTCTTGTCTGTCTTGTCTTGTCTGTCTAGTCTTGTCTGTCTAGTCTTGTCTGTCTAGTCTTGTCTGTCTAGTCTTGTCTGTCTAGTCTTGTCTGTCTAGTCTTGTCTGTCTAGTCTTGTCTGTCTAGTCTTGTCTGTCTAGTCTTGTCTGTCTAGTCTTGTCTGTCTAGTCTTGTCTGTCTAGTCTTGTCTGTCTAGTATTGTCTTCTAGTGTTGTCTGTGTAGTCTTGTCTGTCAGACAAAATTTATATAATGTTCAAATTACCTATTTTACCGAATAAGTAATTTGGAAATAACATGTGTTTATTCTTGTCAATTACATGTAATTATTCGCGTCGCATAAAATATTTATTGCGTCGTCCGAGGTGAAACTTCCCCATATAAATATACATATTTGGGGGGGCCGTTTAATTGGGGGTGATTTGTTAGGTTCGCCGAAAATACATTTTGATTGATTCCGCAACATTTGCATGTTACGCACGGCGTTTGATTTATCGACGCTGATTTCGGCTTTTAATGATTCGAGGGTTTCAAGGATAATAGACGATTCTATTTATTCTGCATTTACATTTTCCTGCTCCGCACTAATTCAGCTCTCATACATAATTTTATCATTCTTATATCGGCGCCGTAATGGCATTTTAATATTTACAAAGTCATTTTAAAGCAAACAAAATACTAGAAAGGAATATATTAATTACATTGTGAACGCTACACACAACAATAGGCAATGTTACAAAACTAGTACAATAATCTGTTCTAGACTATAACATAAGCAAAACTATAATATAAATCACCAAATGCTAGATCTGACTAATTCCTGCTAGAAAATAGGAAAACTGATAAGACCTTACAAAACCAGGCCAGACTTAAAATTTTATAATGTTTGCATAATAAAACAACAACTTGTCTTCCAAACATTGGTATTTGTATGTTGGACTGTCTTCGATTTATTCCTTTAACAAATAAGCATTTACCATTGCCATGTCTATAATGTGATAAAATAATCGACTTGTCCATTTTCTGGTTTTCATATGGATATGATAGCGACCTAACAGTCCATCCATAAGCTCGACACCACATATGTGTGCATTATATTTATGAATAATTTTTGGACAGTCTACCTCGACTCGCTGCTTTTGTGTTCGATAAAAAAAAATGTTATATTGAAATAAAGAAACGAGTAGAGACGACTATCTTCAAGAGAGCATGGTAGATGTGAAGTTTAGGAACCCTTGTGTGTCAGTTTAGAAATTAAATTGGTCCATTTCTGTTACTGTATTTTCTTAACCGACCCCCCACCCCTCCCCGAAAATAAATCCTGGTCTTAAGAGAAGACCAGACAAGACCAGACAAGACCATACAAGACCAGACAAGACCAGACAAGACCAGACCAGACCAGACAAGACTAGACAATTTTAGACAAGACCAGACAAGACCAGATAAGACCAGACAGAACCTGACAGGACCAGACGAAACCAGACAAGATAAGACCAGACATGACCAGACTAGATCAGGCAAGACCGGGCAAGATAAGATAGAACCAGGCAAGAACTGGCAAAGCCAGAAAAGACCACACAAGAGTAGACAAGGCCAGACAAGACTAGGTAAGACCAGACAAGAACAGACAAGGTCAGACAAGAACACACAAGGCTAGACAAGACCATACAAGATCCGATAAGACGAGATAAAAACAGACAAAACTAGATATGACGAGAGAAGACTAAACAAAACCAGACGTTACCCGACATGGCCAGGCAAGACCAAATGAGAACAAACAAGACTAGACAAGACCGGACAAGACCAGAGATGACCTGACAAGACCAAACAAGACCAGACAAGTCCAGACAAGACCAGACACGACCAGACAAGACCAGACCAGACAAGAGCTGACAGGACCAGACAAGGCTAGAGAAGATTAGAAAAGATCAGACAAAACCAGACAAGACCAGAAAACACCAGACAAGACAAGACAATACCAGACTAGACCATACAAGACTAGACAAGACCAGATAATACAACACAAGTCCACACAAGTTCAGACAAGACCATACAAGACCAGACACCAGACGTCCTCGGTAGTGTAGGTGAATACAGACCCGGGTTCGATTCCGGGTCAGGGAGGTGACAACTAGGGCGAATTCAAAATATGCGATACCGGAGTGGCGCATACTAAAAGCCAACGTAAAAAAACAAGACCAGGTAATTCCAGACAAGACTAGACAAGACCAAACAAGACCAGACAGGGCCAGACAAAACCATGGGAGGCCAGACAAAACCAAACAGAACTATAAAAATTCAGACAAGGTCAAACAAGACCAGACAAAACCATAAAAGACCAGACAAGGTTATACAATGCTGATTGAGACCATCTAAGAGCAGACCAGTTTTGGCAAACCTGCAGAAGGTAAGTAAAGTCAGGAATTGAGACTAATCAGTACTTGACAGGAATTACTGTAGAGGGCCAGTATTTTGTACCTGTACTATTTTGGACCTGGTAAGAGTAAACTAGAGTACACCAGTTTAGTTTGTTGTCTACCAGTTTAGTAGTAGTATAATATAGCTTGTATAGATAACTTCAATTGCCATGATTTGTGCAGCTTTATATTTCCTCACCTCGCTATTTAGTCTTGGCTCTCCTATTGATCTAGTAAAGTTGGTATAAGCCAACTAAATATTTTATGAAAATCCGTTGACTGAATTTGTCAAGAAAATAGCACATAAGGATATTAAAAAGTATTAGTCGACATAAGGAAGGAATGAAAGTTTAGTTTTAAGATTTTATAATTATCTTTGGAATATATATCTTTTACTAATTCGACTGTATTTGTCTATCTATTTTTTTGTGTTGTCTAATCTTGTTATCTAGTTTAGCTTATTCATATAAAAGTAGCTAGTTTTTTCTAGACTCGTTTATCTAGTCTAGCCCTATCTCTTCACTTCTGCATGTCTAGTCGTGTTGGTTTAGTCTTGTCTAACTATTCTTAGCTGAATGGTATCGTCCTTTTAGTTTTGTCTGTTTAATCATCTAATTCTTTTCTTGCCCATCTAGCTTTTACTTCTTCTCTATTCTATTGAGTCTTGTATAACACATGACCTAAGTCTCTAGTCTTGTCTGAGATTTCTCACTAACTTTATCTAAATAATCAGAATGACATTATATACTGTATAAAATGAATTATGAAATTCTCGACAGTATCTGAAGTAGATAATTTTTACTGGAAAATAACCTCGGTTCTTGTGGGAGTTGTTGCAGTGGTCGTTGCAGTGGCGTTAGCCGCTAATTTAATTTTCACCTATCTCGTGTCCCATATTAAGTTTATCGAATTAGCATAACATCAGTGCGACATGCACTCGACCTGCAACTGCTCCATAATCCAATTACGGCTATTATGTTGCACAGGAAGACGGGCGCGGCGGAGGAAAGTTATTTCGTGATATTTCCATGTATTTATGGCAGGATTCTCGGTGCGGTTAGTTTTTTCGGTTTGAATGTTCGGCGGAATAGACCGAAATGGCAAGGGGATCGATACCGGGTTGTTTTGTTATGCAGAAGCAACAGACTGCACTAACTCGATAAGTTTCAATCTAACATTTGCATCAGCTCAAACATTTCACATTAAATTTGATGTTTTTTTTTCCTTTGGTCCTTAAAATAAAACAAAAATGATTGGGTAAAACTAATTGACTCGTTTCAAAAATCCCTAGGTAGGACCACATAGACAATAGTTGAATAGATACTTACCAGAACAGAAATAGCCAAATAATATTAGAGTAGGATGTCTATTACCACTCAAGTGTTGTCTACTACCACTAAAGTGTTGAGGACCAAAAAGAGAACATTCGATAAACAAAAAGGAGGTCAAAAAGAGTATATTTAATTGTTCATTAAAAATGTGAGAATCTTGTATCTTATACTAGGTGACGTAAAACTAATTTTCCGATTTTGTTAACCTATATCTTAGATTTTAAACCAAAAACCCTGGGATTTCTTATCTGAATGTTTTATCAAATTTTCTCAAATAAATTACCGATATATATAGCCTCAAAACACAAAATAATGCGTGGTAATAAGGCGTAAGGATAAGTGTGGTAAAAAACAAAGTGTATTTTTCAATTCAATGTACAAAATAAGGCAGATAAATCGAGGGAACGTTCGTACTATAACAAATTACCAAAACAGAGGATTTTTGCAGGTTGTGAGGGATGTATACTTCTGCATTTTTTTTATAAATGCCGGAACATCGCTGACAAACTATCATATTTATTTATTCGTGTCAGAAGTACAAAACATAAAACATACATAAAATGGGCACAAGTACAAAAATAAAGTTTGATATTTTAAACAGTTCCTGCACAAAACTTAGCCACTTCGAGGGCACTTGGGTTAGCTTGAGTCAAATCATTCATTGTACAGGTGGACAGCATCAGAGGTGTTGTGTGTTTTGAACTGCTCCACAATGACATAGGACAGTTTTGGTTGGAAAATGCCACTTAAATAAGTTGTCCTGTGATCTTGCAACTTTCACTCGCAGTCTGTTAAGATTGTCTGCACTTGGCACTCTGCTGTGTGGCCAGGAGGTAGAGATTCCTTACCTTCCATCCATTTGGACAGATTGCTAGTTCTCTCCTTCCACATGACAACACGTGCTGCTGTTCCTTGCAACGATTGAGTAGTTGTTAGGAAGCTCTTACTCGATTTTATTCTCTTCTTAGCAGGTTGATATCCGAAGAGTGAGTGTGAGGTCATAGTATTTGATGTACTCCTTATATATTTTGCAGCCATTTCACGTGTGCTTCCAGGTGGCGCGATCCCTGTCAGATAGTTCACTTTATTGATGGAAGTTGGCCGTAAATAGCCTGAAATGATCCTGCAGCTCTCATTTAAGGCAACATCAACCTGCTTTGCATGAGTTGACTTGTACCATACAGGACTGGAGACTGGCATATTCTTTTGCTGAATAGCATCAGGCCAGTTAGTCCCTGTCAGTTTACGTAGGAGGCAGTTCCTCAAAGAAATCTCCTGCTTCAACTTGAGGCACTGCTCCTTGTATATAAGTGTACGGTCCAAGGTAACACCTAGATATTTGGGAAGCAATGATCTAATAACGAACCATTCCAGAATACTTCAAGTATTCTACTAGCTTATTTATGTTTCAAGTGGCAGGCACATACTTTAGTCTTACTAGGATTGGGTATGCGCTGGTTCCTTTCAACTTTTTTTTAGTAAGTACCTTTCGTAAGTACCAAGCTGGTCTAGGGCATGGCTAAGTGTATGCTTTACGACTTCAAACGGTTCTGCTTGGGCAGCAAGAGCAAGGCCGTCAGCGTAAATGAAACTTTTGCATTCTTGAGGCTGTGGTTGATCGTTGGTGTACACATTAAATAAAATGGGAGACAAGACACTTCCCTGGAGTAATTCATTCTTCTGAGTTCTCCATCGGCTGCGGTGTCCTTGGAAGTCAACGAAGAACCGGCGATCTTGTAGAAGTATTGCTATCAACAGAGTGAATCAATAGTCGTTTACGGTGTCGTTTGCAGCTTTTTCTTTTTTTGCAGTGTTTTCTTTTCAAAACCATCTTCGATGAACGGAATGAGGTGTAGGACTTATGAAGTGCAGTTTTTGCCTGGTCTGAATACAGCTTGTTGGGGGATGAGGGGAGGATCAACAACAGCAGCTAAACGATTTAGGATCATTCTCTCTGGGATCTTGTAGAGGTGGCAAAGAAAAGATTTTGGTCTAAAACTTTTGGGGCCTTTCATACATTACCAGGCTTTAAAATAGCAATTACACGAGCCTTGCGCTATAATTTTGGGATCTTGAAAATTTCTAGACAGTGATTGAAAAATTTAGAAGCCAAATTCTCGTGGCGTTGCCAAAATGTTTAAATTGTTCAACACAGATATCATACAGTTCTGCTGCCTTGCCATTTTTACATGTGCGGAAGGCCGTTTCTAATTCTGGGAGGTCAAATGGTCTAGTGAGTTCACTGTTCTTATGAGTCTTAACATCAAGTTTGAAGTCTTATTTTCTAACAGAAGATCTTGGTGTACTGTTATTTATTAGTTGTGATGCGATTTTATTGGCAGTGATGTTTGCGTGTGCGAGGCTCTTAGTATGATCATTATTTAGTTTCTTCAGCAGCCTCCAAGCCTTCTCACTATTAACAGAAAAGTCAGTTTCCTCCATTAGTTTCAGCCACCTTTCTCTCTTGTTCTGTGCTATCGTGGTTATTATCTCTTAGCCTGCTAAAATGGTTTCATCACTAAATGGATTATCTTCGAAGAGTAAAAGATAATTACTCATAATATCAGCTGTTTTAGATGTTAAGCCATGGAAGTATTGTGTACTGCATTTTCAGGGCATAGATAGCCGTGATGCCTTCTTCACTGCATCCACGAATTAATCATATTCTTCTGGTGTTGATTGGATATCAGCTACAAAACTATCCAAAGTAGAACTAAATTTTTCACATTCGGCTTTCCGGAAGTTAAATCTTCTACGATAGGGTAAAGTGATCGGTCGCGTTATTGCAGTAACTTGGCACATCACAGTTCAATGTTGAGAGTTAGGTACTGGAGAATAGATTGTCTTCATACATTGTTGGTCTATGTGCTCACTGGCAAAAATCAGATCTGGATTGTATCTGCGTTGCCAGCGCCCACTATTCAAGGATGGAGGAAGTTTATTGTCATGAACAAGGATTAACTGGAAGGTAGCAGCCCATTTTAGCACCTTTTCCCCATTATCATCATATTGTGCATAACCCCATACAGTACTGTGACTGTTAAAGTCACCGACTACAAAGTTGACACTATGTTTATGTAATCTATGAGGGGTAGCAAAGGAAAACTCAACACCTGGTGGTTTATATACAGAAGACAAGGTGCAATTACTCAGTTCAACAGTTAATATTTCTATATCCTCGTATTCAGAGATGGATGTGGACGTAATTTGAAAGTCAGGTCGAACGAATAAGGCACTTCCATACTCTCTGTATATCGGCTATAAGTCTCAAGCCAGCAATTTTGGGACGTCGTTTCTGATTGTCTCTATGTGTCTTGTAGACAAAGAATGTCAGAGTTGTTAGCTCGACATACTTCACATAGGAGCTCTTCTTTTGGGGATGAAAGTCCCTCTGTATGAAAGGTGACTATAGTTAGCCTTGAAAAGAACTTTTGTGAACAAGATGTCATCTTTTATCTTGTTAGTACTTCTGGAATGTTAATGTTCAGTTCAGTAGTGAAAAGTAGTTCACTTTAAGTACCTATGCTGGGGCACCACTAGCAGGAATCAATTTCGCCCCAAAAACTAAATATGAAAATAATATATAAAACTATCATATGAAACCAACTTATTAAATCGGAATATAGCTTGAATATATAAATATATACAACTTTTACGTAGCTCTATAATATTATTAAGTCTTTTTAAGACAACAAAATAAATCTCATGTTGAAACACAACAGATATGTGTATGCTATTTACTAGCCTTCAGTCCCCTTTCGTGGCAGCAAACAAGAACTAGATAAATATTATTGCTTTTAAGATCACATATTTCTATTTAACACTATCTTCTATTTAAAAGTGGTCTGACGCAATTATATAGCATACAAATATATGTTGTGTTTCAACAAGAGAAGTAGTCCTAAAAAGACTTAATTATTTTATATAGCTACGGAAAGGATGAATATATTTATATATTCAAGCTATATTTCGCTTTAATAAGTTGGTATTTAGGTATAAACTGGTATTCTCTTGGTTAGCAGTATTTCTCTGATTAGGAATATTGATCTGCTAGGCTAAAAACGACATTGCTTTTGATATAATCGTTTAATAAAAATCTTGGAACAAATTCATCAGCTATCACCAATAATACCTGGGGTATATTTAGATAAAGATAAGGTACAAAATAATTATGCTGGAACAGAGAGCATGCATGTTCTCTTCACAAGAGACATAATGGCAACTGTAGACTGGACAAAATTTGGAAAGATAATTCTAAACGGACTTCAAAAATCAAAAAAACCTGTCGAAAAGTAAATAAATAAATCATTTTCTTGTAAACTAGTCTACATTTCAAGTGTTGTTTATTTTGTAGGGTTTCCAGAGCTATTTCCAGTTTCTTTTTTATGTAGGACTCCCTTAAGGGCGCGTCCGATCCAACGGAAACGACGCCATTTCCACAAACATGGTCAGATTTAGAATGCATTGACCCAAGGATAAAAAAACAAATAGATTATTCTATCAATCTTTAAATTACGAAGAAAAAGTAGACAAACAAAACTAGACAGAAACAACTAGATAGACAAGACTAGATACAAAAAACTAGACATGCAAGACTAGACAGAAAAGACTAGACAGACAAGACTAGACAGACAAGACTAGACAGACAAGACTAGACAGACAAGACTAGACAGACAAGACTAGACAGACAAGACTAGACAGACAAGACTAGACAGACAAGACTAGACAGACAAGACTAGACAGACAAGACTAGACAGACAAGACTAGACAGACAAGACTAGACAGACAAGACTAGACAGACAAGACTAGACAGACAAGACTAGACAGACAAGACTAGACAGACAAGACTAGACAGACAAGACTAGACAGACAAGACTAGACAGACAAGACTAGACAGACAAGACTAGACAGACAAGACTAGACAGACAAGACTAGACAGACAAGACTAGACAGACAAGACTAGACAGACAAGACTAGACAGACAAGACTAGACAGACAAGACTAGACAGACAAGACTAGACAGACAAGACTAGACAGACAAGACTAGACAGACAAGACTAGACAGACAAGACTAGACAGACAAGACTAGACAGACAAGACTAGACAGACAAGACTAGACAGACAAGACTAGACAGACAAGACTAGACAGACAAGACTAGACAGACAAGACTAGACAGACAAGACTAGACAGACAAGACTAGACAGACAAGACTAGACAGACAAGACTAGACAGACAAGACTAGACAGACAAGACTAGACAGACAAGACTAGACAGACAAGACTAGACAGACAAGACTAGACAGACAAGACTAGACAGACAAGACTAGACAGACAAGACTAGACAGACAAGACTAGACAGACAAGACTAGACAGACAAGACTAGACAGACAAGACTAGACAGACAAGACTAGACAGACAAGACTAGACAGACAAGACTAGACAGACAAGACTAGACAGACAAGACTAGACAGACAAGACTAGACAGACAAGACTAGACAGACAAGACTAGACAGACAAGACTAGACAGACAAGACTAGACAGACAAGACTAGACAGACAAGACTAGACAGACAAGACTAGACAGACAAGACTAGACAGACAAGACTAGACAGACAAGACTAGACAGACAAGACTAGACAGACAAGACTAGACAGACAAGACTAGACAGACAAGACTAGACAGACAAGACTAGACAGACAAGACTAGACAGACAAGACTAGACAGACAAGACTAGACAGACAAGACTAGACAGACAAGACTAGACAGACAAGACTAGACAGACAAGACTAGACAGACAAGACTAGACAGACAAGACTAGACAGACAAGACTAGACAGACAAGACTAGACAGACAAGACTAGACAGACAAGACTAGACAGACAAGACTAGACAGACAAGACTAGACAGACAAGACTAGACAGACAAGACTAGACAGACAAGACTAGACAGACAAGACTAGACAGACAAGACTAGACAGACAAGACTAGACAGACAAGACTAGACAGACAAGACTAGACAGACAAGACTAGACAGACAAGACTAGACAGACAAGACTAGACAGACAAGACTAGACAGACAAGACTAGACAGACAAGACTAGACAGACAAGACTAGACAGACAAGACTAGACAGACAAGACTAGACAGACAAGACTAGACAGACAAGACTAGACAGACAAGACTAGACAGACAAGACTAGACAGACAAGACTAGACAGACAAGACTAGACAGACAAGACTAGACAGACAAGACTAGACAGACAAGACTAGACAGACAAGACTAGACAGACAAGACTAGACAGACAAGACTAGACAGACAAGACTAGACAGACAAGACTAGACAGACAAGACTAGACAGACAAGACTAGACAGACAAGACTAGACAGACAAGACTAGACAGACAAGACTAGACAGACAAGACTAGACAGACAAGACTAGACAGACAAGACTAGACAGACAAGACTAGACAGACAAGACTAGACAGACAAGACTAGACAGACAAGACTAGACAGACAAGACTAGACAGACAAGACTAGACAGACAAGACTAGACAGACAAGACTAGACAGACAAGACTAGACAGACAAGACTAGACAGACAAGACTAGACAGACAAGACTAGACAGACAAGACTAGACAGACAAGACTAGACAGACAAGACTAGACAGACAAGACTAGACAGACAAGACTAGACAGACAAGACTAGACAGACAAGACTAGACAGACAAGACTAGACAGACAAGACTAGACAGACAAGACTAGACAGACAAGACTAGACAGACAAGACTAGACAGACAAGACTAGACAGACAAGACTAGACAGACAAGACTAGACAGACAAGACTAGACAGACAAGACTAGACAGACAAGACTAGACAGACAAGACTAGACAGACAAGACTAGACAGACAAGACTAGACAGACAAGACTAGACAGACAAGACTAGACAGACAAGACTAGACAGACAAGACTAGACAGACAAGACTAGACAGACAAGACTAGACAGACAAGACTAGACAGACAAGACTAGACAGACAAGACTAGACAGACAAGACTAGACAGACAAGACTAGACAGACAAGACTAGACAGACAAGACTAGACAGACAAGACTAGACAGACAAGACTAGACAGACAAGACTAGACAGACAAGACTAGACAGACAAGACTAGACAGACAAGACTAGACAGACAAGACTAGACAGACAAGACTAGACAGACAAGACTAGACAGACAAGACTAGACAGACAAGACTAGACAGACAAGACTAGACAGACAAGACTAGACAGACAAGACTAGACAGACAAGACTAGACAGACAAGACTAGACAGACAAGACTAGACAGACAAGACTAGACAGACAAGACTAGACAGACAAGACTAGACAGACAAGACTAGACAGACAAGACTAGACAGACAAGACTAGACAGACAAGACTAGACAGACAAGACTAGACAGATAAGACTAGACAGACAAGACTAGACAGACAAGACTAGACAGACAAGACTAGACAGACAAGACTAGACAGACAAGACTAGACAGACAAGACTAGACAGACAAGACTAGACAGACAAGACTAGACAGACAAGACTAGACAGACAAGTCTAGACAGACAAGACTAGACAGACAAGACTAGACAGACAAGACTAGACAGACAAGACTAGACAGACAAGACTAGACAGACAAGACTAGACAGACAAGACTAGACAGACAAGACTAGACAGACAAGACTAGACAGACAAGACTAGACATCTTATTTGTTTATTCACATAAGAAATGTTTTGCTTATGTGACCAGCACTCCATCTGGTTAGACATTATGCTGGTTTCATAGCTAGTTACATGGGTATTATTACATCGTATTATCACAACATATTGTTACATATTACACTATACTGCATTACTGTTACATATTTACACTATACGTTAGAATATTACATAAAAATTGTACAAATACTATAAGCGGGAGAAATTGAATGTCGGAATTTAGTCTAAGTGGTTAGATCGTGGTCCAGTTTTTTTAATTTTTTTACAGTTTCTATTGAAGGTCATCCACCATTTGTTATTTTTCACGATTGTAGTCAAGTCCTCTTCGGTCCGTGGCCAGTGGCATCCTGCCTTAGCCATACTGGCTGCTGATTGTTCTCGCCAGTTCTCCGTGAGCGGACATCTAAAGAGAACATGGGCGGCGGTTTCCTCCTCACCGCATGCACAAAGCGGAGATTGTCTTTTACCAAATCTGTATAAATAGGCTTTAAAATTTCCGTGGCCAGTTATCAGCTGGACCATGTGATGTGTAGGTCTTATGTCTATGTTAATCCATGCCTCTATATTTGGTATGAATTTTTTGGTCCACAGACCGGTTGTGGCATTATTCCATCGCTCTTGCCATTCTCTCTTGATTTTTGCTGATATGCCGTTTTTTATAGCCTGTCCTGGAATTGTTTTAAATGTAATTGGTATAAGTTCGACTTCCTCGTTTGCTTTCTCCGTTCCAGAGGCCTGTCTTGCTAGGGAGTCCGCTCTTTCATTTCCTGCGTGACCCACATGAGCCTTTATCCAGTGCAGCTGGAGCTTCACTGTTTTTCGGACTTCCTGTATTAACTGCCATGTATCCAGAAGCAGTTCGGTTGGCGAGGTCATATGTTTTAAGGCTTCGAGAGCGGCTCTGCTATCCGAGAGGATGGAACATTCTGGGATTGATCTGTTGTTCGATAGAATGTGTCTTAGTGCCCTGTTAATTTTAACAAGACTAGACAGACAAGACTAGACAGACAAGACTAGACAGACAAGACTAGACAGACAGGACTAGACAGACAGGACTAGACAGACAAGACTAGACAGACAAGACTAGACAGACAAGACTAGACAGACAAGACTAGACAGACAAGACTAGACAGACAAGACTAGACAGACAAGACTAGACAGACAAGACTAGACAGACAAGACTAGACAGACAAGACTAGACAGACAAGACTAGACAGACAAGACTAGACAGACAAGACTAGACAGACAAGACTAGACAGACAAGACTAGACAGACAAGACTAGACAGACAAGACTAGACAGACAGGACTAGATCGATTAGATAAGACAGACAAAGCTAGACTAAGGTCCAAAATTCATGTTGACTGGTGTTATAATAGTTTATAAATATGTCTGAATTGCTTTAAAATATAAGTAGGTATATAGTATTAAATATAGTTATATAGCAGGGTCTATTTTAATCCATCTGAGTATTAGTCAGGTTTATATTTAGGGATTTCGTGTAAATCTATATCACTTATACATTTTCGTGGAGTCACGATTCCTGTTGTGTCCCCGGAGGGTTCGTCGGAACACAAGCGAAAGGGGTGCCTCTAGGGCTTCGCCGGCAGGAACTGTGCACGTAATACTAGGATTTCCCAAACGTACGGACTTAACTCCTGCGGCCGCACCATCAGGTGTCGAGATACCTTTACCATCTCGAATATCACACGCGCGCTCGACAGGTTTATACATGTTACAAGCAGACACGTTCCACCATTAATTCCTAATACTTCCCCGTATTGTGTAATCGAAACTTATCGGAAACTTTATGGTCTTTTTTCTTCATCGCGTTTTTTTCTTTTTGATGTTACATCCGCTTTATTATTTAATTCTACACCCGCTTCGACGGAAACCAATTATTATTGGCTTTAATTTATTATAGGGTGCTTTGTGTTTTCAGTACAAACTTTTTGTCTATACACCATATAGTCAAGATAGAAGAAATCAATACAAAAACACATATTTGTCTTTAGTCAAGTGTTTATTACCTTATCTGCGTCGATCCAGTATTGTGTGCCTAGTCTCTCTAATTTTGACTCTCTAATCTTGTTTGCCTAGCCTGGTGTCTTTAGTCCTATTTATCTAGTATAGTTTGTTTAATCTTGTTTGTCTTGTCTTGCCTACTGCTGCTAATTAAAGCTAATATTTAATTTAAACGTAGATTGAGTTATCTCATTTTGTTAAAATTCTTTCTGAAATTAGAAATAATTAATTAATTTGAATAGATGGGGGAAAGTGCGGAACATAAATAATTATATAGTGATTCCTCATTGATAACGAGAATGAAGAGTTCAAGTTTGGACGTAGGATGGGTTGTTCCCCTGCGTCCTCTCGGTTCTCCCCCGGAGCTAAATGAAAATCGGAAAAGTTTCGGCGTTGATGATGATGACGAGGTCGGACAGCGTTCCGGCTAATGAAAGGATTCCGGCAGCTAATGATGATTGATTCTATCTACATATTGAACCAAATTAATGTCGAATTTCCCAAAAACAATTCGACGCGTGATTCCCGCCGAATTCATTAATCCGGCCCATTTTAGCGTTCACTTTCACCAACTCATCTTTCTGGTCTCGTTCCGCTCGATAAGATTTCCAATACAAACGATATTTTGTTTCTTCTTTTTATTGGGGTGGCCTTCCCCTTCACGGTGGATATTTGGGGTTATTGCCGCATTTAGCTGCATTGTCTGCGCGAGGAAACTTTGAGAAGAGGAAAGCTCACCCTCTTGGACCACTACGTGGATAGAATCCCGCACTAGGCGCAGCCTGGCCCCCAAACTTCCACGACCGAAATCGCCAAAGCAAACTGAAAGTCACACAGATGAGATATTAATATTCGATAAGATATAATATTGGTTATCCTAGCTAAGGGGGACATGATTCAATTTTGTTTAGTGCTGTCCAATACTGCCTATTCTGTCTGCATATACTGCCTTCGCACTCTAGGAACTAGTATTGAATATATTTTTTAAACAATCTATAACTTCTTATCTTAAATAAACCTAGCTATGTCCTGACTTAAGAATTAGAATTTGTCTAGTATTGCTCAATAATTGCTAATCTTTTATCTTTTAGTAACTTATACATATTATCTTGACATAACTTATTAAATAATACATAACTTATTGTCCTAGAAAAAATTAACTTTCCATAGATACATTAAATTAGTCATTTCTACTGCCGTTCATTATTGTCTAGTCTTCAATATTGTAGATAGACTAACCTATAACTTATTGCTCTACACAAACTTAATATTCCATAGACCGAATATAAATAAATTGTCTGTATGTTATCTTCGTATCTTCTTTAGACTAACTATATGTCCACCTTCAAGCTGTGTTGCCTAATTAAGTTTAATATTGTCAATATATGGCTTGCTCTTGTGTGATCTTGTCTGATGTTAGAACTTCGCAGGTCTTATCTGATATTGTCTGATATTATCTTATTCTGTAAGTACTTATGTAGATAGATGTGACTAAACATGTCAGACAAGGCTAGACAAACAATAAGAAGCAGAGAAGACGAAACAGACAAGAATGGAGGGACCAGACTAGCAGGCCAGATAAAATAAACAAGACTATATGGCCAAGATTAGACAAATAAGGTTAGACAAAGGAGATTAGACCGACTTATTGGTACTAGTCTGTCTAGTATGTCTGTCTTGTACACTCTTTTTGTCTAGACAAGAGCGCACCAAATCAGACGAAAGCAAATAAGTTTAGATATACAAGAATAAACAGCCTAGACAATACAAGCAAAACTAGAGTTTAGATCTTGTCTAGTCCTGTCTAATAAAGTCTGATTCTACCTCGTCTTGTCTTGAATGTCTAGTCTTGTCTAGCCTAGTCTAGTTTTGTCAGGTTTTGTCTGTTCTTGTCTGCTCTTGTCTGGTCTTTTCTTGTCTCCCTTGGTCTTGTCTGGTCTTGTTTTGTGTTTTCTGGTCTTGTCTGCTCTTGTTTGGTTTTGTCTGATCTTATTTAGTCTTGTCTGGTCTCGTCTGGTCTTGTCTGGCCACGTCTGATCTTGTCTGTTCTAGTCTGGTATTGTGTGGTCTTGCCTGCTATTGTCCGTTTTTGTCTGGTCTTGTCGGGTCTTGTCTGGTCTTGTCTGGTCTTGTGTGGTCTTGTCTGGTGTCTGGTCATGGCTAGTCTTATATAGTTTTATCTGGTATTGTCTGGTCTTATCTGGTCTAGTCTGGTCTAGTCTGCTCTTGTCTGCTCTTGTCTGGTTTGTCTGGTCTTGTACGGTCTTGTCTGTTTTTGTCTGATACTGTTTGGTCCTGTCTGGTTTTGTCCGGTCTCGTCTGCCCTTGTCTGGTCTTGTCTGGTCCTGTCTAGTTCTATCTGGTCTTGTCCGGTCTTGTCGGGTTTTGTCTTGCCTTGCCTGATATTGTCTGGTATTCTATGGTCTTGTCTGGCCTTGTCTGTTCTTGAATGGTCTTCTTTGGTCTTGTCTGATCTTGTCTGGTCTTGTATGGTCTTGTGCGGTCTTGTCTGGTCTTGTTTGGTCTTTTCTGTTCTAGTCTGGTCTTGTATGTACTTGTGTGGTCTGGTCTGGTCTTGTGTGGCATTGTATGTTCTCCTATGATTTTGTCTGGTCTTGTTTGGTACTGTCTGATTTTGTCTGGTATAGTCCGCTCTTGCCTCGTCTTGTCTGGTCCTGTTTAGTCCTATCTGGTCTTGTCTGGTCATGGTGAATTTTATCTGGTTATGTATAGCCTTGTCTAGTCTTATCTAATTTTGTCTGATCATGTTTGATCTCTTATTAAATTTCCTTGTTTATTATCTATTTAATTCTAGTTTGTTGTTGTTTTCTCTACTTACTCAATCTCTAATTTGTGTGCTAATTTCTAGGTTAAGTGATGCTAGGTTATGTTATAGGAGGAAGGATAGTGTTGCTAGTCGGGTGTTAGTCGACATCAGCAGGGATAAAGAATCGATGAAGTCGGTAACAGGTGTCGGTGTTTGGATCGATCCGAAGGCCACGCGGAGGCCGAACGCATGCGCCGCCCGCGTCTTCCACCCCGCCCGGTGGCAGCAGCGGTGGCGTCGCGACGAGCACTTGCAACTAGGGAGTGGTGCGCCGATTATAGACTGTACAGTGCCAAAAACAAAAATAGACCGACAAAAGAAGAAAACAAAACGGAAGGAGAGTTGATAGACATTGGTGGGATTTGGGAGTTGGTGTGTGGATGATGGGGTTAGATGCCGTCCAAAATTTCAAGGGTGTTTAGTGCGTGCAGTGTTTGTTGGTTTAGTTGTAACATTCCTCGGCGGAAGCGTCCGCGGTTCCGGTCTCGGCTTTGGGATGTTTCTCCCCGCGGTGTTCCTCCGTTTTCCTGGTGATTTCGGAAGATTGTTACCTGTTGGATAAGCCGCGCGTTGCCTGCTACTACTTGTTGCTCTGACCTACCTATCGCCGTCACTCACCACTTGTTCCGTCTATGCGACAACCACCTGCAAACGCATTCCGCCTCACGGACCGACAACCGTTCGCCGCCTCCTCTTGCAACGACGACGACCGCGAGAAACTGTAAGCATGCCGCGATGTTACATGGTCAAGAAGCAGAGCAGCAACAAGTACCAGACGAGGGAATGCTGGACGGACGGATCGGCCGCCGCCGTCGAGGCTACGGCCGCCGCCTCCACCCTGCCGCCCGACAGTCCAACCGAGGCATGTGTTGCTCCCCCGTACTACACACCACTCACAAGTCGAACAAGTAAGACAATTTAAGCAAATTACCAACATTTTGCTGACATGTTTAGCGAAGGTTCATTTTCGTAAATGTATTGATTGATGATTCAGACGATGGTTTCAACCCTCGCGCTCGTTTAACAACCCCCGCTGTTCGGCTGCACACACAGAATTTACGATTAGTTCATGTAACATATTTGTATTGCAAGGCCGATTTTATTTACGATTTCCTTCTTGAAACAAAAATTAAAACTCCTAACCCCAAAAAATATACCTGATCAAACACAAACAATATATGGAATTGTTCTTTCTAAATTGTTCTCGCGAAATTGAACAAATCAGAAAAACATGAATACAAAACCAAGACTTGACGGAAAACAATTGACGGACAAGACTAGACAAACAAGGCTAGACAGACAAGACTAGACATACAAGACTAGGCAGGCAAGACTATAGACCGACAAGACTAGAAAGACAAGGCAAATCAGACCAGACTAGACAGACAAGACTAGACTGAAAAGACCACACAGACAAGACTAAGCAGACAAGACTACGCAGATAAGATTAGATACACAAGACTAGTTAGAAAAGACTACACAGACAAGACTAACCAAACAAGTCTACACAGACAGGACTAGGTAGGCAAGTCTAGACGGACAAAACTAAAAAGACAAGACTAGACACACAAGACTAAACAGACAAGATTAGACATACAAAACTAGACACACAAGACTAGACAAGCAACACTAGACTGAGAAGACTAGACAGACAAGACTAGACAGACAAGATAGGGCAGGCAAGACTAGATTGTCGAGACAGGCAGACAAGACTAGGCAGAGAAGATTAGACAGGCAATATGAGACAGACAAGATTAGACAAACAAGTCTAGACATAAGGGACTAGACAGGCAAGACTGGACAGACAAAACAAGGCTGAGGAGAGTAAAGAGAAAAGGCAAGACAGATAAAACTAGACAGACAAGACTAGATAGACAGGACCAGACAATCAACACTATATAGACAAGACTAGACAGACAAGAATAGACAGACAAGACTAGACAGGCAAGACTAGACTGACAAGACGGGACAGAGAAGACCAGAGAGGCAAGACTAGACTGGAAAGACTATACAGACAACAATAGATAGATAAAGTTAAAATATACGACTAATTATAGAATACAAAAATAAAGGGGGAGAGAAAATCTTGTCATAATATGCCAAACCGACAAGTTTTTTCCCGGTTAATAATGTATATTTGCCGCATCCGGGTATAGATTCATCCGCATTCGCGATACCGAAGGCTATCCGACTTAAATAATGCATTATCCGGATGCCGGAGGGTTTCGGGAAGCCTTCGAAATGGCTGGCGGGAGCAAGAGGGAGCCGTCGCGACGCACGGCCGTTAGGACGAATCACGAGCACCGATACATCAAACGCTTCGCATCAAATATTAACAGAGCCGACATTTACAATCAAGAATATTGATAAACAGATGGTCTATTTACTTAATAGTCTTGTATATTTGGTTCATTTGCCTACACTGGACTATCAATACTTGCTTGTTTAATCCTGTGTAGCTCTTGTTTCTCTTCTTTTGAGCGACTAATCGTGTCTCTCTATTCTTGTCGCTCTAGTCTTGTCGTCAAATTCAAATTCTTTATTTACCTTTTGAGATATAACAAAAATACATAAACTATTATGGTTTCTTTAAATAACAATTTAAAATTTTCAACTTAAAAACTTTGACAATGACAATAAAAAGATTCAAATTAGTAATTTTAAAATTACAGTGACAATAAATGCATAACAAATTAATGATTTTCAAAATTAAAATTTTTAATTGACAATGACAATAAATACATACAAATTAATGATTAAAATTACAATTTAAAAATTCACAATTTAAAAAAAATTGACAACGACAATAAATACAATATAAACATTAATGATGTTTAAAATTACAATTAAAAAATTCATTGATGTTATAAAAAGGAGTTTGTAGCAATAGCAACTGATAGTCCTTACTTCTGAATTTCTTATAAGAAGTTTCATCTCGGAGAGCCTTTGGTAGTTTATTAAATTGTTTTATTACATAGGGTTAAATTTGATTTTGGGACGTATAGGAGATCTTTTCCTCTCGTGTTATAATTGTGATTGTCCGCATGTTTCTGACGAGTTCCTTTCGCCTTATGAATATATGCTGTTGTTTCTAGAATATACAGGCTGACTACTACCAATATTTCTATGTTCTGAAAGTGATTTCTGCAGGAATCAGTAATTTTTAATCCTAGTATGTTTCTCAGAATTCTTTTTTGTGCAATAAGTATTATTTCTATCTGAGAAGAAGCGCCCCAAAAGATTATTCCATATGACAGAATACTCTGAACCTCAGCAAAATACCAGGTCTGAAGATCTTCCTTATCTTCCTCAGGATTTTGGATAGGTACTTGATTAGAAATGCCTTCTTGTATAATATAGCGTTGATATGTTGTATCTGGTTGGTCCATTTTAAATGTTCCTCGATATATACCCCTAGGAATTTTGTATATTTTGCCCTTTACAGCTGATGAGTTTGTATTGTTAGGTTAATATTGTCGACATAGACACTTCTTGCCGATTGAAAAATAACATATTCTCTAAAATAACATTTTGATTTGATTGAAATGTAGCTCATTTGCTCTAAACCATTCATTAACCATTTCTAATACTCGCTTAGCTTCCTAAACATTATTCTGAAAGTCTTTTCCAGATACAATATACCTAGTGTCATCTGCATGTAGAGTGCAATGGCAAGAGGGTTAATGTAATTAACTAAATCGTCGGTATATAGCAGAAATAGGGTTGGGGCCAGTATACTTCCTTGGGGTATCCTTATGCGTGTACATAATATCCTGGATCGTCCAGTTCTGTTTCCAATCCCTACCGATACAAATTGCTTTCTGTTTTATAAGTAGGATTGTATCCGGTCCGCTTTTCCTCTGATCCCATAGCTGTATAATTTGTTCAGGAGAATCTTATGTGATACACAATCGAAGGCTTTTGTTAGATCACAAAATATTCCAATGGGATGATACCCTTTATCTACTTCCTCCAATATTTTGTTACGAAAATCTACTAAAGCTGTTAAAGTACATTTCCCTTTACAAAAACCGTGCTGTTGGGAAGGAATCAAATCATGCTTTTCTATAAATGGGATCAGTCTGGATTGCATTCAATAATCAAGAATTTTAGCTATAACAGAGATAAGGTTAATCGGTCTATAGTTTTGGGCATCTGTGTTTGCTCCTTTTTTGTAGACTGAGATAATTTTTGACGTTTTCAGGATCTCCGGAAATTTCTCCTCAGCGATAGCTACATATGAGCTCATGCCTGAAATTCTTTTTGATGGTGCACGGGATTTCATAGGGACCAATTGTTGATTTGTTTTTTAATTTGGAGCTTATTGACAGGACTTCACTTTCGATAAAATCAAAAAGGAATATGGATTTTAAATTAGGCTTTATATGTTTGTTTGAGATGGTTGTCGGGTTAATGTTGTTTGCAATTAATTTTGGAGCTTCTTCGAAGTAGTTATTTAATACCTCTGCGATTTCCTTACGATCTGTATATCGGAAATCATTTTGTATTATTTGTGAAGGTCCTGAAACTTTTAGCTTATTTGATTGCACATTAAAATCATTCCAAATGGCTTTTGATTTATTCTTTGCTTTCATTATCTTATAGTTAAAATATTTTTGTTTTGCTACTGTACTACCTTTTTTTGTTTTAGATATAGGTTTCTTAAAGCTGGGTGAGTTTTCTGTAACAGGAACATATCCTTAAGATTAGCAGCCGAGAATTTTACTTCTTCTGTAACCCATCTGCTTCTCTCTTCCTTGACTTTTATCAATAGAAAACTTGAAAAAAGTGATATTGAAGTACCTTAATGAAGGCAACTGCATTGCTGTTGCTGCTTGAATTGATAGCAACGTCATCCCATGTTTCTTTGCGGATCTGGTTGGCAAAACGAATTTTGTTAGGAGTTGAGAAGCTTCTTATCAATTTGTAGTTATCTTCGGTTTCTATCTTGGTTAAACAGCTCAGTTTTAACATACGATGGTCCTACATGGGAGTGTCTTCCTAGGTAGTCTTTAATTTTAGTCCCGCAGTAGCAGATATGTTGTCTATTTGAGTTTTACTTGTGGATGTGATTCTGGTATGTTGTTTAATATATTCATTCATCCAATAAGCTTTAAGTAAATTGTTAATATTATATTTTTCTTTAGAATTTATTTCAAAATTTATGTTGAAATCTCCAACTAGAATGTTTTGTTTATTAATTTTACTACAACTATGTAAAACACAGTCTAAGACTGCCAAGATTGTGACAGTGCAACCTAGTGCTGGCCTGTATATATTTAATATTAGCGTGCAAGTATTATTAATATTTGTCTCTATTCCACCTATCTCTATAGTCTTCTCAATGGAGGCGTTTGCTAGGTCCAATCTTTCGACAGAACCATTTTTAAGAACAGGCAGGCTAGCAAATATAACTACACCCCCACCTTTGAATTGGTTTCTACTAAAGTGGCAGTAGACAAATGAAGAGCGGTTTTTCTTGTTCACATGATAATTCTAGTTGGTCTAATTTGTTGCGTAGAGATTGTATATTCAGTCTTGTCTGTGTAGTCTTGTCCTTCTAGTATTGTCTGTCTAGCCTTGTCCGTCTAGTCTTGTACGTCTAGTTTTTTCTGTCTAGTCTTGTCTGTCTAGTCTTGTCTGTCTAGTCTTGTCTGTCTAGTCTTGTCTGTCTAGTCTTGTCTGTCTAGTCTTGTCTGTCTAGTCTTGTCTGTCTAGTCTTGTCTGTCTAGTCTTGTCTGTCTAGTCTTGTCTGTCTAGTCTTGTCTGTCTAGTCTTGTCTGTCTAGTCTTGTCTGTCTAGTCTTGTCTGTCTAGTCTTGTCTGTCTAGTCTTGTCTGTCTAGTCTTGTCTGTCTAGTCTTGTCTGTCTAGTCTTGTCTGTCTAGTCTTGTCTGTCTAGTCTTGTCTGTCTAGTCTTGTCTGTCTAGTCTTTTCTGTCTAGTCTTGTCTGTCTAGTCTTGTCTGTCTAGTCTTGTCTGTCTAGTCTTGTCTGTCTAGTCTTGTCTGTCTAGTCTTGTCTGTCTAGTCTTGTCTGTCTAGTCTTGTCTGTCTAGTCTTGTCTGTCTAGTCTTGTCTGTCTAGCCTTGTCTGTCTAGTCTTGTCTGTCTAGTCTTGTCTGTCTAGTCTTGTCTGTCTAGTCTTGTCTGTCTAGTCTTGTCTGTCTAGTCTTGTCTGTCTAGTCAAATCAAATCAAATCAAAAAACGTTTATTTCCCTATGTAAGCTTGCAACAAATATACATATTTTCATGTTTATACATATTTACGAACTAAGTGAAATTATGTCAAAATCAAATCATTTATAGGTATATTTCTTTTATTTTTGCGAAATACTCGTCCATATCGTATGGTTCCATATCAATTAATATATTCCGTATATCCTGTTTAAGTTTATTAGAATTCGTTGTACATTTTATTCTCTTCGGTAGTGTGTTATATAGTTTAATATTAATATATGGAGGTCCCTTTTCGGTCATTGTTAATCTATGTGTAGGTATTGTATAGTTATTAGTTCTTGAATTTATATTACTATTCTTATGCTTTTCAAATAGGTTTTTGTATTTGAAGGTAAACACTAGTGTTTCGTATACGTATAATGCTGTTATTGTTAATACACGTGCTTCCTTAAATTTTCCTCTATATGTTTCCTTATATTTCAAATTTTCTATAATTCTTAAAGCTTGTTTCTGAACTTTAAAATTTTTTTTGACATCACTTCCTCCTCCCCAGTACATTATGCAAAATTTTGCATAGCTCTGGAAATTAGCCAAGTAAACTATCCTGAGGACCTCTCTCGAAATATATTTCTGTAGTATCCTTAGGGCGAATACTGTTCTGTTTAATTTCTTGGATACTTCATGTATGTGTTGTGACCAGTCCAGGTTACTGTCAATAGTCAGTCCTAGTAGTCGAACGTGTTTTTGGAACGCAGTCTTTTCGTTGTTGATTGTTACGTCTATTGGGTATCTTTTTGTGCTTCTTTTTGTCTTGAAAACAATAACATTAGTCTTCTCCTTATTTACAATTAATTTATTTTCCGTAAACCATTGTATCAGGTTTGCCATGGTTGAGTTTATATTCGTCGTTATATCTTCTGTCCTTGAATTTATCGTTAGTATGGTGGTATCGTCTGCGTAGTTAATGATTTTGTGTGGTGATGTCTCTACTGTTTTCGGTAGGTCATTTATATACAGGGTGAACAGTATTGGCCCTAGGATACTTCCCTGTGGTATTCCTACATTCACTAGCCTGGCAGATGATTTTATTTTCCCTTGTGTTGTGCTTAATTGTGTTATTTGCTTCCTGTTGGATAGGTAAGACCTAATCAGCTCCGCTACGTTTCCTCTCATTCCATATTGTTGTATTTTATTGAGCAATATATTATGGTCCACTGTGTCGTATGCTTTCGACAGATCCAGGAGTATGCCGCTGGGGATATTATTTGCTTCTAGGTGTGTCAGTATATGATTCACAAATTCAAAACACGCCGTCTCTATTGATCGACCTTTAATAAATCCGTGCTGCTCCTCGCTCAGAATTTTGTGCTTTTTAATAAATTGTGTAATTTTATCTGTTATTACCTTCTCAAATATTTTAGAGAAGGCCGATTGTAAGCTTATTGGCCTATAATTATCAATATTATTTCTATCTCCCTTTTTGAATACTGGTACAAGTAATGATACTTTTAGTTTATCCGGGAAAATTCCGTATTCAAATGAATTAGTAATAATATACTCTAATGGCCCTATTATTTCCTCACATGCTTCTTTTATTATCATTATGGGGATATCGTCAAATCCAGTGCTTTTTTTATTTTTTAGATTTTGAATGGTTATTCTTATTTCGTTGTCGGTGGTGGGGAACAGGAACTGACCTTGTGTTGCCGTCTATCTTGTTCTGATGTTCAACAATTGGTAGCTTCCTTATTAGCTCTTGTGCTCTATCAGCGAAGAAATTGTTTATATTTGTGACTTCAGTTTCTGCATTTTCTAGATCCTAATTCTTAAAATCTTCTTTATTTTTGTCGTTTATATGGACTATTTGTTTTACTGTCTTCCAGGTTGTTTTCATGATATTATCGCTTTCCATTATTTGTTTTTCGAAAAATTTTCTTTTTTCTTGCTTCACTTGTAATATATACTTTCTGTGTGTTCTATTGTATTTTCTTTTAAGGGTATTGTCGTAACGTGATAATATCTGGAGTAGATCTAATTCTGCTTTAGTCTCTTTAATTATCGCATTATTAAATACTTCGTTATTTCTTTGCTTATTTCTTTTCCTAATCTTGGGGAAGTACTCGTTGAAACCTATCATGAATATTTATATGAAACCTTCCCATTGACTGTTGACGTCTGATTTATTAAGTTGTTGTAAGTGGTCCCATGTTTGAATCCGTAGATATTTTTTAAACATTCCCTTGTTTTCGTCTGAGAATTGCCTGTATATGTAATAGGTCTCCCTTTTCTTGATATAGAAGGTGATTTGTTGGGCGTAGTGATCAGATACGTTAAAATTAATTGTATTTGTTTTGTATTCCCATTGTACATTGGTCGCTATGTTGTCAATGCATGATCCAGATGATGGGTGGCTTGTCTCCTTCATAGTTAATTTGACATTGAAAGACTGGAGCAATTGAGTTATTTGTTCTTTCTTTGATGATTTTTTAATAAAGTTAATATTGAAATCACCTGCCATAACAAAGTTTTTATTCTCTTTTGTAAGTTTGTTTAGCAATTGGTGTAGTTTTTCCAAAAAGATATCGATACTTGTAAGTGGTGCTCTGTATATGCCTATAATTACTATTTTTTCTTTATTAATGTCTGTTTCTATGGCAGCGCATTCGGAAACATAGGCTACGGCCAGGTCATTGATATCTTTTCTGGAATCGCTAATTATACTCTGGTTATTGTATACCGCTACACCGCCGTGGGCACCTTCTTTACGGCAGAAGCATGATGTTAATTTGAAGTTTTTAATTATGTATGTTTCTAGTTGGGTTTTACTTTTCCAATATTCTGTTATGATTAGAAATTGACAATGTGGGTTTTTCTCTAGCATGTTCTCGATTCTGTCCACGGAGTTGCCGAGTGACTGCGAGTTCTGATTTATTATGCTGCATTGTTCTAAAAGTCGGGCCTTGGTTGAGGTGGTGCCCGAAAATTTTGATTTCTTCTTCTATCTTCTAGAAGGAATTTGTATCTTTGGTGTCTAATACCTTCAGGCCAAAATGAATCCTGGTAGACCTCCTCTTTCAAGTCCATTTCTACACCGACTTTAAAACATTTGTTATGCGGTCATTGCATCATTTGTTTGGCTTCTTCTACGATGAAGGCTGTGCTGGTTTTTCCTGTTTTTTCACATAGATATTTCACTATCATTTCCTCGTTTACGTGATCTTTTGCTCTAGAAATGAATAGCCATATTTTAGGATTATTTTCTCGACCGATGAAACCAGTCGCTTTTTCTTCTGCGGGTACTTTCCCGCTTCCTATGGAAACTCGCTTTTTCCGGTTTTGTTGCGTCCCATTGTTGAATTTGTGGCCGACTGTTTCTATTTGCTGCGTTCTAGGTGCATTACTAATTTGAGAAGTAGATGGCGCGTGTTCGATTGTTGGAACTGTGTCCCGTTTGTTTACTGTATTCTTCCTAGTATAGATGGTGGGGTTTGTATTCATTGCGGTTTCTACTGCGACTGTTTGTTTACATATCTCCCGCGTTTTTTCGGCCATTAGCATTTCTATTTTGTTCTTGAGAAGTTCTGCGTTCTCCATTAGAATCCTGTTCTTATCTTCCATTTCCGCTATTATCCTCCTTAAAAGTGATTCTTGTTTCTTCAGAAATGTGTTTTCTATCTCTAAAGCGGCGTGGGTGTTACTTGGCGGGATTTCGGTGTCCTCTACGGTGATTATATCCGATTCCAGGAACTCGTGCCCGCATAGGCTGCTTCTTGTCTTCCTCACCTTGGGTAAGCAGTTCGGATGGAATATTAGTTTACACTTTACACATGTAGCACTTTCTTTCGCTATTTTTCCGCAATAAATGCAGAGGTTCTCACAAGTTTCTCTTCTATCGGCCATCTTTCAGATTAAACAGTCTTGTCTGTCTAGTCTTGTCTGTCTAGTCTTGTCTGTCTAGTCTTGTCTGTCTAGTCTTGTCTGTCTAGTCTTGTCTGTCTAGTCTTGTCTGTCTAGTCTTGTCTGTCTAGTCTTGTCTGTCTAGTCTTGTCTGTCTAGTCTTGTCTGTCTAGTCTTGTCTGTCTAGTCTTGTCTGTCTAGTCTTGTCTGTCTAGTCTTGTCTGTCTAGTCTTGTCTGTCTAGTCTTGTCTGTCTAGTCTTGTCTGTCTAGTCTTGTCTGTCTAGTCTTGTCTGTCTAGTCTTGTCTGTCTAGTCTTGTCTGTCTAGTCTTGTCTGTCTAGTCTTGTCTGTCTAGTCTTGTCTGTCTAGTCTTGTCTGTCTAGTCTTGTCTGTCTAGTCTTGTCTGTCTAGTCTTGTCTGTCTAGTCTTGTCTGTCTAGTCTTGTCTGTCTAGTCTTGTCTGTCTAGTCTTGTCTGTCTAGTCTTGTCTGTCTAGTCTTGTCTGTCTAGTCTTGTCTGTCTAGTCTTGTCTGTCTAGTCTTGTCTGTCTAGTCTTGTCTGTCTAGTCTTGTCTGTCTAGTCTTGTCTGTCTAGTCTTGTCTGTCTAGTCTTGTCTGTCTAGTCTTGTCTGTCTAGTCTTGTCTGTCTAGTCTTGTCTGTCTAGTCTTGTCTGTCTAGTCTTGTCTGTCTAGTCTTGTCTGTCTAGTCTTGTCTGTCTAGTCTTGTCTGTCTAGTCTTGTCTGTCTAGTCTTGTCTGTCTAGTCTTGTCTGTCTAGTCTTGTCTGTCTAGTCTTGTCTGTCTAGTCTTGTCTGTCTAGTCTTGTCTGTCTAGTCTTGTCTGTCTAGTCTTGTCTGTCTAGTCTTGTCTGTCTAGTCTTGTCTGTCTAGTCTTGTCTGTCTAGTCTTGTCTGTCTAGTCTTGTCTGTCTAGTCTTGTCTGTCTAGTCTTGTCTGTCTAGTCTTGTCTGTCTAGTCTTGTCTGTCTAGTCTTGTCTGTCTAGTCTTGTCTGTCTAGTCTTGTCTGTCTAGTCTTGTCTGTCTAGTCTTGTCTGTCTAGTCTTGTCTGTCTAGTCTTGTCTGTCTAGTCTTGTCTGTCTAGTCTTGTCTGTCTAGTCTTGTCTGTCTAGTCTTGTCTGTCTAGTCTTGTCTGTCTAGTCTTGTCTGTCTAGTCTTGTCTGTCTAGTCTTGTCTGTCTAGTCTTGTCTGTCTAGTCTTGTCTGTCTAGTCTTGTCTGTCTAGTCTTGTCTGTCTAGTCTTGTCTGTCTAGTCTTGTCTGTCTAGTCTTGTCTGTCTAGTCTTGTCTGTCTAGTCTTGTCTGTCTAGTCTTGTCTGTCTAGTCTTGTCTGTCTAGTCTTGTCTGTCTAGTCTTGTCTGTCTAGTCTTGTCTGTCTAGTCTTGTCTGTCTAGTCTTGTCTGTCTAGTCTTGTCTGTCTAGTCTTGTCTGTCTAGTCTTGTCTGTCTAGTCTTGTCTGTCTAGTCTTGTCTGTCTAGTCTTGTCTGTCTAGTCTTGTCTGTCTAGTCTTGTCTGTCTAGTCTTGTCTGTCTAGTCTTGTCTGTCTAGTCTTGTCTGTCTAGTCTTGTCTGTCTAGTCTTGTCTGTCTAGTCTTGTCTGTCTAGTCTTGTCTGTCTAGTCTTGTCTGTCTAGTCTTGTCTGTCTAGTCTTGTCTGTCTAGTCTTGTCTGTCTAGTCTTGTCTGTCTAGTCTTGTCTGTCTAGTCTTGTCTGTCTAGTCTTGTCTGTCTAGTCTTGTCTGTCTAGTCTTGTCTGTCTAGTCTTGTCTGTCTAGTCTTGTCTGTCTAGTCTTGTCTGTCTAGTCTTGTCTGTCTAGTCTTGTCTGTCTAGTCTTGTCTGTCTAGTCTTGTCTGTCTAGTCTTGTCTGTCTAGTCTTGTCTGTCTAGTCTTGTCTGTCTAGTCTTGTCTGTCTAGTCTTGTCTGTCTAGTGTTGTCTGTCTAGTCTTGTCTGTCTAGTCTTGTCTGTCTAGTCTTGTCTGTCTAGTCTCGTTTGTCTAGTCTTGTCTGTCTAGTCTTGTCTGTCTAGTCTTGTCTGTCTAGTCTTGTCTGTCTAGTCTTGTATGTCTAGTCTTGTCTGTCTAGTCTTGTCTGTCTAGTCTTGTCTGTCTAGTCTTGTCTGTCTAGTCTTGTCTGTCTAGTCTTGTCTGTCTAGTCTTGTCTGTCTAGTCTTGTCTGTCTAGTCTTGTCTGTCTAGTCTCGTCTGTCTAGTCTTGTCTGTCTAATCTTGTCTGTCTAGTCTTGTCTGTCTAACCTTGTCTGTCTAGTCTTGTCTGTCTAGTTTTGTATGTCGTCTTGTCTGCCTAGTCTAGTTAATATCTAATATAATAATAAAACGATTATGGCTAATGTAATAACAAAATTAAATCATACATTTTGTCTGGAAACAAAGAAATAATAGTACTATGTATAAATTAAGCAATATGTTTTCGAACTAATTAAGTGATTAGAGATTAATATTAACACGATTCCCCATGTCAGGAACGGTGTAATTTCTGTAATGCTTCGTGGAATTCTTCCAAAAGAAAAGTCGATAATAGAAAATTGGCCTAGATTAGGGGTTGGCCCACCTGACATTCGGATTATAAATAGAACCGGTGGACGCGGTGTAGGCGGCATTACGTAACGCGGCTTCCTCTTCTTACACGTAATGTTATAACTCGCATGTCTCACGCACTGCACGCACACAAACAACAGGGCAAAGTAGAAAGGGAATAAGAAATACTTCGTTCCAACGTAAATAGTTAAAGCGATAAATATAAATGATTATAGGTGAAAATACTAGACGGACAAGAATAAATGGATAAAACTAGACAGGCAATACTACACAGCTAAGATTAGACAGACAAGACATTATAAACTTGAGCGACAAGATGAGACAAACAAAATTAGACAGACAAGACTAGACAGGCTAGAGTAGAGAAATTAGATTAAACAAACAAGGCTGGAGAGACAACACTGGATACACAAAACAAAACATAGGAGACTAGACAGAAAATATTAGTCTGGTAAGACTAGATAGGCAAGACTAGAGGGGTAGTACTAGAGAGGCAGCACTTGAGGGACAGCACTAGACAGGCAAGACTAAACAGACCAAACTATACAAACAAATTTGGACAAAAATACAGAAACTAGATTTAATAAGAAAAATGTGTAGCTAATATAATGCCTGATCTTTTAGATTTGCTTCATTTATCTTTTTCTTGTTTTATGGGACAAATTTGTACTTTAAGACTTTGCACGTAGAACGCGAACATTCCCTGGCATAGCAAAAGCGCATTTTGTTCCGGCACATTTCTTTCCTAATTCCCGTTCATTTTTCCAGCCGGTCGCCGGCCCCGGCCGCTCCCGTTCCCCGCGCACGTTCACACACACAGTGCGAGTCTGATTATAAAGGATTACATTCTCATTATTTCCCGTCTAGCTGTTTCAATTGTACTTTGCGAGCTTCCACCTGACTGCCACCCCCGGCGCACCCCTTTTATACATACCCTTTCCTCCACAAGCCAGCGTGTTTATTCATCAAAACGAACAGCCGTTGCGAAAAACAACAATCACACATCTCTCTGATTATAAAACAAGAGGTTATTAATAATATTTAGAACATTAGAAGATATTTGTTTGTCGTGAAGTATTCTGTGAATTGAGTTTGCTTTTAACACAATGTCGGCTTAGACTTGAGATGAGTTTATTGTATATCTACTCTGCCAATGTTCTTGAAGCCATTTTCTACAAGTTCTGATTATAATAGTGGTGGTAATGTTTAACTTTCTAGCTCAGTGTCTGCCAAACTATGTGTTGCTGCACACTACTGTGCTGATTTCATAATATTTAAGCATAGAACTTTGCTGGAGCCGAAAATTCGCTCCATCCAATAATTTCTATTATACAGGGTGTATCCAGTGGCAAAGTGTGGGTTTTCGCCGCCCGGGGCCGACCGGAAATTCATTCATCATTAGTCAAGAAAATTGTTAAATTGGTAGAGTCAAATACACTTAAATTCTCTAATTATTTAAAAATGTACTTTTCGTGTTTTTCTCAAAGCAGTCTCAACGTGGGCATAGTCAATCTTATAATTTTTTTAATAAACTTCAGTTTAATGAAGCTGCTCTCGAAGCTGACTTTACTAGGGGTAGCTGTTAAGATTCTCTTCATTATGACAATGTTTGGTAAGCCATCTTCAAGTTTGGGTCAATACATATATTTTAATAAACCCAGTGAGTTAATAAGCTCTTTTTTATAAGTCCTTTATGGTCTGTTGCAGCTATGAAAGCCCGTAGACGTATGCGCTTAAGAATGAACTCTACTCCATTTATGTCTTAAGGAGCTTGTTTTAGGGTTAAGTTTTTGGACGCCCAATATTACTGCAGGTCTTAAAAAGGAGTATTTTTGCTCCAGATTCTTCAATTCTTGGAATCTCTCTTGAATTTCAGCAGTTATTCTGTCTATTGAAGAAAACTGTTCGTCTCAAGTCGTCTTCCATCTCTAGTCACCCATCTCTACTTCCGCCGCTATATATTCCTCCTACTAATTTGTCTTGGGGGTACAAAAGAAATTCCAAGTTCTTCACATAAAGTTTTGACGTAACTTAGCTTTAGCCCAGATTCCTCTCGTTTTTCTTCGAATGCGATCTGTAAAGCGCTTATTTTTTAGCTCACTAATGTTTGTTTAGTTAATTAGTTTGATAATAGTTTTGAGCATATTTGACTTCACGCAGTGTTGGTTGCCAAATGCCTAAGTAAAATAAAAACGGAAATAATTTACTATTGTTAAAACCATTATGCATTATAGATAATCATATAAACTTAATAAAGCCGGAACACAGCTTGAATATATAAATATATTCAACCTTTCCAGAGCTCTATAATATTTCTGAGTATTTTTAGGACTACCAAAAGAAATCTCATATGAAATTTGCCAGTTAAACTAGTAAATAACTGGCCAATTTTACATGAGATTTGTTTTGGTAGTCCTAAAAAGACTCCGTAATATTATAGAGCTCCGGAAAGTTTGAATATATTTATATATTCAGGCTGTGTTCCGACTTTATTAAGTTTAAAAACGAAAATGATTCTATCGCGACTAATAAACTTCCTGTGTCCGTCTTGTGTTCAAGCTTTCGTCAATTTCCGTCAGATTTTCTAATGCAGTTCAAGTTTATTTTTAATGATCTCTAATAAAATTTACAGCATCGCCTCTAGCGCTCCAACATGTGTCTTGGTCCTGAACCCTCTTAAAACTTTTTCCTGTGGCTGCAAGAAGAATTCCCAGCGGTGCGTCGACGCAGAGAAAAAACGTCGCAGCGTTCTAGCGTACCAAAAAAAGTCACCGAATTTATCTCCGCTAAAGCCGCATGTAGGCAAACTAGGTTTAGTGAAAGGTTTGAGCAAGGGATAAAATCGGCATTTGGATTGATATCCTTTATACGCTGTTGTACACCTGTGTGGCATTCAGCCATAGTAGCAGCATTATCGTAAGCTTGCCGTCTACAGTTCATAATGTCGAGCCCATCAGCCTCAAGTTTGTTTAGTATCATGTCATTAATACTTTCCGCAGTTTTGCTTTTCGAAGCAATGAAATCTATATAAGATTCCTCTACTCGAACCTCTTGGTTTTCAATCATCACACATCGTTTGATCTTTGTGGGAAATATCCGGGGTGCTGTCAAAAATTGTAATAATTCTCGGCCTTTTGGACACGAGTTATAATTTCTTTATTTTCTAAAATTTCAATGACCTCCTGTTGAATTTTAGGTGATATATAAATAAGAGAAATGTTCTAGCCCATTTATATTCTTACGGAATGCTTTCATAAAATGGGATCATACTTTGCCTGGCTCCCTTATTCTGTTAGCACTGGTGTTAGCTTCCTGTGGCCACAAAAAATTGCGCCCCCTTTCCATGTGCCGCCCGGGGCCAGGACCTCTCTGCCCCCCTCCACGTTACGCCACTCTGTGTGCCCTTTAACGTGACCACCTTAAATAACTCGCTTGCCTTTAGGGTGACGTTACAATGTCAGGGGGTTATTAAAAATCAGTAGTGACATTTTTTTTATCAGTCATACTTTTTGAGGAAGAAAGAGCGTTTTGTTCATTTGTTTATCTAGACACAGGAAATGGCATTAACTCGAATTTATCCCCGGTGAAGGGAAGAGCTCTTTTCCCCAATACCATCACATACCATAGGTGCATTCGCGTTGTACGCTTACACGCTTTGAGCACACATAAAAGTAGTTTTCAGCGTTCGACTTGATGCTGTGAGAGTCAAAAATCACGCTCGTGGCTAACTTCGGGAGGCAGATTTCGCGCTCACAGACGCTCACGCTACAGAGGTAGGGCAGCAAAAGCGTGAGCGCCAAACTTCACTATTTATTAAAACGAATACCATGTCAGCGTAAGCTAACCAAACATTTATATTCATAATGAATACAAGATATGGAAACTGATGAAGCTCTGGATTTGAGTGCAAGTGCAAGTGAAGGAACATGTATATGTGTTCCCTCAATTGCACCAATAATATGGGAGAAGCCGCTCATAGCTTAAAACTCCTTAGAAATTTCCGCAAGCATCTCATTTTCCCGCCAGATTATAAAATTTTGAGCTATTTCAACTACAGCTGATGTAACTCTTCGTACACTTTACAATGCTGCTGCAAATTAACGCCAAACTTTTGTCAAATTGACCTGTAGAAATAAAATAAAATAAATATTTTATTTATGCTAAATTAAGTTATCCGAAATTTAAGTAATATTTTCTTATTCTACCGATACGAATTTGGAGTTGCCATTTTCTATATAGCTATAAATAACTGTTTTGTCAGGTGGTACCATTTTATATCCTGGGATTTTTCTTATTAAGGATAGTAAAGATCAAAATTTTTGGAATATTAAATGTTAAACTTTTAATAATTAGCTAAAGTGAGATTTAAATTATTTATCAGTAAAAGATGGTATATATAACCTCTTCAACAAAATTATGAAGCGTCTATAAACGTTATTTTTTACAAGGTAAATTTAATTAAATTTCCATTCCATATCATCATCACTATCTTCAATCATATCATATTCATCACTATCATCAGATTCATCGTTAATAATTTCCAATATATTATTTACTAATGGATAAACATTCCATGTTGATGCTAACTGACTCTCCTAGTGTCCAAAACGAACAAAATTTTCTTATTGTTTCTAACCGCTCATGGGCCAATATAAACAGCTATAATCTGAGCTTATAAGCGAGAGCTCTCAAAGCGTATGAGCGCCCAACGCGAATGCACCCCATGATATACTTCATTCTTGAAATGATTATACACCAAAATATACGTAATTGATTTTTTTGTGCAGCAAATTTTAGGAAGTTTGAGTGAGAATAATGTTTGATTTTTTCTATATGATCAATTATCCTAATGGTTGTTAAAATTCATTATTTTTATTTATAATAACAACAAATTTAAAAATTGGTAATTATTACTTATTTAATAAAATCGAGTTATTAAATGACTTCGTTATTTCTGACATATACGGTGTAATAAAAAGATCTGGCAACAGCGCTTTATTGTGTATTGAAAGTTAATAGTATAGAGAGAGAGAGAGAAAGGAATAGTAATTGAAAGGAGTTGAGTGTATTTTTTCCATAGAACTTATACTAATGGAATAGGAATACCGCAAAACTTACATGTACCGAAACTGTGTCCAACATCTGTGCGACAAGGAAAGATATAACATTTCTTTTGTTCGCTATGCGCATGCTCCAAATGAAATAAACATTTATTTTCTACCTTTAATTTTAACCATAAATATGGTTGAACTTTAATTTTGAAATATTTTTATTGTTACTTATACAATTTTTATAACATTAGGTGCTTTTTTTTAGGTGGTGTATTATTTAGTTCTATAATTTGTATCTGTTAAAAATATATTAAAGAAAAATTAAAAAAAAGGTAAAAATATTTAAGTTTACATAAAAAAAATGAGATTATTAGTATATGTGCTAGTATAGTACGATTTAATAACAATACAACTTGACACTGTAACAAGAAAACCACTACTCTTATTTTATTTAATATTACATTACAACTTTATTTATTACAAATTTAGTTAATATATATTACAACTTTTACAAAATAAAAATAAATCTACTGTAAAATTAATTTATAAAGTCGGAACACAGCCTGAATATATAAATATTTTCAACCTTTCCGGAGCTCTATAACACTAATGAGTCTTTTTAGGACTACCAAAGACAAATCTCATGTGAAATATGTCAGTTATTTTTTAGCTTTCAGGCCACCTTCGTGGCACTCGACAATTTTTTCTGGTTTTTGTTGAGTGCCACGAAGTTGGACTGAAAGCTATAAAATAACTGACATATTTCAAGTGAGATTTGTTTTTGGTAGTCCTAAAAAGTCCTAAGTCCTAAGTCCTAAAAAACTCATTAGTGTATTATAGAGTTCCGGAAAGGTTAAATATATGTATATATTCAGGTTGTGTTCCCACTTTATTAATTAATTTTACAGTAGATTTTTTTTTTTTTGTAAAAGTTGTAATATATATTAACTAAATTTGTGATAAATAAAGTTGTAATGTAATATTAAATAAAATAAGAGTAGTAGTTTTCTTGTTACAGTGTCAAGTTGTATTGTTATTAAATCGTACTATACTAGTGAAAATGTATATATATATACTAGTGAATATACTAAAGAAAAAAAATACTTATTATCTTTTGATAAATCTCTTATTTTTTATGTAAATATTTTTCTTTCAAAAATAAATACTTTTTTGAATTTTTCTTTAATATATTTTAATAAGAAGTAATAAACTGTAAATAAAGTGGATTAATACCATGCATCTAACAAGATGGCAACTGTAAACAACATCGAAAAATACTGTAGTCCGCGCATGAGCATTTCGACCCAAAGAAATAGAATGAGACTTTGCATCTCACTTCTTGGACACAATTTTATGATTTCTATTCCTGTTCCATAAGTATATGTTCTAAGATTTTTTCTCTCTATATAAGTGTGTCCATGTTTTTCTTTTCGCTCAGCTGTTCTCGGGGCGTTGCCAAACCATCCGTCATGTGAATTATTGCCGATAAACAAGATTCAAACTAAAAAGTTTAGCTTTAATTATTTAAATAATTATATCGGTAACGTCACATTGCTTTAATGTTATCCTGTTTTACAATTATCTAAGTTTATTGTATATAGTTTTTTATTCCTTAAAGTTTCGAAATTAATAACGAAAAAAATAAATAGATTTGACGGGAAAAGAACGTGAAAAAGGCGTGACGGAAGCTTGTCAGCTATAAGAGCCTGTGTATAAAAATTCGAAAAAAAACGAAAAAAATCGATTTTTTTATTTATTTTTTTGCGGATAAACTAAACGGTGGTTCAATTTCAAATTTTGAGAGGTCATAAATAAAGTATTGATCTACATGTATAAAAAGTTTCAAAGCTTAAACTTATAAATAATATAAAAAATATTTTATTTACTGATATATGTGAAAATGGCATTTTTTCCACGGCTTACCCTACATGAAAGTGACATTTTTTCATTCTAGAGATGAAAATATTTTCATATCTAGAGACGAAAATGAGCATTTTAAATTTATGGTTATTTTCTCGATTAAAACACCAAACTAACCAAATTTGCATGGACTTTCTTATTAATTACATCAATTTCAATGAAATATTTTATGTACAAACGTAAAACGAGCCTGAAACTATTTAAAAAACCGAAATAAAATTAGGACATGTGACCTGAAAAGTATCACCTTCTATGAGAATGCAATATTTTACCATGGAAACGACCAAACCAACAATTAAATTTTTATTGACTGTTCTGACAGTTCGCTTCGAATTGGATTTATTAAAGTCGAATTATAGATTCTACAACCGTTCGGTGTGATTGCTAACTCGCTGGCGCTCGTGAGCAAACTCCCACCTCACCAAAAAAACGCCACTTTCATCTCTTGCTGTAAAATATACTATAACATGGGATTCGCTCGAACCTCATTAATACGTCTGACAACCAAAGTTGACTTTTACCAACTGCCTGAACAAGCTGGATTCAGAGCCGGATTTAGAATGTAGATTTCGTTGGTAACTTGTACTGCGACCTTCATAGATCTATTGTACCCCACGCTCTTCCTCTAATCGTTATACTTACCATTTAGAGCTTACCTTTACCATCCTTTAGGAATTTTAGGATCTGGGTGGGATTCAAGAACTGCAACGCCTTTCCGTTCTTGGCTTTGAGCAGATGTATGGGGGTTTCCTCAGTTTAGACGCAGAATCTGCATCTGTCATCTTCCTTTAGGCCTAGCGCCTTGATATATTTTCTAAGTCTGCAGTGTCCCGTCAGGACTCCTCAGAATTCTGAGCTTGTTCCTGTTTCAAGCAAGCTTTTGATCTTTTCTGGTTAAAAGATCCCAGCATTTCTTTGGATTATAGCTCTGGAAGTTATTTCCAGGTTTTCATCCATTATTCTCTTATTTCTTCATCTAAACTTTTGTGGATGGTGTTTATACTTATACTGCAAAAGGGTTCCGGACCCATAAAGGGATTACTGGATCCCTTGTTTGCTATGTGATCGGCTTCTTCGTTTCCATCTATACCAGTGTGTCCTGAAACCCAGTATACAGTCACTTTATTTTTCTGTCGAGCTTGTTTAGCTTTCTCACACAGTCCCAAACCAGTTTGGATCTGATGGTGTTTGAGCTAATGGCCTTGATGGCTGCTTCGCTATCTGACAGGATAGACAATTCGTTTTTTGCGATCGTTCGCAAATTGTGCACATCTCTCGATAGCATGTACCTCTGCTTGGAAGATACTTGAGTATATTTCCATAGATTCAAAGTATTTGGTACGAAGTCCAAGCACTCCTGCACCTGTACCTTCCTTTGTCTTGGAACCATCCGTATAACACTTGATAGTGCTTTGCTCTATGATGTATGCTGAGGATTTGCCGCTCCAATCGGCTTTACTTGCTGTGCAGTTGCTGTGCACATTGCTGTGTAGTTTTCATTGTATTGTATGCTGTGTAGTACACATTGCTATGTAGACCTCGAAATGGTATTTGCATACCATTTCGTCTCTCGGTACTTCCAGCCAAGGGATTTTGGCAGCGATGCTGTGCTCGGATCTCTGCTCCCGATTACTTTACTTCAGAGCCGGATACGGAAGAAATCTCTAATTGAAAAATGTGTCGATTACAATAAGCAACTCGTCCTGATCTTCATGTCATTCGACGCCATTAACCAGAGAGAGTTGCACTGGCAAACTGCCGAATAGGCCATAGGTACTTAACCACTCTACAACACATATACAAAAATGCTACAGCATGCGAAAAACTACTCGAAAAAACAGATAGATTCAGAGTACATCGTGGCATCCGACAAGGTGACAACATCTCGCCTAAACTATACACTACTCTTATGAAGTACTCTAGATATGGAGAAACTTGAAGAATAGGCATAAGCAGCAATGGGTAATACCTCAATCACCTACGGTTTGCAGACGACATTGTACTAATTTTGGTTAGCCTAGATACGAGATGGAAAAAATGTTCAATAAGCTTGCAAAACAATCGCATAAAGTAGGCCGCCAAACAAACATCTCGAAAACGTAATTTATGACCAACCAAGTCACTACCCGAAAGTTTATAATGGAAAGGAATTATATTTGGCAGGTCACTTCATACAAGTGTCAGTGCCAGTGGTGCGCAAACTGGGGGTCGCGAGAGAAATTTTCGTGGTAGTGAAATTCAATTGTGTCAAATTATATAAAAGTAGAACTATATTTTCTACGAAAATGATGTTGGCGCCCTTGGGAAATATTTAAAGTAGACATTTATAGAAAGACATTTATAAATTAAATTAACGAGATCTACTTAGGTAATTTAGGAATTAATTTTATTGCGATTAATGCTGAATCACAAATTCAAATTTATGAAAAACCTACAACTATTTGAAACTATTAATAGATATTTTAAGAAAATGACTTTAACTGGACCCATTGTGTTGCGGTTTGCACTGATGGTTCTGCAGTATTAACAGGTAGTAATAAAGAACTAAGAGGGTTAATATAGAAAATTGCTCCCAATATAGTATTCAATCATTGCAAGTCATTGATATTACAGGATCTCATTACTTCAATTAATTATAATAAAAGCAACATTCTAAACATTCGTCTCTTTTCAATACTATGTAATGAGATGGGTTCTGTATGAGAAATTATTACTACATACCGAAATCAGATGGCTGTCACGCGGCAAAATATTGCGACTATTTTAGATTTGAAGTTTTACATTTTTTTTATAGAAAACATACGTACGCTCATTCATTAATGAAAATAAAATTTCGAAAACCTTAGCGATTTGCATTTGAGTTTACAAGGAGAGAGTACAAACATTTTAATTTTGATCAGTAAAATTGAATGAATAGGATGGTTGCGAATGTTACTATATGATAATTCATACTTACATTGAATTGAATTGAATTTTGTTGAATTGAATTGAGTTTGGCAAGGACAATTTAAAAAATAACACATACATCTTCCCTTGTTTTTCTGAATTTACTAAAGAAAATAATAGATTTGCTGTTATTTAAAAACACAATTACTATATACAGTCGAACTTTCATAACTCGAACTTCTATAATTCCAATTTTTCTATAACTCCAACTTTTTTTGAAATTTATACGTTTAGATAGCATTTTACATATAAATTAACTGCCATTACTCGAATTTTCCTTAACTCGATTTTTTCTATAACTCGTAGTAAAAATGTGTGACATGGTAAAATTTTACATAGAAAATAATCTCTATAACTCCAATTTTTTAATCGATGCGTACTTTCTAAAATGTATGGTGCCGGATATTGCCTATCATAAACCGTATCCTATTTGTCATAGTAAAGGTGCTATATATTAATGAAATTTTAGAGTTTAAACTCATTCTTTCTTCTTACCTCTGCCGTTACAAATATGAGTGAATACGATGTCGTTATCTGACAAAATGAGGTTGATAAGTAAGGTAGACAAAGGAATTAAAAAGAAAAAAGTGATTGCTGAAGACTTTGGGATTCCTCCAAGTACACTTTCTTTAATTATAAGAAATCGCGAAGAAATTCTGAACAAAGCCGAAAATGGTGCAACTAATGATGCATACGTTTGAAAAAGTGTACCTAAGAAGACAGAGTTGGCTGAGAGTCCCTTCTTCAGACGAAGTGTAAAATCTATTTTAGAGAACTTTGTAGATTTTTAATGAAAGAAAAAATTAAAATTACTGACTTTTTAAAAAAATAATATATTAGTTAAAATTATTTTTAAATAATTATAATTATATAACATTATATAAATAATGTATATATTTTGTTTTGTTTATAAATAAATACATATGTTATATTACGTTATATTTACTTTGAACATATTGTGTAAAGTGAATTTTGCTCATTTTGTAATTATGTATTGCTCTAACTCGAATTTTGTATAACTCCAATTTTTTTTCGTGAACTATGGTAATTTGACTTTTGAGGAAGTTCGACTGTATATGTAATATACCATTACAATAATTTGATAAAATTGAGAGAAAACTTAACTAAAATGATCGAAAAATTTCCAGATAATAAATTATCTTCAGATCTATTTTCGATTGATATTGTTAATTACAATATCGCTTTAGATGAAAAAGAACAGTTAATTTATGTTTCAAGCTAGGAAACACTGCGCATTCAATTTATGTCTCAGATTTTCTAAAAATTTTGGTTGATACTTACCCTAGTAACGGTAATCTGCACCAGTCTTTATACTAAAACTTACAAATTTTGACATTTAAGAACCGTCAAAATGTTGAGGGTAGGTATCAGTTGTAGCGTCTGACCCGGAACGGACGGCTATGAAGAGCGTATGTACTCCATGTTAGGGGCGGCCGGATTATATGCTGGCAGTAGCTCTAAAATGCTTGGTGACAGGCTTTGTGACAAGCCGACCGTAAAACTCAACGCCAACGAACTCACGTCCTTATGGAAATGTTATCTCATAGATTCGGAACTAAGGTAGGAACTCGGTCAATCTGAAAAGTGTGCCAGGTTTATACGGGTTGATACGATCCATAATGACCTGAAGACTGCACATCTACACCCAGATATGGCTCATGACCGAAAGAAATGGAGACAACGAATCCTCACAGCGGACCCTTCCATCAAGCGGGACATACGCTAGGAAGAAGAAGATTAGCTAAAAATTTTGGTTAACCATTGCCGATTTGAAATTAAAGGCAATCCATATTTTTCATTACTCATGCGTGCTTTCTAATGCTATCTTGGCGCACGTTTTTTAGTGCGACAAATGCCATTTTTTGTTGTATTACCACATAACTTGGGTAAAGGAAAATATTAAATATCGCTATGTTACATTAAAAAACAATTAAATAAATAAAATAAACAGAATTTGTTTTTTCATAACCAAATAAAATTTAAAGAAAACGTTTTAAAATGAGTGTAAATTCTATGGTTATACCGTAGACTGATAAGAGTTGCCAAAATCCACACCACCGGACAATTGAAAAAGCAAATTCTTCATTCTTTTATTCTATTTTTTATGGCCCTTGGATCCCAAACTTGTAAGATACGTCCTTTTGCATGAGTAATAAAAAATATTATTTGCGACATGGGCGGTATTGTCAATTGCCCTCTCGAGCGCATGTACGCACTCACTTCGTTCGTGCGCCCATTTTCGGTCTCATGACCAATTGACAACTTACCGCCCTAGTTGCAAAATATACTATTAATTCAATTTTCATCTACCTACTTATGTGAATCCGGCTTTTAAATTAGTTGCTATTAAAACAAAATATCCATCTCGATTGTTTCCTGAGGATGACTTACGGCTTGCGATTTCCAATATAATAATAATAATAATATTTATTTTTGGTACTGTGTACATTTTCATACAATAGACCATCGTCAAAAAAAAAAATGAAAAAAAATGAACAAGAGGTACATACAATAGGAAACAATAGGAAAAAACAAACAAAAATATTTATCTAGAAATAAATGGTTAAAAAATAGTTGATGATATAATAATCATATATTACTACTATAAAGAATAGTATATGAATTCTTCCATGCTATAAAAAGCACAGGCGATCAAGAATTCACGAGCTTTTGCTTTAAACTCCCTTACTGATAATGAATTTGTATTAGCAATACATTCGGATATCTTATTGTAACATACGATACCAATATGTAAGAGGTTTCGTTTACCGCTTTCTAATCTTGAAAATGGCACTCTGAGTTTGTGAATATTGCGCAAGTTATGACTATGTAGTTGATAATTTTTAGGTAAGTCGGAATGGCGTTGTTTTACAAGTATGACTAATCGAAATATATATAAGGAGGGTAGCGTTAAAATTTTGTGCTTGATGAACACAGAGCGACAGGATTGAAGAGGATGTACATTGAACAAAGCTCGTAATATCTTTTTCTGCATTTTAAATACCGCATCAACATTTGCTGCTGACCCCCAAAATATCAGACCGTATGACAACCAACTGAACGATGGCGTGGTAAAACATTATCAGAATATCAACTGTTATACACTCTCTTAGATTTCTAATCAGATAACACACACTACTTAATGTCGAACATGTTAATTCAATATGAACGTCCCATTTTAGTTTGTTGTCAAGTGTTACTCCTAGAAATTTTATAGATTCGGCCCCTTTAATTGATTTTTGATCAAGTCTTAGAAATAAACTATAGTCATTAGACACATTTTTTTGAAGAAATCTCATGAAGTATGTTTTGCTTATGTTTAAGGTCAGTCCATTTTGTATGCACCATCTTCTTAACGTTTCTGATTTTAAATTGCTATTTTTAATTAAATCGTGTATATCTGGGTTAGATACTATAATGTTGGTGTCGTCAGCGTACAAAATATATTTGCTTTGAACATTATTTGTTTCCGCCAGATCATTAACAAATATTAAAAATAGAGTTGGTCCAAGTAGAGAGCCTTGAGGTACCCCACACTTCATTACTTGCTTTCCGATTTATAACCATTGGCGATCACTGTTTGTCCTCTTTCGTGTAAGTAAGATTTAACCCAGTTGTTAGCGACGCCTCTAACCCCAATGTTCTCAATTTTTTATAGAAGGAGCTTGTGATCGATAGTGTCAAATGCTTTACTTAGATCGTAAAATAAAGCAAGAACCTCCTGCTTACAATTTTGGGAAGTAATTATAAAATTAAGACTATCTAACTAATATAACTATCTAACTAATCAGTTGGCCTATTCTTCCTGAAGCCGTGTTGACTGTTTGCCAGTATGTTATTGGTTTCCAAGTAACTTGATAACCGAGTAAGAAATGCTGACTCAAGAATTTTTGAAAACTGGCTTTGAATACAAATTGGTCTGTAGTTAAGGGGATCCTGCCGTGACCCTTTATTTTTGTAAATCGGGATGCACTTTGATCCTTTCAAACATGTCGGGAAACATCCGGAAGTAAAGGATTCAATAACAAGGTTGCAAAGAGGTTTGGCTATCAAGTGACTTACGCTTTTTAATACCCTACCATCTACTTCGTTTAAACCTTGAGATGGTGTTAGCGTAACTCGGTTTATTATATCGATGATTTCCTGAGGTGTTACTGGATTTAGGAAAAATGTTTTGTTATAATGGCTTATTTTGTAATTTGGATCTGGTGTTCTTACAGACACGGTTGAAAATATTTTTGAGAAGTACTTACAAATTTCCTTCTTATTAGAGATTTCCTGGTTATTTTCGTCAAGTAGCTTTATGTCATATTTTTTTTTTGTATTTGCCTTGATGATTATTTATTATGCGCAAACTTTTTCGTACCTTATTCTGAGACACAGATTAATAATTAGGATTAATAATTTACACCAATGATGTGATTCTTGACTATATTTTTATACTCGTATCTAAGTTGTTTATATCGGTGTCGATATTTGGCATTCTCTGTCGTTTTCGCTATCTTGGACATTTCGCATAAAAAAATATTTGAAATTTTTCATTTATATCTAAATCTAACAGATGGTTTGTCAAAGCTGACTAATCCGTCATTTGAAGATTCTCGTACAGTACGTCAATATGTTTTTTACTTATGATTCTTTTCTGTATATATCTTATATCCGAAGACCTAACACATACTATGTCAAATTTGCATATTTGATAATAGTGGTCTGATAGAAATGAGGATTTTACTATTACATGCAGTGGTTGGTGGTAATTGGAGAAAACATTGTCTATACAGGTTGCGCTATGGTTGGTTATGCGCGTTGGTTCCAGCACGTGCGGCTTCAGTTCGAATTCATTAAAGGCATTTAGAAGATTCTGTTGATCCGAGTTTTTCTCCAATACGTTGACGTTCACATCACCGCATACAACTAGAGCAACTTTGGGTTTAAACACTTTTTGGAGCAATATATTTAAATTATACAAAAAAAGGTTGAAATCACTGTCCGGTGTTCGATACACTGCAACAACGGATATGAGTTCTCTGCCACAGATAATTTTACTTGCCGCAAATTCAAAATGCTTTTCGATTGCATTTAACCCGTTGATTGTTACCGGTGTAGTTTGCATTTTTTCACTTGCAAACACGGCTACCCCTCCACGTTTGATAGTTTTACGTGAGAAGCTGTTTATTAATTTATATTTCGGGATAGATGTAGTCTTCACTTCGCTTTCACTGAGCCAATGCTCTGTTACACATAAAATGTCATTGTGTTCGTTTAGATGTAGCTGTAGATTCATCTTCTTTCCTCTTATCCCTTGCACGTCGAAATTCATGATGTTGACGAACCTGGTTGATCGTTCTTCCGAGCCTCTTCTTCTAAAAAAGTATTTTTTTGCAGTTGATTTTGTTCCTGTTTATGATTAAAATCATGCCTGAAGTGGAACCGCCGAATGCTTACTCCGGGTGGCCAAAAGTCGGCGTTCAAAATTTAATCTTTTATATCGAAAGGAGCGCCAGCTCTGAAGGCTGCGAAATTACCTTTAGCGTTCAATTTTTTAACGTCAAATTCTGTATTTTTATACACTTCACAGAGATATTCCTTGATATTGTCGTCAGTGGCTTCGGTGTTTTTAATTTTTCCCACATATATCCAGGCTCTTTTCGGCTGACCCCCTCCTGCTAACACTCCGTTGGAGCGATCTACTTTCGCTGCTCAGCTCCCTTATTTTTGTGTATGATCGAATTAGCGACAGTACCTTCTTTTCTTTTTAAATCCACGTTTTCCACGGTTTTTGCAAGTTTATTAGTGCGACGTTTATTTTGGACATATTTCCAATTTTCCTCTTCTTCAGGGTCGGTTTCCGCGAGATCAGATGTTTCTGTATTTGCATTGCCCGCCTGCTGCTTATCGGTAGATAATTGGCTCTTTTTTCCAGTTCTTCTTTTTGTGTTCGCCTTGCCGTTATCATCCGATAGTTGCTTATCTACTGCTGGTTTTTTTGTATTAAATAAATTAGATGAATTCGCGATCGTCTCGAGAATCGCCGCAACATTCTTCCGCATGTCTTCCATTGCATATGCCTGTTGAATAATTTGGTTTTGGCAAGTGATTACCGCTTTGTTTAGACTAATTAGTAAATTACTAACATTGAATCCAATTATCTTGCAATTGTTGCAGAACCAGACAAAATTATTACTTTTCAGAAGTTTGAGTTCGCTTTTTATTAACGGTGAGCACCCGATGTGGCATTTGAAGTCACATCCGCCACAAACTAGATTTAATTGATCATTATCTGTTGCAATTTCTTTGTCACAGACGGAGCACTCACTAACGTCGTCCGACATGTCGAACAGCTGAGACTAGACTCTATAAAACCAAACATGGAAGCAGTTATGAGCTGGTTGCAAACGCATTCTTTAAAAAGTTCTAACATGCATCCTACTATTTCTAACATACTGAGTTAGTTCGAACTGAACAGTCCGCCTGAGGGCCAATCATCTGAACGTGACCCAGACGTTTACCCAAAGAAGCGACTGCTACACCGAAAAGTGCTAAGACGTCGTCGTCAATGGAAGTCATGATGATAACTCACATATATTTCAGAATCGCATGAACGTTTGGAGGGTCGTTAGTCCATCCGGCCACCGGCCTGCAAGCGGACTCTTCAGTTCGAACTGCCAGGCCTGCCAGGCTTGTGTGTAGCCGCCTTAGCGCTGACACAAGAGTCTGAACAAAAGATCAGGGTAGCACAACTAGCTATGAAACGTTGCTCGGAATCACATTGAGGGAAAGAGTCCAAAGAGTGGTGTGTCCCTAAATTAATTCTCCTTGTCCTTGTGCCAGGAGGTGAAAAGTTTAGCACCACCGTAAAGGATAAGTCAGGATAATTAAGTATAGGATAGGATAAGTCATGCTCAAATTTCTTCTAAAATTGAGATTGAATATTATTGCATAGCTGGTTTACGATTACTTCTCATTAACCTCAAGCGTGGTTACCTCTAGCTCCGATTATTTAGTTTTTTTAACGAAGTTCTTTTAGCCCGTTTTTGGTATGAGTGATTCGGGACAAAACACGGGGATTTTATTATTATGTTATACGCCTTTCTCTTTCTCTCAGTGTATATTTCTATAACTCTCCCACATTCCTTCTCTTGCTAGAGTGTATGTGTGTCTGTTTGTGTGTGTGTGTGTGTGTGTGCGTGCGAGTATAGAGGCTCAAGCAGAGTTGCAAACGAACGTGGGATATTTATAACCTTAAAACTAAACACGAAAAAATGTGTTTTTATGCCTTATTACTTTAATTAGATTTAAAAAAAATTAAACTCAAGAAAGTGTATAAAATTGTATAATTTGAAGCAATTACATACTGTTTAAATACGTTTATCATATCTTTACACAAGTTTATTATTTGATTCGAGTGTTTACCATTTACAATATTTATAAACATTATAGAGAGACAATAGTGAAATCACAAGCTCAGGGTCTAAAAGAGTATCGACAGAGAGAAAAAAAAAATAGAAAATACAGATTTAGAAAAGTAAGTTAATAAAATTATATAACTTGAAGCAATTGCTTATTGTTTACATACGTTCATCGTACATATAGATTTTATTTCGAATTACATTCGGAGTTAAAGAATGCGTGATGAACTTGGTTCCTGACGGGGGTCCCCTAATAGCACACATTTTTTTCTAAATAAGAAAAAATAGTGTTTTCCTTTTTTTATTATTAGAAATGTTGTTGTGATGTGGCGTCGTTTGCATCCGGATCCGGCGGACGGATCACAGAAAGATAAATCTGGATTTAAATCCAGACGAATTGGCAGCGGGTGCGGGCCGAACCGATTCCTGTGGCCATTGTTCCGGCGAACGTTTCGAAAACTAATTGATCAGCTCCCCGACACAGCGCACTGAATGTTATTAACGCTCGACTAACTGCGTTCATATACAGAGACTTGCCGCTAATCGAGTTATACGATTTGCCACAGGTTACCGATAAACTCCGACTGGATACATTAGCCAGGGTACACTTGCTCCGCCTGAACAGGATGCTCATGCACAAAACATCTTCTCGATAAACTTACATTATATTATTCCATTCAAGTTTATCCTACCAATAACACATTTACATAGCGCAAAGACAACAGATAACAAAGGAAACTGATCATTTAAGACATCTTGTTATAGAGTAGACGAACAAGAAATAAAACATATTTAATCTGCAAGATTTAGATAGGCAAGTGAAAGCCAGTATGAATTACAGATGTAATTTACATCCAGTCTTACTGGCTTGGACCATTTGTTTTCAACATTTATTTTCAATAAAATATAAGTAGGAAGACTAAAAATGTCCTATAGAACATTTCATGTTGTATTTTAAATATTAGCCCATGGATACTGAACTATCAAACCCTTTTAGGATATTTTATCTCAACTACTACTCAACAATGAAAACGGCATTTCATTGTTGAGTAGTAGTTAAGATAAAATATCCTTATTTAGAACATGTTTTCCTATAATGATCTTTACTACTTTCTTTGGTGACTTCGAGTTTTCATTTGTGATAAGTTTTGTCAATGTTAAAGAAATCCACATATTAGCCAGACTTTATTACTTATGATGTAAGTTTCACAATCTTAGTATTTCAACATTTCATTTTGATATAAAATAAAACTCTATTCCTCCTTGAAAGTTTTTTTATAGTGGTACCAAAATATTCAAGAAATTTTCTTCTCACTAGATGTACTAATTAGTTGTAGTACACTAATTGGTAAACTAATTGGTACATTAATTGGAAATGTAAAGCTGGTATATAAGATTTGTAACTTAAGTATAAAATAGCGTTAGCATATTACTCCAAACTTTTAGTTTCAACAAGATATTTGACACTAAGAATCACTGTCAATTACAAGTATACACTAAAGAAGATGCTAGGAAGATGTGTAGCTTATTTATGGTGGCTCTAGACCAAGAGTGTCCAATCTTTTCGTTTCTCTGAGCAATATTGGAAGTAGTCATAGAGTTTTGGGAAATAGTATATTACCATAGCTTAACAGCAACAAAGCTTTATTTAATATTCCTTAATCATTCACTTTTAAAAGTTGCATGCAATTTATTCTCAAATATTCCAGCTTCCAGAATTTCGCCCCTAGATCAAAATACCATCGGCTGCTAGTGCGGCTTTCGACCCGGAAGGTCGACGTCAGACCTAATCTTTGTCCTAAGACAAATCATCAAGGAAGCCTACGCATGGAATACAGAGATACTCAGCATGTATTCATTGATTTCAAAACCGCCTACGATACCGCGAATAGGGTATAACTGTCTGTCGCAATGCAAATACCAAACAAGTTAGTGACAATGAAAAATGCTTTCTGCGCTATCAGGATACAAGGTCTCAAATCATTTCCCGTCAACAGGAGTACGACAGCGTGGCGCACTCTGGTGCACCTTATTTAACTTGGTGCTAGAAAACATCGTCAGAGATGTGGAAGTGCAAACAAGGTGCACTATATTCAAGACCATTTCTGGGATACGCTGACGATATTGAGGTAATTGTCCGAACCGGTCTAGACGCCAGGGAGTCATCAAAATCGAGACATCAGCTGCAATAATGGGTCTTAAAGTAAACGAGACGAAAACCAAATATATGGTAACATCGACCACTAACTACCTGATAAAACTGGAACAAAACTTTCCAGTAGATGAATATATCCTCCAGGTGGTCAGACAGTTTGTCTATCTGGGATCAACGCTAACCAGCCAAAACAACATAAGCCAGGAAATCCAGCTAAGAATATTTAGCGCAACAAATACTTCTGCGGGTTACGTAAACTGCTATCCTCCCGTAATCTAACCGAAAGCTCTAAGCTTCCCTTTTTTTGCAAACAGACATCACCCGACCCGTACCGAGTGGAAGTGTGGGGCTGCTCACTAAAGTGGCGACACACTACAAAGCCCCTCTCCATTCAGACCCCCCAACCAAAACCAGAGAAAACGTGGTGGAATCCAAAATTTGGCATAACTTCTTCACGTTCCTTCACCTTTCATTTTCAAATCATTCACCCGCATTCACTCGTTGTGCCGGGCGCACGGTTTTTCGTCGTGCCGCCCTCACATCAGAGTTTCCAATGTATTTGTACGCCCCCTTCTCACTAACGGGGGCCCGGCGTTGGTACGCACGGCTCGCGCATAGCAACCCCTCGTCGCACGTCACGCTCATCCCTTTCATCCTTCTACTTTCTCTTAATTATATATCCAATCATACCAGTCAGCACGCCCCATCCATATTCACTGTGGAGAATGATCCTCACCATACTCTCTTTATTTACATGCTCTCCCACCTTGCATTCTGCTGCGTTCCTTATTCTCACCCATCTGGAACACTCAAAGTTGGTATGCGCCGCGGTGTCCTCAGTCGCTCCACAATACCAACAGTGCGCCTCAACCAATTTCCCGATGTGCACCAGGTAATACCCAAAGCATCCATGTCCAGTAAGCGCCTGGGTGAGGTGATAATTATTTTCTCATTCTCATTCTTCCCTTGCCCACAGTTGACCCATTCATCGATAGTCGGAATCAGTTGCTTGGTCCAGGCTCCCTTTTCCGAGCCCTCTCATAGCTCTTGCTATACACGCATTCTTTTTGCCCTTTCAGTTCTAGGGTCATTACCTTCCCAAATTCTTACCCTTTCATGCGTCAGAAGGTCTAACGGGATGATTCCAGCAACGACCGCGACGACGTCGCCAGAAACAGTCCTGTATACGCTGTACAAATGCAGCAGCATACACCTTTGCACGCTCAGCAGTCTCGCTCTGTAATATTCTATCCTGAACGCATTTATCCATGCTGTATGCGCATCCTGTATGGGGTGCCGTCATACATGGTGGACGACCGCATTCATAACCCTCCTCTTGTAGGCCAACGGCCCACCTATGTGTGGCATCAACCGTCCAAGGAGTCTTACACAAACTGTAGCCTTGCTCACCACCCGGTTGACCTGTTCGGATACCCTGAGATTTTGCTGAAGCTCTACCCCAAGATATTATTAACTCCCGAGCCGGTATATCAGCTGTTCCCATTCGCACGGTCAGTTCAAGTAACTTTCTTCTCCCAATTAGCAGGACCGCCTCGGTTTTCTTGGGAGCCAGAGAAAGCCCTAATTCCCCCATCCACCTGTCAATCCCACTAATTGCATCATTCATTATCGCTTTCAGCCTTTCTTCCGTTATTGCGTCATCGACAACCGCTAAGCCATCTGCGTACCCAACGAGTGTAACCCCGTCTGGTAGCCTCAATCTCTAAACCTCATCATAAAATACGTTCCACAGCATCGGCCGAAGAACCGAACTCTGTGGAACACCCGCACTCGTTTTGAAGATTTTAGCTTCCATAGTCACTATCTCCCTATCTTCCAAGTAGCTGCCCACCATCTTTCCATCTTACCATGTGCAATATATTGCTCCGAAACCTGGACCATGTCAATGAAATATGAGGCGATTTTGGGGCTTTTCGAAACAAAGGTACTTCGTTGGATTCTTGGGACAGTTTGTCAGGTCTCTGTCTTCTTCTTCAAGTGCCATCTCCTCTTAGAAGGTTGGCTATCATCATAGCTATTTTCACTTTTGATGTTGCAGCTCTAAACAACTCAACGGAACTACAGTTGAACCATTTTCTTAGGTTATTTAACCAGTAAATGCCTCTTCTACCTCTGCTTCTTTTTCGCTGTAATATTCTGCAACAATACCGATTTCTCTTCCCTCATCACGTGACCCAGATACTGCAGCTTCCTTATTTTAATTGTGTTCAATAATTCCCTTTCCTCGTTCTCATTCTTCCTAGTACCTCCTCACTTTTTACCGTGTCTACCCAACTTATTCTTAAGATCCCTCTATATGACCACTTCTCAAATGCTTGCAGTCGATCAATTATATCTTTCTTCAACGTCCAGGAATCCTTCCCATATAACAACACCGAGAAAACGTAGCACCTCAATATTCCGACTTTAAGTTGTAAGTTAAGATCTCTATTGCATAGCACATTTCTCATTCTGTTAAATATGGTTCTGGCTTGTCCAATTCTTGTTTTAATTTCTTCAGTGTACTCATTACTTTCATCGATGGTTGTTCCTAAGTATTTGTATTTACTTTATTTAATTCACCATTGATCCATAGGTTTTCCTGTTGCTGTACTGATTTTGTAATCAATTTATAATAAATTTAGTCTTTTTGATATTTAAGATAAGTCCGCTCTCCTCGCTGCTCGTTACTACTTGATCCACCAAGTTCTGTAAATCTTCTACTTTATTAGACCGGTAGTTCGATGATCGCTGCATTCTTTCGCACTAACCCTTTTTGGTAATGTAATGAAGGTCGATCTAAGCCATTCACGGGGAATGGTTCCTGTGTTGTATATTGTGTTGTATTGTTCTGCTGGAATTTCGACGGGACCTGGAGATTTATTACATTTTGCCATTTTTACTGCGTGTATTCTTCTTCTTTAAAAGTTTCTTCTTTAAAAGTTTGGTTCGATGTGAATGCCGGGTTTGCGGACCCTTCGAACACTGCGGCCTATTGGTAGCCTATTGTATTCTGCATTCACATTCACTTAGGCCCAGAAACCTGTTGTTATTGTAAATTGCGCTAATTACCATTTTTCACATTTGTCTTCTGGAACAAATGCGGCCGGCACTGGGGATAGAACTCGGGACCTCTACACTTGCGTGCATTACTTATTCTATTGTTATTATTGGACCCAACTCTCTTTCTGTGTCCTCTTCCACTAATTCTTTGTGGACGGTCTTTGTAGACGCCGCTATAACCGCGAACTTTACCAGCAGACCGAGGATGCTCATATCGTCTCAGAGATCAAACTAAGCAGACTCTGATGGTCTGGACACGTCAGCCGCTGGCCAGTAGAGAACTCTGCAAAGAAAGTTCTCGCGTCGAAGCCAGTAGGACCGCCAGAAACCTAGAAGTCAAAGTTGCGCTGGTAAGACGGGGTGTCCGAGGTTGCAAGGAAGCTGGGTATTGGGAGGTGGTCTACTACTGCACAGGACCATAATTTCTGGAGGCAAAAACTGGAAGAGCCCAAAACCCGCACAGGATTGTAGCGCCTATATTGATGAATCTTTCACATATCTCCAATTATTTGAAGTTATTTCTTTTCAACTTCAAAATAAAATATGTATAAAGGTTTACGGCTGGCGAAACTTCTTTGATGGAATGAATTTTAAGAAACGTCGATTTTGTTTTGGGCCGCATTGGAAACACATACGACCCGCGGGCTGGTGGTAGAGCTGCAGCTCTATGCCATAGGTCTCAAACTGACGTTGAGGATTTATTTTCTCAAAATCAATGTTTTTTAAACTTTTGTCAGTAGATTTGGGTTTTCTGCTGGGTTTTGGATTGGAATTTTTTTAGGAAATTATTGAAATTTTTAGGTCGATGATTTGTGCAAAAAAATGATGGAAATCCGAAACTTGCTTAATTTTGGCGATAGCCGATAGCATCTCTTGCATCCCTTAATATAAATTTGTATGAAAGGTTATTAAGAATCTTGAGGGGAAAACTGTTTTGCTGATACCAGAACTTATTCAAGAGTAACTACAACAAAATCAAAAATGGTTTTATGCTATGAACTGGCAAAAATTTGAGAGACTTTTGGATGGTTTATGCAAAAATTTTGATGGAAATACAGAACTGGCAGAATTTTAACAATAGCCATATAAGTTTTGGAGTTCTCTTAGGTATTCTGAAGATTTCTTATGTTTTTTTGAAGTTCTGGTAGTGTAGGCAAGACACCCCGGATCAAAGAAACAATTACATTTGACACATTGTACTGGTTCTTTGACATTTCTGTTGCAATAATCGCACAGCTTTTCGCTTAAATCTTTATCGTCCGCCATTTTTAAATTCTATGTACAATGTTTTTTGAAGTTGAAATGTTGTGTGACTTTGAGAGTTAAAACTTTAAGAAGTTCACATAAAATTTTGCCAAAATTTGTACCAAGATAATAAAAAAATATATAGGCAGTCAGGCACTGCCGACTGAAGTGAAAACTTTTGTAAAAAAAACAGCCTTAAAACTCGTTTTGAGGATTTATCAGTATATTAAGTAATCAAATTTGGTACATAGTTTGTTAGTATTGTTTTATGTAATTCTGGAACATAACTCACTTGTGAAGGAGAATGACTGTTAATGTGATCATCATAATATGAATTTGAATCCGGAATGTTTGGTTGATTCTGTGTTGATTAAGGTCATCAAAATGAATTGGTAGGATATATGGCACATTTCTTGTTGATGGTCCTGCAATTTGGAAATTTATGAGTTATGGAAATTTTGACTATTAGAAACATGCCTTTAACTGCTTTTGAAGATTTATCTGTATGTAAATTAATCTAATTAGTAGTAGCTTTTTTCTTTTCTCTGTACCGCTGACTGTTTTATTTGGAATATTCTTTACGACGTTTATTTTTTTCCTCCTCCTCAGCTATGATTGTTCGATGTTTAGAAATTTCTGAATTAACTATTGCAATAGTTTTTTTTCTTATTCTTATCTCTATATCGCTGACTATTAATTTTATTTTGGAGTTTCCTTCCTTTGGAGAGCACACAAGTACAACTGGTTGCCTAAAACTTTGATGGGTCTTATTCGTGATTTACCATAAATTCTTCGATAAAATCCAGTAATCTGAACATTCCAATAATCCGGCACTAGTATATCTACTAGTATATCCGGCAAAAGTACTTATTCTTGTACTGCACACTGATTCTACGGGTTGATATTTCCTTAGAATCGCTACGTTCTGTCAACACTGCCAAAAACTTTGACTATTATGTTTCACGTTCAGAGCCAACTTTAAATATATGCGTATAGATGTGTTCTTTTGGACATATCTATGAGTAATCGAAATTTTTCTATAGAACGCAGCTATTGATGACGATGACGGAACTCTATGAGTTTACCCTCTACCAAAAACTCGTTCAGCGCGGCTAAAGAAGTTTTCACTTCAAAAATATTAGAAAGATTATTTAAAAGTCAAATTATTTTGAAATTTCACCATAACAGTTTGGTATCTGGTAAAATACATCAACAACCTTAGCAGCATTTGACTATTTAATTCTTACTTTACTAATAGAGGGCAATATGAGAGCTCAACAATAATAAATCAGATAATCGTCAGATGTTATATGTAGTGCCAAAGAGCTCTGTATTAGGTCCCTCACTGTTTCTTATTTATATAAATAATTTTACGGACTGCATACATACAAAGGTAATATCTACACTATTTACCGATGATATCGCAATATCAGGTTCAAATAATTCGCTAGCTTCCCTGCACTAGGATATTATAATAGGGAATATGCAAGAGATTTAGATTTACTTGATTTTTTTACCACCGATACTTTATGATCTTGCAGTTACACCATTATACCATTACCCACCAGTATACCATTATTTTCTTATTTAGTTTATATTTAATTCCAAAATTTAAAATCAAAAAGTTCAAAATATGCGAGCGAAATTCAAATTTGCCAAACGCATCACCATTGGTCGAACCGAAACTAAGGACTGTGACGCGCACGTTATGACATTTAACGACGTCAATATTCACTGTGCTGTTTTGCTGTGCAATATTTCTGTAGTGTTTTTCTTGTGTGTTAGTACCTAGTGCTAGTTTGGTCTGTAGTGACATTAAAATTATCAAGAACAATGACGCAAAGTGGTTTGTTAAAGCACAATCGGACAATTTACCAAAAATACATGTATTTATTTGGTGCTCTGAGAATAACCAAACTGCATTGCTAATATGTTAAATGATTCATTTAATTTTAATTTCTTTTATGTAATTAGTATGTCTATAGTTGGAAGTGGGATGCTTTCACTTAAAAGTTTTATTAAATGATATGATTGTTTGGGTAATCCTATCAACATTTTAGGCTCTTTTCCTATAGCAGTTATTGTACCAATTCGCATTACATTTTTGAAATGTTTTTCATCCTCCAAATCATCTTGCATCCAACTTAATTCAGATGAGCTACATGATGCATAATCAGGGGATATCACTGAAGATTCACGGGAGGTGATGGTGGCTCAGATAGTTAAGCACTAGGCTTTTGGGTCAGACAGCGTGGGTTCGAACCCCACCTAGAACTAAAGCAGTAAAAATAAAAACTAATTGCAACCCATCACACTCAATTCCCCAATCCGGCTTAGGCAACCGTAGGGTCTCACTGCCTAACACCTTCTCTGAAAATTTGTCGTTCGGATTTGACGTTAAACCGCTAGGTCATACCGCCATATTCAATCTTAGTGCTGAGGTTGAATATGCGGCAGAGAAGAGGCCGGTGCCCAGCAATGGGACATAAAGGCTGGCTAATGATGATGATCACTGAAGATTCAGAAGAAATAGATGCCATGCCACTATCAACTAGGTTATCTGCAAATAACTTCCTAACTGATTTTATTGGTGACGTTGCAATATTTTGTAATGAAAAACGAAGAGGAGATATAGCAACATTTTTCTTGTCCATTCTTAAATTTACTCGAACACCTTTACTTCTGTACTTTGACTTAATATTTACTTGCAGATCTTTGTCATTAGTATTATTAGAGGCTTCAATCTGCTCTGTTTCAGAGATATCAATGCGAGAGGTACTGGGCCTTGCTTGATAATCATCACTTCCTTCAATATGATAGCTACTTTGCCCGGCTTCATAGTAACTTGTTTTTGGTGTTTTAATTTCTAAAGCATTTGTACTTTTGACAGCTACTAGTGACAATCCTTGTCTTTTACTAGCTATGTGCTATTAATTTTTCTCTCTTGTGGTGGTGGCATATTTTCTTTTTGGCACTGAAATATATGAGGCACAACTCTTTCCTTCAGCCGCAGTATAACTTTTTGCCCTGGTTGCTTCATGATGTATTGAACATAATTTGTTGTATCTTCTTCAATCTGACATAAATTCAACATTTAGTAAAACCCTGGAAGAAATTCACACCATGTAAACTATCGAAATACAAAACACTTACAATAAAGTGATCTTTACAACAATATAAACACGATTTTGGAGATATTTCCTCTTTTCTTATAACTTTACACTATTCTTTACGCATTTTCGCATTTCTTGGAACAAAAAAAAACACTTTTCTGGTGTACTTATAATAGTGTTTTTGCATTCCGGTACAAAACAATATCTATAACATGTTTTTTTAGCTTTTTTCATTATCGAAATAGCGATGCAAACTGAAAATCCTTGACTGTCAAAAGTGTAAGTAACTGTCAACAATGCAAATAGTAAACAACACTGAATGGCAAGGGGAGCTGTGACGTCATCCAAAGCGCGCGAAAAATGGGACCGTTCAAACAGGACAAATTTAATTGGTATTTTATATAATTTTTTTAAAATTAATTGAAATACAGTATTTATATTTTTTACTATGTTAAAACGAAGTAGAAAGTGAATTAAGCAAATAAAAAAAATGATGCATATTCCCTATTGACTCCACAAATACAGTTATATAATGGTTCAAAGTCAATAAACTTACTATTAATGAATCCAAAACACACATATACTTATTCTCACTCAGGTGGATAGATGATCGTGCGGAAGCAATAAAGTTTCTTGGAATAAAGTTTCTCATTTAGACTCGAACGTGATCTATACAGAATACCTGAGAACAATAAATAAAAGTCCACAGAAATTAAAAAAAAATCTTGGTTTTATTAAAAAATTGGTCTGCGGCAATTAAAAAATATATCATCCTGGAAACTGTACTGACGGCTAATAATGCATTGATTTACTGTGCTCTCTCATACGGTCACTCTGCCCATGCCACTAAAATTTTTAAACTAAAACGTAAGAGTATAAGAATTATGGTGGAGCTTCCATACAGTAATGATTATCGTGAATTATTCAAAAGATATAAAACCTTGAAAGTTCATTGTGTTTTCATCTTGCATAATCTATGGTAATTGCACGGGCACGTTGGCGAATATGACCAATTAAATCACAAATAGCACATGCAACAAACATCTAGTTAAAGAAATTTTTCTAAGATAAAGTACGACTAGAAGCAGAGCAGAAGTAGATGAAAATTAGACCGCGGGCCGGATTAAAAAAATTATATTTTAATAGTTGTCTCTATTTTTTGCAAAAAAATGTGTAACGAATTCCAGTGCGATTGCTCCGAAATCAAAAGAGTGAGTCATACAAAATATCTAGGAATTTTAATCGATTGTATTCTAAAATACAACATACCACAATATAACATACCTAAAGAGACCATTTATGTTTTTCGTCAGAGCGTGACACTCGGAATTATGTAAAAAAGAACTTTTATTGTATTAAAGTGTCGATTACTTGTAAGTTCACTAAAACATTACGAACAGTGTGAGGAAGAAAAAGCGCATTCTCCTTAAGTGCCGGGTTATCTTGGAGACGATTAATTTCTTTCGCAGACTCAAGTTTTCTTTCGAAAAACATTTTCGAAGTATTTGGGCATTTGTCGATGGTCAGAAAATAAGTTTTCAAAGTCTGGAACATTTTTAGAACTCTCTCAAGCGCCGACATTAACGCAAACCTTGTTTTACTGTAGCGCACCAGTTTGTGATACTCAGTTGTGTCAGTTGAATTACAAAACTCTTTCAATGCTTCTACGCGAACGCTGTAGATATAGGAAAAAGAAGAAAAAGAATAAATTTTCACAATGACGCACTCGAAGTCTACAGAGAGATAATCTGCAGATGTTTTGATCGGGATGTGAACTATGTGGGCTCCACATCCAATCCGGATGTGCTGTCTTCCGTATGATTTGTTCAATTTTGCATAAATATTATTAATCGCGTTTCTATTTTCCTCCAAAATTGCTTATTCAAATTATTGCAAGACAATACTTCCTTCAAAACCTTGCTGTTCTCAAATCTCTAAAACCTTGACTTTGACGCCTTCGTATGGTAAAAATTGCGGATTAACACTAGGAATAATTTTATCTAGCCATGGTTTAAAGCATCTGTAAATTAAGTTATGCAGTGGGCTTCGCGAAGTTACTCTTTCAATTCATAGGTTGCCATATAGGCCAATAGCCCGAAATTTTGTACGAGCACACTTAAATTTTTGATCAAAACATGTTTGAATTGAATGAGAAGCACAGTCATTTTAGCGAAAGCTGTGAAACCGTAAAACCGGGTTTTTTTCTAAAAAACGAAAGTCGGTTTTTATTAATTTTATTTTTTTCTTGAAGTGGAAAATAATTTTATTTTTCTATAGTTATTCATGAAGTATTATATTGTATATTTATTTACACTAAAATAAAACGTAAGGGGTCGTCCATTAATCACGTGATGTTTTTTAGCAACTTTTGATTCCAAAGTTTTAAGAACTTCGTGAGAAGAAACCCTCCAACTTCTACATGCATCCTCTCTAGTTGACCAACTTGTCAAATTTACTCTCTTTAGCGTTTCCTCTTTCCCAATTTCAGTCATTAACTTTTGCCAGCGTTGTGTCGAATTTATAAAAATCTTAGGCTTAAGCTGTGTCCACACTGTGCCGATCGGCAATGTTGAACGACATGGTCGGCTTTTGCCCTGTCCACATTAACTCAGTATGTGTGGACGTTTCGACCGACACAAATGAATTTAAATGCGTAGTTTAGATAGTAGTTTAAAAGTGTTTAAAGAAATGTTATTTGTTTCATATTAATATTAATTTTTAATTTAAAATTTAATTTTATGAGTGATTCGGATGATCTGCAGCGGCGGCTGCGGCAATTATCATTGCAGTTGCTGGAAGTCAGCAACATCGTTGTCGTCGCCGCCCAAGGAGGTTTTGAGTTAGGCTCAGTCTACTCTGAGGCAGAAAAAAGTATAGTACGGCGGAATTTTTAATTTTTTAGTACGACGGATTTAGTGCTTGATGTTCATGAAAAAAAAAACTTACAATACAGAAATGACATTGGCTTTAAAAACCAAACGCGAAACTGCGATTTCTATTAGGCCATCGTGTCGATAATTTCGATTTTTATAGTCGGGATTTGTAGGATCCCACTGTAATTGTTTGTTCGTCACTCCAACTCATGGCGTATAAATAACTAAATAATTAATAAACTAAATAAAAAATAACCGAACTAATAGCAAAACAAACACGGAATGACTGAACAGTCGATCAACACGTCCACACTGCTGTTGATAGTTTTGCTAGAATCGGTTTCCTTTGATCCGTACCGACTTGATTCGGGTTGCGTTCGGTTCGGCCCAGTATCTTTCGACAAGGCCGGGCGGGCACGTCCATACTTGTTCGACATTGCCGACAATGTCGATCGGCACCATTCGGCATAGTGTGGACGTACCTTTAGTATTCAACATGACTCGCAAAAAATGAATCGAATTCAGCTAACAGTTCCAAAATCCAAAATAATTTCCGTTATTCGGATCATTCGGAAATTTTTATTTTTCCCTCTATAGCACACAACGCAAGAAAAATTAATAAATATAAGAAATTGCATGACTCAATCAACGGAGGCGGCTTTTCTTTTTGGCGGCATTTTCGTTTGTATCGCCGCTCTATATCTGCCTCTCTCAGACTCAATGCCACTACGAGGCGTATGCTCCGCCCCGTCATTAAAGAAATATAAATACTTGTACTCCATTCTTACATTTTAGTCTAGTTTCGTTCTTTGATAAATAAATATATATCTACATTTATAGTTATCTCTTCTTAAATAATTTATTCCAACAACAATATCTAGTAAGTATTAATTATATTTCATTTTAGAAATTGAATGACTTGATCGACCTGCATATACTAAACTCGTAGAAAATTTAATTTTAGCCCAAATATGAACAACAACAAAAAGTCACATTTTCCATACAGTCAGAGTATGGAAAATATTCCAAAAAGTAACCGAAAATACGGCAAAATGCACTATGTGCAAATCATTTTTAAAATGTGCAGGTGGGAACACATCAAGTTTGTGAAATCATCTTCGAGCAAAACATAAAGTCGATATTATGAAAAATGAAGAACCTGTAGTTAAAAACGCAAAAACAACTTCAGATATGAAAAACAACTTCAGATAAGTTTAACTTTATTATAAGAGAATCTTTGGGTGAGTTGTTGGCCAAATGCGCAGCATATAACGGGTTTTCGATTCATGCTATGGCACATTCACGCGCTGTTCGAGAATTTATTATAAAACTTTATTTATTATAAATCTTGAGAAAAGATTGATCAAAATGGCGGCAGACATTTTGATCAATCTTTTCTGAAACAAAAATTATTCCAGAAATACCTGGCACAAATTGAAATTCAAAATAGTTTGTTCATCAAGTTTATACCCAATTTGTAATAGTCGTCGGTAAGGATTTTTTAGCTAATTTAAGCAATATTTTGGATATAAATTTACTTATAATATCACAAGAGCATCGAAAATAATCGATTATTTTACGATTAACGAAACTGTTCGTTGCTTACTTCTAGATATGGCTTAAGAGATTCACTTCAAGAACCAGTAATTAGAATAACTTCTTATAACTTGGCTCCAGATTTTTTCAAATTGCCTATTGTATTGTATTTCCTCACAATTTTCTGTTCATGCGAATAGATACAGCCCCTGTGTTAGTTCTAGGAGTCTATGCGCTATGTTTTTCACGGTTTTTCACTCCTACGTGTAATTGCTTCACAATGGAAGTTTTTATGAGAGGCAGTTTCCTCCTCTTCATAGTAATACATAATCTAAACACTGGTTCATCTCTCCAGATCCCCAGTTTATGCAGATGTTCTCGTAGAGGGCAGTGGGCAGTGGTCCCTACTAGCGCTGAGTTGCTAGTTTTCTACAAATCCCCTGTGCCTCGGTACCCAAGCAAGTGCGACCTTGTTCTGTCTTGCCTTAGCCTCGAGATTCTGGAGGCAGTTCCATGTTGTTTTGGATTTTATTTCATGGCACTTTAAGCCATTTATATATAGCAGCCTTACTGTCCGTGAAAAAGCGGATGTTTCTACTTTTGTAGCCCATCATTAGAAAATCATTAGCCCATCATTAGAAAATTATCCGTAATAATTAACAAGAACTACCAAAACTAAAGCGCTATAATGTATCTCCAATTTGATTCAAAGAGCTAGGAAGGCGTTTTAGGAAGAAGTAATAAACAATAACTCAGATCAATAAACATACAAAAATGTTTTCAACCGACAGTTTGACTTAAGATGAGAAAATGAGGCATCTCAACGAGATGGAAGTTGTTCGTGCTATAACATTAATTGAAAATGGCGAAAGCCTTCGACAAGTTTCAAGAAACTTCAATGTAAGCCTGTCTGTTATTCAGCGATTGTGGAACAGGTACTTGGATATAGGTCAATATGCCAGGCGCAATTGACAAGTAGCAAAAGAAAAACAATATAAAATCAAGACCGATTTTTACTGATTTCTGTGCTCTTCACGGATGAATCAAGGTTCCGTACTACTCGTTGCGCTGACAGAGTACGTGTTTAGAGACGCCCAGGAGAACGCTACGCAGCTGCTGCGGTCCAGAAAGTAGAAAAAGTTGGAGGTGATTCAATTATGGTTAATAAGGGTGGAATTAGCATCGGCAGTAGAACCGACCTTGTAATTCCAGGAAATCTTATCGCTAATCTGTATGTTGACATTGTGTTAGGAGAACATATTTACCCTGGCATATGGAATAGGTCCAATTATTTGTTAATGCGGGATAACTCAAGACCTCATACTCCACTAATCACTCTAGGCTTCCTGCAAGAAATGGAAATTCAAAGAATGGTGTGACCTACGTTAAGTCCTGATTTAAATCCCATAGAGCATGGAGTTTGGGATATGCTCGACAGATGTGTCCGTAGTCGCCCGCATCCTCCTTAGACCATCCATCAGCTAACGGCGGAGGCTATCATATGCTCTATCATGGCAGCTGCCCACAAGTGAAGTGAACCAGGAAACGAGAAGTAGGAGAAGAACCTGGTAGAGCGAGGAACTTGAACAGAAAAGGAGCAGCACCAGAAAACTCTATAACATGCCAAAAAGACAGGCAAGTGGCCGACTATGCGGCATCACTCACGGACTACAACAAATCAATATGGAAAGCTAAAAGGGAGTCCTGGAGGAGGCTATGTCAAGATGTCCAAAACACATCTAAAACAGCCAAAATTCAAACACACAGTCAATGGGAAACAGACTATGGAAATTCTATTCCAAGCCCACTTCTCATCATCCTAAAATCCCACAATGGAAAATCCTGAATGTCACACACACACGATAATCCGTAAGTATGCGATTCTGAAATCGCAATTCCCAATGTGTCAATTAAACAAATTAAATTAAGCGTCTTTCACATGTTCTTAATTTTATTTGCATATAATTTCGTGTTTGAATTTTATGGAGGCACAGCTTAGTGACCCGATAATTGTTTTTAGCAGTGTATTTCAAAAATACCTACTAGAAAATCCAAAATTACAAAAACTTGTTCAAGTTTATGGATGATATCAAATGGACGTCATTGTTAATAACAAAGTTTTTCTTGCAAAATTTAAGCAAATTTGTTCAAAATACAACACGTGATCAAATTGATTTTAGCTTTGATGATTTTGAATGCTGAAACTCAATTCCATTGATATATATATATATATATATATATATATGCCCGGGATGAAATTGAATTTCCCATTGATAATTTTGAATGTTGAAACTCCATTCTGCACCAACTATCAAACTTCGCCATAGTTTCAAAGTGTTTCTTAAATTAAAACCAATTTAATGAATAAGAGACTAAACTTAAACAAATTTTCGAATTTCAATTAACGTTTCACTTTATTATTCCAAACTTTCTGACGTTTCCCCTGCAATAAAAAGTGTAGAAAAACTCAAAGACAAAAACTTGGGTGGAAATATTGGCCTGGCAAGTGCTTTCGCGAAAATCGTTTCCAATTCCCGCTCCCCTTTTCCCAATTAATATTCAAACAAGTTCGGAATGAATTTGTTTCCGATTTGTTTTTAAAAACATTTCAGACGTTTCCCCCATTTAAATTAATTTTGTGAAGAAAAAAGTTCTCCAAATGAAACCTCAACAACTCATCAACTTTCTTCATTTGTGTTTCGAGTGCTTGCAGAAATTTTCAGGAAAAGGTTTTTACTTAATTTGGCGAAATAGATATCGTCAAATTAAATAAAAATCTTTTCCTTGAAATTTCTGCAAGCGCTCGAAACACAAATGAAGAAAGTTGATGAGCTTTATTAAATAACTAGTTTTAATACTTTTAATGCTTTGATTGCGCCATTTTAGTAAAAAAGTTTGTCTTTGTAGAATTCATGAATCAAAAATTTATCTCATCAATGTCAGTATTTTCAAACGAGGTAAATAGGAAATAAATTCAATAAATTTTCTTGATAAAATAAATGGATTTTTCTCAATTTCTTTTAAATTGAACACAATAAACTAAACCAACTTATTAAAGCTGAATCTAGCTCGGGATAATCGTACTAATAAGTTGGTATGATATGGTATGGTATCTATAACTAGTTTGGTTTCACCCCAATCCAGAAAAATATTCAACAAACTAAAACTTATTAATGTACTAAATGCGTTTGTAAAATTCTGCAAAACAAAATCAACACAATTATTTTATCTCGCGATTTTCCCAAAATAACAATATTCCGCATGGAAATATTTTGCGGCGTGATATTTCCATGCGAACGAAAAAGTCGCGTTTTTTTATCACGGATTTTGTTGTGAATTAAAATTTCGTTTGACGGGAAATGTTGAAATTAACACAAAAAAACAACGCTGCGCTGTTTCGCGGAAATAAAGTTGGCAGCGAGTTTAATTTAATAGACAACACAAATATTCGGCAGCATATTTTTATATTTCAAAACCTTTTTCATTAAAATATATAAAATATTCACTTTGATCCAATCTCAACAATAATTGAATCAAACTTTTTCAATTTTAATAGAGTAAACCATAAAGCTAGACAGATAAGAATAGACAGACAAGACTAGACAGAAAAGACTAGACAGACAAGACTAGTCAAACACGACTAGACAGGCAAGACTAGACAGACAAGACTAGACAGACAAGACTAGACACACAAGATTAGACAGACAAGACTAGACAGACAAGACTAGACAGAGAAGACTAGACAGAAAGACTAGACAGACAAGACTAGACAGACAAGACTAGACAGACAAGACTACAGACAAGACTATACAGACAAGACTAGACAGACAAGACTATACAGACAAGACTAGACAGACAGGCATAGACAGACAAGACTAGGCTAGACAAGAATAAAGAGATAAATCGAGAGACTAGACAGACTAACCGGTCTAGACTGACTAGGCGGACTAGATTCACTAGGCGGACTATACGGGCGCTAGACGGACTACAGGGAGTAGACGTACTAGAAAGACTAAACAAAGTAGGCAGACTAGGAAGATTAGACAGACTAGATAGATTTTGAGATTGTTGAAAGTGTAGCGCAACATTACAAAATTGAGAATCGCTGTTCTAGTACATCCTACCTAGTCTTGTTACACTAATCGAATATGTTTTATTCTCTCAAACTCCATCTGTTTAGTACAGCTTATCTATTCTTTACTGTCTGCTACGTGTTTCTCTATAAATAGTTATATATCTAGTTTCTAGTTAGTAACAGGAAGTAGTTGAGAATTCTGTTTGAAGTGTCCATAATAAGTTACAGCCCGGCGCATCCACCAGAAAGTCAAACATCACACATCCAGCAAGCAAGAGCTCTCAAGAGCGTAAGAAGGAAAAAGTAGAAAAAAATCCACAATACCTCTCCGTGAATAAATATCCCCTTTACCTAGAGAAGCGGCCGTTTCGCGACGGCACGCTTTCGGATGTCGGTCACGTATCGGGCAGAACTAAAGAGCCGCCGCCAAAGTGTTTGTTCTGGCGTAATATTGCATCGGGCAGACCTTGTTGCGGATGCTAGGCCAGGCCGACGCGAAACACGACGCCGACGCCCCCCTGGACGAATCCCCTCCACGCGACGCCTCGCATCCTGCCGGCGGCCATGTTGCCCGAGCGAGCAACAAGTTGAAGCTCAACACTGTGGCGCACTCGCCAGTCTCAAATCAACAAACAGAGATCTTAATGGAATATTTAAATTTGTTCTCTTCGGGTTCTGTGTCGCTTGCCGTATATGTTTTTAAGAGGAGTTGTGGAAATTGAACGTCGTGAAATCTCGAAGATTTCAGTCTTATCTTTGTCACGCCGCACGTAATTTCACACTAAATATTTATTATTTGCTTAAACTGACTTTTTGTTGACTCGACTTCATTTCGCATTTCTTTTTTTGGATTAGGAGTTGTCGTTATTTAGCGTATCCAGAAATATCACCGAATGCAATTCACCGACGGAAAGTCACAACAATTCACCAACAACAATTCACCGACTAGATATTGTAATCGAAAATATAATTGAAGAGTTCGTCAATTATCCATTCGACTAATTGTTGAACTTTCTTGTCGGTGAATTGTTGTCGGTAAACATTCCGTCGGTAAATTACCTACACCGACTGAAATTATTCTAAAATCGTTATAATATCGTTATCGTTATAATACTGTAAGATTAGTACCACGCGAACGTACCAATATGGTATAATCAATAGCATGCCAATATAGAATGTAGCGTAAAGTTGTTCAAGTTGTACTCCTTCAGAAAAGAACCTTATAAAATTTAGGATTTATCAAATGAATAGAAATTAAATGATTTATTCAACACTTCGTTAATATTGGTAATATATATTATAACAAAATTAGATAAGCTATATGATTTCGTGTAAAAAAAATCTTTCAAAACTTACATCAGTACAACTAAAGCAACCGGTTTTCTAAGGCGTACAAGAAATAACCTAAATCGTACCTAAGAATTCAATTACGCAACAATGATAATTAAAAAATATTTTTTTATTAATACGTTTACATATACATACACATAGTAGGTACCTATTCAATTAGTACATTCAGTACATATACATCTTTTTTATTCTCTTCAACCCAAGCGCATATATCGTACACCCATTGTATTTAAATCATCTAGTCATGTTTTCCGCCCGATCTTCACCACAAATAAGACAAAACCAATCGCTTTTCTTTTTAATTTTGAATACCAATCCCTTTTTTTATTAATTACTGCGTTCCTTTTATCTGTCGCATTTTTTATGTTTTCTTTATTCGGCGTTGAAGTAATTTCGAATAACGAGGTAGATCATCCAAGGAACCCTTTGCTTTGGTTTTTTATTGAAATAGTAGCTAAAATATTTAATTGCAGTTTTATTTTATCTATAGGCCGTTTTCTACCTCATAGATCCTTTACTTTCCTGTGTAATCACGGCAGAAAGCTCTTCTTGATTAGTTATGTCCAACAGAGGAGTGCGTTGAGTCTTCAATCACAATTGTGTAATGGTAGAACAAATACCGGTAGCTTTGAAACTATTCAGGCAATATCCATAAGAACTGAAATTGAATATGCAATTCCCAATAGTTCTGACACAGTAGTTTGTTTAATTGTGTTTACGGAAACTTAACCAAGAAGATCAGTCTTCCTTATAATTGAAGGGCACAGGGGAGAAACCACACATGTCCACCTAGAGCCGTTTTGAGACAAACGATATTTAAAGTTTAAAGTCGCGTATCCAATATTCTAGAAAGTATAAATCAGTTGCAAAAAAGCTGTTGTAAAAAACTGTTTCTAAATATTATTGTTTACTGGTATGTAAAATTGTGTGTCTTTGTAATATTAATACTTAACTAAAAAAAGTCTATATCGTCTCGAAACACCTTTTTCTGTAGGGAAAAACCACGGAAGTCCAACTTATAATCCACGGAAGTCCAAATTAAGTACCAATACTTTTGATGGATGTTCAAAAGAGGTTATGCCCGAAGTTCAAAAATTATCTGATTCTACATACCCTACCTTTTTCTACATATAATATTTTCTAATCAAATTCTACATATAATCGACCTTGTAAAATGATTTGTTGTTTTTATTTCGCAAAAACTTTTACCTATTCCATTTCAAAATCATTTTTTTCGAATGACTGAAAAAAGTAAAAAAAAATTCTAATTAATTTATTTTAATTTTTATAGAAATTTATTCAATGTGGATGGTTTTTGTCTTGTTTCAATATTTTCGATATTTAATTTAGCATTAAAAAAAGTCTCTGTTTATTATACATAAAAATAATTTTACAAGGAACTGCTTGAGATGTTGAAGATCATCGTACTACTCTTTTGCTATGGGTAACGGGGCATTGTAAGAATTTGTCAGTTCAACTGGTCGTTGTTGTTGTGTTTGTTTCTTTTATTTCTCCGAGTAGGAGACTCCAAATTTATACTAGAATCTTTATATTCACAAAAAGAGTTGCTTCTGTGCGCTACTTTTTGGCAAAGAAGTGATTTTCAAACACCGTATTTTCTTTGTAGAGAAGGGACATTTTTAGATACATAGGGAACAAAAACCACCACATAATTTGAACAAATCATTAGTGCGCTCAACGACCTTGAACGGTGTTGGATTTATTCTGTTATTTTGAATAACATCCCTCCACACCGATTGAACTTCCACGTAGCTTTTTTGGTCATTTAACCCCATATATTTATCAAGTTCAAGGTATGAATGACCTTTTATTGGAAATAATACCTTAAGACAATCATACCTCTTCTTCTTGAGACTGAGGTTGCGATGTGCATCACCGCACTGCTCCTGCGCGACATGGACTACCGTGGTTCTTCCATAATATTCAGGACTTACGTTTTTTTCCCCTGGATACCTATTTTATAGTAAGTTTTATAGGGTCTAACGTGCTTTTTTCGCAATCTTATACAGTGGAATGCAAAGTACACTTTTAATACTAACAAATGGCAGTATCAGTTTAATATTTACAAAAAAAGAACTTTTATGGGTTTTCCCCTGTACCCTTCAATTGGTTTTTAGAGATTTAGAAAAAGATCTGTCCAAAGGTTAGAGGCGGTGAGTTGTATGAGCAGGACAGGATAAGATCAGAATGCCATACTCGCACTCTAGTTCTATAGCTTCAATATTTTTTGTATGGTCCATCCAAAAGAAGAAAAACTTGCTTACTGTTACTGTTCTCCCGCTTTGTGTACTTAATGTAACTAACCCTTGAACAAAAAGTTCTGACGGTATTCATCCATTTTTGGGGTATCCAAATTCAGTACCCACTGGTGTTCCTTTCTTTAAGCAATCTTTCATCCGCATGCGTTTAAATATCTACATAGGAGGTATGTATACAACACACAATTGTAGTGGACAAAACCTTTTCACCACTTGTATGTGCAGTAACTTGCTGTTTGCCTTTCTGTTGTCTTGCTCTGTAATCTGAGCAATTATTTTAGGCAATCCTTCGTCAACGTTATATATCTGGTTATCAGTGAATTTGTATTTATCTAATATGGATTCGTATTTATCAAAGAATATCTACACTAAAAAGATTACAAAATTTGGCAAAAGTATAAAGCAAGGTTCCACAAATTTTTTACCGAAAACTTTCAATATTTGCCAGGTACCATAAAGCAATTAACAACTGTTTTTCCAATGAAGTTTCCTCGTTTGGTGAGGGTCTATTCCTTCTATTTTCTTGCTCAGCAATGTGAAGCAGGCTCAAAATATATTCGAAAGTGTTTGGAAGCAGCCGAAAATGAGATTGGAATTGCCGATCTGAAAATTTAGGCACAACTTCTTCTGCGTAATTGGTGTTTTTACTCAAGATTTTTCGTTGATTCATTTCATCATCACTATCATCATTGTCAAAAAATAAATCAACAACAAAACGTAAAACCATGTTATTAGACATCATATTGGCGCAGAGCATATTGACAACATAAACGTGTTACTATTATATTGGTTTTCTGATTTTTAGGTTATAGAGTGTTCTTGTGCGTTCGAGTAACCGCCGTCGCACTGTAGAGCTCTGTAAATGACGTCATCAAACTCTGCTCGCTCCATGCCCGTTCGGTTGGGCGTGAAATCAAACGCACTCACTATACTTCTTATGCGACACCCTGATTTCTATCCATAAATGTACAAAACTGTCGCCTCTTCTGTCTCCTCTATTTTTCTTTACCAGAGTATAACCAGGGACCTGCAAAATATCATCATCAGTACTATCCGTCAACCACGTTTCACTGATAAGGAAAATATCACACGCGGTACTAATAATATTTCCCTTAAATTTAACGAAGCCAGACAATAATGAGCGAGCGTTTACATGAGCTACTTTAAAGTCACGGTTGCCTATTTTTGTGATGATTGTCAGTTGCCATAATCAATCCTATTTATTAAAATTTGCAATAGGTTTTTATAACTTGTACATTTGTCTGGGTCACCTACAACGTGATTTATATTGAAAGTCGACTTATTTAATTTATTATATTCTATACAGTTAACGCACTTAAACTCAGTAGCTTGACAGGTTTTGAACTCGTGATTTTCCGCACACTTTCCGTACATGAGCTCCATCCTACAAATATTTTATTGCCATTCTTAAGTACTTTTCGACGCAATTCGTTGGTTACTTCAATCACTAAATTACAATGACTTCTGTACTTAATTTTTCTAACTACTTTTATTTGTTCGGTATCAACATTCAAATAATTTAACGCAATTATATTACGAATTAAAATGTTATTGTCCTCTTCCTCAGCTTGCCCTAAAACAATGTTTAGACACCTTCTTTATTGAAAGCCCTGGCCATTGATATTCCCGCTGGAGTATGTAAAGATAAACAAGGATTATCCTTCATGAATTTAGAGTACCATTTCTTACCAGAAATTTCTTTTTCATTATTGAACCGTTGTGGTAATTTATATTTGTCCACTCACACACTAATATGAAAAATTGTGTGTAAATGTATCCAAATCGTGCGTAAAAGACCAATGTAAATCAAATGGAGTTTCAGTATTAAACGATTTTTGTTTGGTTTTACTATGGTAACAACTCGTGTCACTAAACAAAGAACATAGACGTCGTGAAAATAAATTTTCTGACGTATATTAAAATTGAATTGATTTTTCTTTTTTTGAATAAAAAAGTCTCGGCCTCTCAGTCTGGATTTATCTGGCACTAATATAACAACCTAACCTAATAACCTAATCTAGATTAAATCTAGGTTAACCTAGATTACATCGACAATGACCAACTAGTGTTCCCGTCACTGTGCGTTTTTACTAGTTTTCTATTAGTATTTTTTTCCACGCAGGCGCTGAACGTTCTTACCTAATTGTGTCAGTGATTTGAAGTATGTTGTCTGCCAAAATTACAATTTTTACAATATTATCGGTAAGAAATAATTATTTTTTGCAGATTAAGCTGTACTTTAACATGCTTCGAAGATAAAATAATGTAGGACACACGTGTGTGAAAGGCTTTGTTTGAAAGGCGAAGTTTAAAGCCCGAGTAAAGGCGAGGGCTTTAAACTTCGCAACTCATGTACAAACGCCCGTCTTCACACACTTGTATCATAAACTACTTTTTTCTGCTAAGTTATAACCAAGTAACGAAATACGAACATAGAGATACTTCGCAGAGTGAACAAAGAAACTGAGATACTCTTCACCATAAAGAAACGAAAGTTGCAATACTTAAGAAACTCCAGCAACGAAAAATGTGGATTGCAACAGCTCATAATCCAAGGAAAGATCCAAGGCAAGCGAAGTGCTGGTCGACGCCTCTCCGTTGGAGGTTGCTGATCATTATGGCAATTATGGCAATATGACATCGTGGAACCGAACAATTCCGCCAATGACACTCCAAACCAATCTCTCAAGTTGCGCAGCTAAGATATGCTAGCTGCGCAACTTGAGAGATTGGTTTGGAGTGTCATCGGCGGAATTGTTCGGTTCCACGATGTCATATTGCCATAATTGCCATAATGATCAGCAACCTCCAACGGAGAAGCTGAAACAAGAAGACGAAGATAAGCAAGTCTTCTTAGATCAGTTGCAGTAAGCCCAAAACAGCGTGATTCTACATTGAGAATGTGTGCAACCAACTCCTTCTCCATATTTCCAGTCATATCCTTGGGCCTTGCAAATTTGACATTCTCATTTAATCTTTTAAAATGACAGCGCAAAAAACGGCGCCTAGAACCAGCGGGATAGTATATGGTCTATGAGCTTCATAGAATCCAATAACTCCTTGCGATAATTCGGTTTACGCCTCGTACATATCTTCTTGTTTCCATGTATTATAAATTCGCTTTGACTGCCTTGACATAATTATGGCCTAAAATGAAGAATGCAAGCAATGTCAGTTGAGAGTAGGTAAAACGAAAAAACAATATTAACCCATTTTTGCCCAAACACGAAGGAAAAAAAACAAAAATATTTTTTTGTAAAAACCTATTAATTTAATCAAAAATACCGTCTTTTTCAGAAAATAACGTGATATTCGGGACTTTTTGGAATACAGCCCTCCCCCGAAAATAAGCCCTAGTTAAAATAATGTGAAAAATATAATTCGTTAAAAATGCTGTTGAAATTAGTAGGTATCTATCTCTTGCTGCCGTAATATTTCAGAGAAATGTTTGGAAAAAATATTCCGAGAAATTCGTTGTTTACCTCTACAGTTCGTATCAAGCAATGCACAGGCACGTGTCAAAATTAATTCTTGGAATTTATAAAGTTGAATTTATCTTAAAAATACAATATAAGGCAGCAGTAGTTGTTAAACGTGCACTTGCATTTAAGCTTTTTGTTGATGGCATCGACTTTTCGAAATACCAACTCTCCAACATGATTGCTATCAATGAGACCGCGGTATTTCTAGGCCAAGGAGCTCAAACGACGGTTCACCACAAGGCTTCCTCGTCAATTTACGTTCCTTCTACCGGTTACGATAGTGCACATGTTACCTATATTTTGGCGATTCGTCAAGATGTAATGAAAGTATCACCATTTATCATCACTAAAGATAAAAAAGACAAGATTGGACGCGTTTCAGGAATTTATGTTCTTGATAGTGAAAAAGCCTGGTGCACCCAAGCGGGTCGATTTCACGCTGCCACCACGGTTGAGGGGTCGAAATAGATGTTTATTAGTTTGGGATTCAGCCAGTACTCACCGCGCTAAAGACATGAAAAACATTCTTGCTGAGAGGAAGATTGATCAAATAACCCTTTCGATACGGGGTGCTTTTCTACAAGTCGTGCCCTGTGTACGGGGTGCTGAGGGTAGTGCGGATTCGTCCGGTTCCCGTAGTTAGGTACTTAGGTTCTTTGCGTATAAATACGGTTCCCGTAGTCTGTAGCAGTTTCAAATTCATTTATTTTATTTTACTAGTTTCATTTTATTTTCTTAATGGGTAACCAAAATAATACGCAATTTCTTAGTAGGCTTAGCATTCGTCCGGAATTATAAATGAAAGACTGCGTAGTCCTGGTTTATGCGTTTTTCGAAGGGGCTGCAGTGAAATGATGCCAGCGGATATACCGCTTATATATAAGCGGATAATACGTTTCCGGTAGTTTGGGCCGAACAAATTGATTACTCTGAAATCAAGTTTTTATGTGTCTATAACATTTTTAGTACTGTATATGATAATTATAATACAGTGGATAAGTAAATTTCCCATATTAAGTACAAAAAAAAAAACGCTTGCGTATTAATCCGGTTCCCGTACACAGGGCACGAAAATATTTTACGGTTTTATCCGGTTTTCGTAGCGAAAGGGACAATGATTCCGGCAGGAATGACTGGCTACCTCCAGACACTTGACATTGCAATAAACAAGGCATTCAAGGATCATTTGCGGATGGAAATCAATGAATATATTTAAAACAGAATGGTGAGAAGTCAAGGAGATAATTTTGTAATGCCAGGCTTACAAGAAGTTGTGAATTGGGTAAAAAATGCATGGGACAAAATAACTGACAGTTGTGTTTCCAATGTACTACGAACAGGCTACTTAGACAAGAAGTATTCATTTAACGGTAGCTATATTGCAAGACATGAGAGATTCGTACCAATGATTCTACAGAAAATGGATTTGGAGGAAAATCAGAATGGAATTCAAAATTTGATAATTTATGATGATGTTCCAGAAGAAGATGACATGACTGTAATTGAATAAATTTAAATTTCTGTACATATTAAAATATTAAACAATTAATATTAAACAATATATAAAACTACTTTTTGGAATATAAGCCCTGCACCGAAAATAAGCCGTAGCACGTATTTTGGACCTAAAAAGAAAGTAAGACATTGTCTTATTTTCGGAAAACGACGGTTGTAAATGCTACAGTTTTTTTTTTCTTTCAAAAACATAAATGAGAATGGGGTGTACTCAAGTGGGTACACTGGGAAGATCTGGATTTATTGAGTGTGGTAAAGTTCCAAGCAATTAAAAAAACATATATACGCAATCCAGTTTTAGCTACATATTATTAGATGGAGTAAAAATGATAAAATATTGGTGTACCTGCTTGTGTACAGTAGTCAAAAATGGGTTAAGTCGTACCAGTACGATTTAATAATCTCATACGGGTAGGACACACTAAAATTTAAAACTAAACATAACTTAACATTGAATAAAATTAATGCGATTCCGTTTCGTCCAAAAGATTATGTAAATTCTACTGAATTTATATTTAATAAGAAACATAATTTCATCAGTAATTTACATTGAAGATTAATTATCAAACATATGTAAAAAATTATAAGAAAATAATTACTTGTCTAGAAAATTTACAACGTGGCTACCTTACGTCAGATAATAATATGTTACGCAACTTAGTTGACTCTGGTGTCTATTTGGCTGCCGACAATTGTGCTAGTGTCGCCGTAGTTTCTTCAAAATGTATGTAGTGCGACTTAAGGGCTGGTACGACATAAGCAACCTTACCCTATATATTTCTGACTGAACTAGACTATCGGATGGAATATAATAAAAATCGCAACGAAATGTTGAGAGAGTTTTATAACATCTGAGGGAACTCCAGGTGCATATGAAAATCTTTTATTTTATTAAGGTTTAGGAGACTTAGACTAGTTTAGCTAAACAAAACTGCTGTGGTATTTTATATTAAAGCTGTAAATTAGCTATATCTAAGTATTCAAGGTGCAATTTAGAGTATACAGGCAAGATGCATAGATATTATTTGACTAGACTAAACCAGTCAAAATTCAAAGAAGTAACAAGGTTAGGTGAATAGTATTGAGAGAGTTTTGTCAAACCTGAAGGAACTACTGACTCAAATGAAAATCTAAGCTTCAACAACTCCGCAGGTAGAGGACGTATCCAAATGTTCCAAAATCGTTGAATTCGTTTCGTCCATGGCTTAAGATCAAGGCAATATATCTCTAACAGTATACGTAACACATGGATACCAATGGATAAAATCCGTGGGTTACAAGAGCTGCCTTTTTAAGAAAATTTTGGAGTGCAAGGTGCTAATCTATTTGTACAACAAGATCAGATTTAGAACAGACATACACAATTTTTACATTGTAAAAGCCTGCCGTCTGCTATCAATACCCAAGCACAAAACAGTACGCTACACATCTGCATACCTCAAATATGTCCATTTGTGTATTTCAGTATTCAATGTTATCATAAATTTCTTTATTTTTCTATACTATGTACCTGATATACACAACAAATGATTTAAATTTAAATAAAATATAGTTAGATGAGTCTCGTTCTTCGAGATTACAATGTAGTACCGTTACTTCCCACTAGATCCAACCACAGTTCAGAGTTTAAAATTTTCGGGCTCCCGTCCGCGCATGTCATTCTTACACTACCGGTCACACTTCATAACTTTCTTTGTGCTAGACGAAACCGCATGTTTTGAGAATTGTTTAACCAAGTGTTTAACCTAAAAATAACTGTTTGTGAAAATTTAATTTAAACAAAAAACATCTAATCCAAGATATGGGTAAGAGTAAAAAACGGAGCAGAGACAGGGAAGAGAAAAGCACTAACAAGAGACGGCGGAGGTTGGAGAAAATGGGGGAAGGCTTAGCAGAAACCATAAACAAACAACAAAAATTACAGGTATTTAAGATCTAAAGGAAATGATTTTTTTATATCATTTATATTTACATCTTGTACTCAATTTGTGTGAGTCTTGATGGGCGGTTCAGGCTAGTGACTTTTGCACGTAGGAGGCAATAACTACTAGTGCTGTGAATCTTCATCTAGCATTTTCACGGAAAACATTTCCTTTTCATTTGTAGATGATGTTCAAGCAAACAAGGAAAATATAGACATTGAGAAACAATTTAATGCTATTCTCCATGAAGAAATTAACCAAGAGCCAGGCACTTCCCATACCAGCATTATTCAAGATGAACAGACAACAGAGGCTGCATATGATGAAGCAACTAATTCGAAAAAATTAGATGACGAGGTAGAGTTTGTTTTGGGAAATGATCCCGGAGCAATTTGTACAAAATCTTTGAATTTACACCAAAGTTTGGTGCCAAGATGGTCTACTTGGTTGACTGATGGTTTATCCAAGGAGATAAAAGGACTTAATGAACAAATATCCACGTGGTGGAAATATTTACCTGGAAGCACCCGAGTTGAATGGATAAATTATGTCAACACTTAACGAAACAGGTACAGACATTATCTTTAATTCGTGTAAGTAATATTGCAACATTAACAAATAATATTAACATAAAAATAAAAGGCTGTTTAGTAGAAGCTGGTATAGATCAGCGATACACAGCTTACAGCACGAGACATGCGGCGACATCTGCTGCGGAACTAAAAGGCTTAGACGTAAGCATCATAAAAAGCACTGCAGGTTGGTCGCAAAATTCGTAAATGTTTGTAAAATTTTACAAACGGTCATTAGAACCAGAAAAAGAGACGTTCATTAATTATATTTTTTCTAAGTAAAAGATTAATGATAATTAATCTATTGGATATAAATATGGCAATTAAGCTCGTTGTTATTTAAATGATTTAAATAATTAATATACACTACATATAAACATCTTGCTCTAAACATCTACAATGTAATCTCGAGGAACGAGACTCGAAATATAATTAAAAATCAAACGAACTTACCTAAGTGAAGTACGATTGTAATTATATGAGAGTCTCGTTCGAGATGATTACATCCCTCCCTTATTTTCCTCTCGTAAACGTTTTTCCCACCCGTACTAAGGAGTATTGTGTATACGAGCTAAATTCCTTGATATTAAAATAAGCTTTAAACTATATGAAGTGTGACCGGTAGTGTAAGGATGACATGCGCGGGCGGGAGCCCGAAAATTATAAACTCTGAACTGTGGTTGGATCTAGTGGGAAGTAGCGGTACTACAATGTAATCATCTCGAACGAGACTCTCATATAATTACAATCGAACTTCACTTAGGTAAGTTCGTTTGATTTTTAATAAAGCTTATAACAAGACTGCTATTTATGACGAATCTGAGGGAATACCTATTATATCCTAAAAGGCAAATCTCATGGAATACCTAGCATATGCTGTAAGTAATTTCCTTATGGATGGGATTGCCAACTGTTGATCACGAAGAAAGAGAACATTTTAAGTACAAACACAAAATCGTTCCTCTTTTGTTTCTCCGCTCAGACTTATGTATCTTATACAAGTTAACTAAAATGTCATGTCGATAACTTTGAACGTTAACTTTTTACATTTAAACGTTAAACATTGTTGAGAATATTTCAATAAATGTGCTAAACTAACTTGATTTAGAAGGGTTACTTTTTCTATTTAATTAGCATTTCAGTATATTCTATTTACTTTTTTTACGTTTTGGCCTACTAGGGACCACGGGGCTCGTCTTAACTCTCAGCTAGGGTCTTCTGCTTTTTCTTAGCCCAGTATGCCTTCATCTTCTGGATGTGAGCTTGCTTCCTCTCATCCGACCATTTAGGTCTGGTAGTTCCTATACACTTCTCGCTTGTGAAAAACAGTGGGAAGACTCCCTGCGGGATGGCCTGTCGATATTGAGTCCGGTTCTCAATTGTCTGTAATGGGATCTGCAGTTCCTCTAAATCTGTTTTAACAGAGGTGAACCACTTGGCTTTGTACGCCTTTTCCCTACTTGTCATTGTAAGGATTCTCTTGGTGAGGCTGGATTGATTCAGGCGGGTCTTGTGCCCATAGAAGGTCAGTCGTCTTTTCCTCATACGTTCGTTATGAATATGAATATCGCTCGTTAATATGCCTGATTCTGTAGGCACCGTCTTCCTCTCTTATGGGTCCTAGTATTCTCCTCAGGATCTTCCTCTCTTTAAGTTCTAGTTTCCTGAGTGGGCCCTTGTGGGCCCGATTCAACAAGAGGCACTCAGAGGCATAAATTGCAGAGGGTCATACTACTGAGTTGTAGTGCTTCAGTTTTATGTTCTTGGATAGGTACTTGGAGGTATAAATGTTCTTACAGGAATTATAGGCTCTGCCTAACATGGTGCACCTGGCGTCTATGGCCAAGGTTACTCTTTAGCTTGCTGAGATCCATTCTCCCAAGTACTTGACTGCAGGAACGTTACAGATTTTTTGTTTCCTGCATTGGAGAAGAAGCCTGCTTGATATTGGTGCTGAACTCAGTCATGAACTTCTGTATGTTGACCCCCAGGCCGGTTTTTGGCGCTTTAGTGTATAGGCTCTGTAGTTGATTGTAGAGGCTCTGTAGTACAGCCTCCTCCATCTTGTTGGCCAATAGGATGAGATCATCAGCAAAGGCTAGGCAGGGTACATTGAGGTTGTCTTTCTTGTATCCAAGCTTCAGTCCTGCTTCTGGTGACAATCTGGAAATCCATTCTCTGATGATTTTCTCCGGCACACGTGAGGCCATCCCTCTACCTGACTCCTGTCTGGATGGGAAAGCTGCGGAGAGTTCACCCCTGAATTTGACTTAGGGGGTGGTGTAGAGCACGAGCTTAGCAAGTTAAGCTAAGTCAAGTTCCTAAGTCTAAGTCCTCCTAAGAACGCTCGCATTTCGAGCCAGCAGTGCCTACAGGACCGTATCAAGGGAAGCATCACTGCTAATTGCGGGTATCTTGCCAATAGAGCTGCTAGTCATAGAGTGGCTAAACATATACTCACGGATTCAGAGATACTCAGTTGCAGTAATCAACAAAAAAAAAGATGGCAAGAAGAGACCTACTCCGGACATGGCAGAAGCACTGGGAAGCAAGCACCAAGTGACAGTGGATCAAACTCTTAATAAACGATCTGGAAAAAATGGATCACCAGGAACGGAGAAGTAAATTACCACCTCACTCAAGCACTCAGTGGCCATGAGTGTTTCCGGGACTATCTCCACAAAATAGGCAGACTCTCTGACAGCCTGTGCGAGTACTGCGGGGAGGAAGACAATGTTGCACACACACACACTATATACTCGTGCTATAGCGCTCCGATGCTAATAGAGAAAAAACAATAAATTGATCGCTTGCAAAGTGTGAAATGACCCAAAATATAAGCTTTTACAAAATACTGCAACTACTCGTGCTATAGGCGGGATACCGAGAGGAGCACCCTACCAAAAGATATCGAACCGCGAACGACAGAACCTTACATGCTGCAGTCTGAAGACAATTGGGAAAAAGTTCAAAACATTATACGTTATATAATTACGTATAAGGTGCAAGAGGCAGAGAGAACCAGGCAGAAAATAGAAGAAGCATAGCTGGATGGGGGAAGTAAGGTACGTGCCTAAAGGGTAGCTTGGACCAATCTGGTAGTCTTCTCATCTAGGCCTAGTTCCCACAAGATAGAGAAGAGGGTCTGTCCATCTATTGAGTCGTATGCCTTTTGGAAGTCTACCATATTGGCAACCCAGGGGTATCCCCCTTGGCTCCTATAGGACAGAATTGTTTTGAGGTTTTGAATCTGTTATGTGCAGGGCCTAGACGCACGGAAACTAGCCTAGTATTGAAATAGTTGGGAGTCTAGCTGTTTGATGAGTTTGTAGGGCTTTAGAGAAGATCTTGTAGGTTATAACCAACAAGGAGAGGCGTCTGTAGTTGTTGAGGTCGATATTACTTCATTTCTTGTGAAATGGATGGATCACGGCTGATGATCATCCCTCTGGCAAGACCAGAGGGATGGTCTTCTTCCCCCTATTAGGGGAGTATATTCGAGGCTAAACTTTAGTGTGATGACTTTGACAGGAAAACAGATGGCTTATTTTTCTATATCCTTGCGTTTGCAACTTATGGCTTGGTAATCTGTAACCTTAACTACCGCGATGGTGGCCTAGTAGTAAAGATAACCGCCTCAATTGAGAATTGGGACCTAGGATTTTATATCGAGCCTTGAGGAACTTTAGGCAGCTTGTTTCTTGTTTGTTGTATCTTTCTAAACTTAGAATACAGCTACATAAGATAAACAGAGCTTGAAATAAAGCTTAGGTATAACAAAACCTTGCCGTTTATGTGGAATCCGAGAGAATACCTAATATATGCTCTAAGGTCTAAATTATTTATAGAGCCTTGAGGAACTATATCAAACTTGTAAACTAGCACATCTACGTGCAATTTAAATACATGATAAGATAATATTTGCTATGCAAAATTAGACTAGACTCGAGATGAGCATGGGATCCCATCGACCCATCCCATCCCTTCGTAACATGGGATGGGACGAGTAGTATGAACGTCGCGTGGGATGGGATGGAACAATAATTTTGTATAGGACGGAGTGGGGCGAGTTTTGATAATCTAGTAAATCTAGTTCGTGCATAATTAATTGCCAATACGACCTTTTTCCATAACATGTCCAGCCCAGGAGATATCAGTCATAACTATGTATTTCCTGAAAAGTTTAAAAAGTTTGCGACGAAAAAGACTCACCGTCAGATAAAGAAATTACGGAAAAATTAAATCTGAACGAATTATCTTTAAGAAAGTCTGAACCGAAAAGCCAGTCTGCTATAAGGGAAAAATGGGATGAATGGGACGGGCCGCGCGACCGGAATGGGATGGGACACAAGTTTTAGTTTTGCGGGATGGGACAGTGGGACGAAAATGTGATGGGATGGAACAGTGACAGGGATCCGTCCTACAGGATGGGATCTTGAACGAGAATCTCGTCCCATGCTCATCTCTAGACTAGACCATTCAAAGATCAAACAAGTGCAAGGTTGTCTGAATCTTCCAACAAGATTGAGAAAGTCTTGTCAAATCTTAAGAAACACAAAAATCAAACAAATCAAGTCTAAATAAGAAGATTCTAAATATTTTCCGATATCTAAGTAGAACTGTCATATCTGGGAGAAAACAGTTTTTGAACGTGTTATTGATATTGTTATTGAACGTAATATGATACGTTAATTATTTTTTGAACGTGTCCAAAATAGACAAACTTGTGTCGGGAAAGACAAGTTTTGCTGAGCAAGCAAGTAAATCTTTTTAAATGTGAAAATCTTTGTCGAGTGTGGTCCGTAGTAATGCGATATGAAATGTTAATCGATCGTGGAGACTGGGTTGGAGGAACAGGTCTCAGGGGACGCGTTCGGTGGAAGTCGAAGTCGCCGTACGGTCGACTCAGAATTCGAACGGCGGAGGTGCAACAAGAAAACTAAATTGAACGGAAATTTCGGACGCCCTAATCACCCGAAACGACTACACACAAACCAGAAACCTTATTATACGTCCGCCGAACTGCCATTAATTCCAAACCCAATTATTCGCGCCGACACACTCAAAACTAGACCGATTTCGTATTTTTATTACACTATAGAAAATCATTATTCTTAAAAAATGATTTATTTATTAGAATTACGATTCTTTTACATTTAAACTAGTTAAATAAACTACTTACAATTAACAGGCTGTCTGCCAAACAACAAGATAACACGTAGATTACCATGGCAGTCAACCCATTTATAAAATTAAACCAATTTTAGAAGCTTCATCATTGCTAATCTTAGAAGCAGCGTAAAATTTACAATCCTCTTTTTATTTCCTTGAATATTAAATTAGTCCGGACGGTGTAAGTGATATTTTAATGCGCAACTAACTAATTGTCCAAGTCGAAGCGCGCCTTTGATAGCGTAATAATGGGACTATGCAGAATACCCCCCCGCCTCGCCGCTCTCAATCAACAGTATTATTTCCTCGCGCAGACCAATTAAGACATTATATAATACCCTCATCGCTTTCATCTCGACAAACATTCCTTCTCGTTGCTACAGCTCTCATAAAAAGAAGCGAATTTCAATTATGGATGCATAGGAGTAGATTGACGAGAATAAATTACAAGGCAACACCAGAAAGACCCTATCACACGAGGAGAGTAAGAGAAGAATAGATTAGATTACGACCAGACAGGCAAGATTCGTTATGTGGCGCAACTTATACTCTTAAAGGTATAATCGACAGACGGCTATAATAAATTCAAAGAACCTGGAGGAAGCACACCTCATAATGTCAATCTTGTATGACTATTTATGTCTAGTCTTCCAAAATTATTTGTCTTGTATAGACAAATCTGTTGTTATAGACTTGTCTATATTTGTCTATCGAGTAATGTCTGACTAGTCTTGTGCAATTAGTATTCTGTAGTCTCACCAGGCTAGACATCTCTGTCTAGTATTGTCTGTCCAATCTTGTCTGTGTGGTCTTGTCTGTCTGGTCTTATCTCTCTGATCTTATCTGTCTGGTTTTGTCTCTCGGGTCTTGTCTATGTGGGTGGTATTGTCTTTTTTGCATTGTCTGTTCGGCCTTATCTAACTGGCCTTGTCTCTCTGGTCTTGTTTGTCTGGTCTTGTCTGTCTGGTTTTGTTTGTCTGGTTTTGTCTATCTGGTCTTGACTGTCTGGTTTTGTCTGTCTGGTCTTGTCTATCTGGTCTTGTCTTTCTGGTCTTGTCAGTCTGATTTTGTCTGTCTGGTCTTGTCTGTCTGGTCTTGTCTATCTGATCTTCTCTGCCTGGTCTTGTCTGTCTAGTCTTGTCTGTCTGGTCTTGTCTGTCTGATCTTGTATGTCTGGTCTTGTCTGTCTGGTCTTGTCTGTCTGGTCTTGTTTGTCTGATCTTGTCTGCCTGGTTTTGTCCGTCTGGACTTGTATGTCTGGTCTTGTCTGTCTGGTCTTGTCTGTCTGGTCTTGTCTGTCTGGTCTTGTCTGTCTGGTCTTGTCTGTCTGGTCTTGTCTGTCTGGTCTTGTCTGTCTGGTCTTGTCTGTCTGGTCTTGTCTGTCTGGTCTTGTCTGTCTGGTCTTGTCTGTCTGGTCTTGTCTGTCTGGTCTTGTCTGTCTGGTCTTGTCTGTCTGGTCTTGTCTGTCTGGTCTTGTCTGTCTGGTCTTGTCTGTCTGCTCTTGTCTGTCTGGTCTTGTCTGTCTGGTCTTGTCTGTCTGGTCTTGTCTGTCTGGTCTTGTCTGTCTGGTCTTGTCTGTCTGGTCTTGTCTGTCTGGTCTTGTCTGTCTTGTCTTGTTTGTCTGATATTGTCTGCCTGGTTTTGTCTGTCTGGACTTGTATGTCTGGTCTTATCTGTCTGGTCTTGTCTGTCTGGTTTTGTCTGTCTGGACTTGTATGTCTGGTCTTGACTGTCTGATCTTGTCTGTCTGGTCTTGTCTGTCTGATCTTGTCTATCTGATCCTGTCTGTCTGGTCTTGTCTGTCTCGTCTTGTCTTGTCTTGTCTGGTCTTCTCTGTCTGGTCTTGTCTGTCTGGTCTTTTCTGTCTGGTCTTGTCTGTTTGGCCTTGTCTGTCTGGTCTTGTCTGTCTGATCTTGTCTGTCTGGTCTTGTCTGTCTGGTCTTGTCTGTCTGGTCTTGTCTGTCTGGTCTTGTCTGTCTGGTCTTGTCTGCCTGGTCTTGTATGTCTGGTCTTGTCTGTATGGTCTTGTCTATCTGATCTTGTCTGTCTGGTCATGTCTGTCTGGTCTTGTCTGTCTGGTCTTTTCTGTCTGGTCTTGTCTGTGTGGTATTGTCTGTCAGGTCTTGCCTGTCTGGTCTTGTCTGTCTGGTCTTGTCTGTCTGGTCTGTCTGGTCTTGTCTGTCTTGTCTTGTCTGTTTGGTCTTGTCTGTCCGGTCTTGTCTGTCCATTCTTGTCTGTCTTTTCTTGTCTGCCTAGTCTTGTCTGTCTTGTCTTGTCTGTTTGGTCTTGTCTGTCCGGTCTTGTCTGTCCATTCTTGTCTGTCTTTTCTTGTCTGCCTAGTCTTGTCTGTCTTGTCTTGTTTTATCTGTCTAGTCTTCTCTGTCTAATCTAGTCTGTCTAATCTAGTCTTTTCTGTCTGCTCTTGTCTGTCTACTCCTGTCTGTCTAGTCTTGTGTGTTTAGTCTTCTCTTTAGACATTACAAATGTGAAATTATACATAATTAGCTATATCCTGCGAAGCCGCGGGGCTGTATTTTTTACCAAATAATGATTATCTTTTGACTAATTTATAGAGTAATACTAAGATAGACCGTAAGTAAGATTTGAAAATTGTTATGAGGGCCGGATAAAATTAAGTTGAAATAAAATAAACATTTGCTTAACTTTTTTCCTGCAACATTTTGATTTTGTTCAAACTTTGCACTCTTAGTACTTATGAATCAAGTAAAAAATATTAATAAGTTTTAATGCAATCGAGTGGTTGGTTTCAAAGTTATTGCTCCTGTAGACACATTTTCTAAATCTCGACATCGTTTTTAAACAGTCTACCTAGTCTTATTATTTGAAACAATATTAATAAATCATATTTTAGAATTTCAAGAATTTTTTAAGCTTTCAGAAAATCTCAAAAAGAATACCTCTGAAGATATCGCTGTAAATATAATAGCGTATCTTAGGTGGATAAAAATTGTTAAGTTTTTTAAGATTCCTTGACTAATTGTAAAATAAATTGCACAATGATTTATCTTACCGTAATCTGTGTAAAATTATGCGGATTTTGATATAAAATAAGCAAAACTCGGGAGGTGTCAACCACTTGAAAAAATCGTGAATTTTCAACCTTTAAGATGTTCACAACATCCCTTTCACCCTATTTCAGAAAAAAATTACCTCGCGAAAAGTATGGATCAAGTTAACTAACAACAATAATTATCAAAGCCTCGATTCCGAACAACGTCTTCCAAAGATCCTTCGCATTCCATGTCGTGCAAATTTATGACTCTTGTCTTGTCTGTCTGGTCTTGTCTGTCTGGTCTTGTCTGTCTGGTCTTGTCTGTCTGGTCTTGTCTGTCTGGTCTTGTCTGTCTGGTCTTGTCTGTCTGGTCTTGTCTGTCTGGTCTTGTCTGTCTGGTCTTGTCTGTCTGGTCTTGTCTGTCTGGTCTTGTCTGTCTGGTCTTGTCTGTCTGGTCTTGTCTGTCTGCTCTTGTCTGTCTGGTCTTGTCTGTCTGGTCTTGTCTGTCTGGTCTTGTCTGTCTGGTCTTGTCTGTCTGGTCTTGTCTGTCTGGTCTTGTCTGTCTGGTCTTGTCTGTCTTGTCTTGTTTGTCTGATATTGTCTGCCTGGTTTTGTCTGTCTGGACTTGTATGTCTGGTCTTATCTGTCTGGTCTTGTCTGTCTGGTTTTGTCTGTCTGGACTTGTATGTCTGGTCTTGACTGTCTGATCTTGTCTGTCTGGTCTTGTCTGTCTGATCTTGTCTATCTGATCCTGTCTGTCTGGTCTTGTCTGTCTCGTCTTGTCTTGTCTTGTCTGGTCTTCTCTGTCTGGTCTTGTCTGTCTGGTCTTTTCTGTCTGGTCTTGTCTGTTTGGCCTTGTCTGTCTGGTCTTGTCTGTCTGATCTTGTCTGTCTGGTCTTGTCTGTCTGGTCTTGTCTGTCTGGTCTTGTCTGTCTGGTCTTGTCTGTCTGGTCTTGTCTGCCTGGTCTTGTATGTCTGGTCTTGTCTGTATGGTCTTGTCTATCTGATCTTGTCTGTCTGGTCATGTCTGTCTGGTCTTGTCTGTCTGGTCTTTTCTGTCTGGTCTTGTCTGTGTGGTATTGTCTGTCAGGTCTTGCCTGTCTGGTCTTGTCTGTCTGGTCTTGTCTGTCTGGTCTGTCTGGTCTTGTCTGTCTTGTCTTGTCTGTTTGGTCTTGTCTGTCCGGTCTTGTCTGTCCATTCTTGTCTGTCTTTTCTTGTCTGCCTAGTCTTGTCTGTCTTGTCTTGTCTGTTTGGTCTTGTCTGTCCGGTCTTGTCTGTCCATTCTTGTCTGTCTTTTCTTGTCTGCCTAGTCTTGTCTGTCTTGTCTTGTTTTATCTGTCTAGTCTTCTCTGTCTAATCTAGTCTGTCTAATCTAGTCTTTTCTGTCTGCTCTTGTCTGTCTACTCCTGTCTGTCTAGTCTTGTGTGTTTAGTCTTCTCTGTATGGTCTATCTAGCCTGGTCGGTCTAGTCTTGTGTGTCTAGTCTTTTCTGTCTAGTGTTGTCTCTCTAGCCTTGTCTGTCCACTTTTGTCTGTAAAGTATTGTCTGTCTAGTGTTGTCTCTCTAGTCTTGTCGGTCTAGTCCTTTCTGTCTAGTCTTCGCTATATAGTCTTGTTTTTCGAATCTTGTGTAGTGTTGTATTTCTAGGCTTATAGGTCTAATGATGTCTGTCTAGTCTTGTTTGTATAGTCTTGCATGCCAAGTCTTATCTGTCTAATATTGTAAGTAAAACTGGGTATTAGTGTGACAAGAATTAATAGACTTGACGTCTCTTAAGTGTGTAAGTAAATATTTTATTAATAAATTTATCTTGAAGTTTGACTTTGAACTTGTGTAGTTAGTTGAAGGGATGAGGGTGAAATATAATAAGACGAATCGCGTCAAGGGTGAGAGAGGTTGACGAGACGCGAGTCGACGTGTCGCGATAAGATAAGATGATGGAAGACTCGTAACTAATTCGCCCGATTAGTTTATAATAAATAAATGTGGAAATTGGATTTTGCCTCCGCCGGTGTTGGGTTTAAACTGTTTCAGCGGATTTCGCCGAATAAATATTTGCTTGTTAAATATTTAGCAAAATTAATCTGTTTGGTATAATAAGAAATGTAAATAAGTTAACCATTATTTATTTAGATAATGAGAATTTTTAATGTCAAGTTGTGGATAGTAAAAGTTTCTATGTAAACTCGACGGGTTCTCATTTAAGTGGTTGAAGAAATATAATGAAAAGGAAGTGGAAAACTTTGAAAACACTTTAAGCAGACAGAGAGCAGAAGACAGAATAAACTGAAATAAATATAAAGAAAAAAAAACCCGTAAAGCAAACAAGTCCTTGCCAAAACCGTCCAAATGATAATAAAACCGAAAACAAAACGTCTTTTCCTTCGTGTATCCACTCTCCCCCGTTTTTAAACGAAGTGCATTATAAACATGGTCGCCGGTGGATGAAAGACTCGGACCCGGTGCCAACAACAAAAATTCCCCAACAAAAAACCAACCGGGAGTCGCGAAACAAAGGCGCACATAAATTGCGATCGCTCTCGGACCGGAACTTTCCGGACTGGAGCTGAACCGTTCCGGTTTGGTACAAACGCAATTGCGAATAGTTTTAACTTCGCTCGGTTAAAACTACATTTATTTCTAATTCAAAGACAACTGTGCATTTCGAGTTTCTATCGCGGCTTAATTCCCTTTGAAACGCTCCGAGACTCTCATTTATATTAAAGCACACGACATGAAAGACTAGTTTACTTACATATCATATGGACATACTAATATGGGACATTACAAATGTGAAATTATACATAATTAGCTATATCCTGCGAAGCCGCGGGGCTGTATTTTTTACCAAATAATGATTATCTTTTGACTAATTTATAGAGTAATACTAAGATAGACCGTAAGTAAGATTTGAAAATTGTTATGAGGGCCGGATAAAATTAAGTTGAAATAAAATAAACATTTGCTTAACTTTTTTCCTGCAACATTTTGATTTTGTTCAAACTTTGCACTCTTAGTTATGAATGACTCTTTACTTATGAATCAAGTAAAAAATATTAATAAGTTTTAATGCAATCGAGTGGTTGGTTTCAAAGTTATTGCTCCTGTAGACACATTTTCTAAATCTCGACATCGTTTTTAAACAGTCTACCTAGTCTTATTATTTGAAACAATATTAATAAATCATATTTTAGAATTTCAAGAATTTTTTAAGCTTTCAGAAAATCTCAAAAAGAATACCTCTGAAGATATCGCTGTAAATATAATAGCGTATCTTAGGTGGATAAAAATTGTTAAGTTTTTTAAGATTCCTTGACTAATTGTAAAATAAATTGCACAATGATTTATCTTACCGTAATCTGTGTAAAATTATGCGGATTTTGATATAAAATAAGCAAAACTCGGGAGGTGTCAACCACTTGAAAAAATCGTGAATTTTCAACCTTTAAGATGTTCACAACATCCCTTTCACCCTATTTCAGAAAAAAATTACCTCGCGAAAAGTATGGATCAAGTTAACTAACAACAATAATTATCAAAGCCTCGATTCCGAACAACGTCTTCCAAAGATCCTTCGCATTCCATGTCGTGCAAATTTATGACTCCCTCAAATACGTTTGTGGATTCAGGGGCATGGACACTTTTCGCACAACTCTGAAACAAATAAATTAATTATTAAATAACTTAAATAAATAAATATTGACTAATATATTAATCAGGCGAACCAAACAAAATGATACTTTCCTTATTTCTACTTTTAGATATCGTGGGTGTACCGCCCAAAAGTGACCAAATCAAAAATTGGCAAAAGTGAGCTAATGTAGCCTAATGTTAAGTGGCCCATATACTATACAATTTGGACAACTTGGTTCGGTTGTACGAAAAGTTGGACAGTGTATGTGTAGGTTGTACAACCAGATTTTGGTTGGACGGTTTGGTTGGACAAAATCAAACTACTTTTGATTTTCTCTGAGCGTGGCGTAATGTTGGCCAACCTGTTTGACAGTGTATTTTACAGTTGTACAACTTCACGACCAACATCAGTTTACATTTGACTTGTCTTGTTCACATCGTTGTATTTCAATATTATTGTAGCACAACTAGCACAAGATCCATGCAGATCAATTTTTACCTCAAAACTAATGTTGGAAGACTTGGTATGACAGTGTATGGCCTACAGTTACTACACATTGGAAGACTTGATTGTACAACAAGTTGTATACTGTATACCACTATAGTTTCTAATCTAGTTTTTTTTTTGAGGGGCTTAGCTGTAGGTTGTACAGACAAGTGGTCCCCTTAATAACGAACTAGGCACTCTGGAAACGCTTGTCGCAGTGCTAGTAGTGTCTAACTAATTTTAATCTATTTATTTCTCTCTATTACGTTTAGCGTCTACTTCTTTGGTCGATAGTATTGTTTATATGAATTTCTGTAATTAGGAATTGTGTCAGGTGGTAGCTGACTTCTCCGTGTTCCCGCCTAGTCCTTAGTTTTTATGTCTGGGATTAATAGCCTAGTCCACTGTCCTTTCTTCCTATTTGCCCATCTTTCTTGCCATTCTTGTAGTAGGTTTCTTCTTGCTTTCTTTCTAGTATATACATTGTTTCCCGATGTATTTCCCTCCTCTCTTTCGGCAGCATATTAATAGGTACAATATCCGCGATAAATATTGCTGCTTCTCCGGACACAGTACGATATACACCGTCAAAGCAATCTTCCGTTGGGCGGGCGCTAATTTATATCTAGTTCTTGTTTAGTGTCACGATAGTGGACTGGGGACTAGTAAATAACAAATATCTGTAGTATAATTCAATATCCTGCGTGGTATTAGCAAAGAAGTAGTTGTTTCAACGTGAGATTTCTTTTGTAGTCTTAAAAAGACTTACTAATATTATAGAGCTACTGCAAGATTGAATATATTTATATATTCAGGATATGTTTCGCCTTTAATAAGTTTATATGATTATCAATAATGTAATATGGTTTCACTAATAGTAAATTATCATTTAATTCAATAATCTGCTAAGCTCATGTCTCTCTACCGAAATGCCAAAAATAAAAACCTACCCTCATAATCCACGAGGTATTAAAGTAAGTGTATTCAAAGTAATAATTCAAAACAGCAAAGCTGCACCGATGAGAGATAAATCGCGAAACGCGTCAGCAGATGGCTATTTATTTAAGTTAAATACGAAGGTATAATCTTTAAAATAATGTTATTTATCTAGTTCTTGATACAAAAATATCGTTTATCGGGGGAGTATCGTATGAAGTCTCAGCGAGTGAAGACGTGTATTAGAGTGCTCGATAAATTAATTTCTAGTTCTTGATTAGTCAGACAAAAGTGGACTGGGAGCAAGTAAATAACATACAAATATTTGCTGTATACTTTAATATCGTGCATCGTGCGTGGTATTAGCAAAGGAAGTAGTTGTTTACACATGAGATTTGTTTTGTAGTCGTAAAAAGTCTTAATAATATTATAGAGCTACGGAAAGGTTGAATAAATTTATATATTCAGGCTATGTTTTGCCTTTAATAAGTTTATATCATTATTGAGGTTCAGTTGAATAGCATATGCTAAACTTGGCCTCAATCATTTATGTGTTACGTTATGACTACAGACATGTAAAACATCAAAAGGTGCGAAATTTTGTATAAAACAAACTGATAATATATCTTTTCTGCTTTGGTATAACCTAAAATTAGCGATATTTAAAAGCCGGAAATAGCTGACTTTCGGATTTTTGCCCGAAACTTTTTCCAAAATAATCTAAATTGACACCATTTTTTTTTTTAATTATTCTAATTTAAATGAACATTAAAACTGTGTATTATACCTACTTGCAGTTGCAAGGAAAATAAACTTCTTACATTTTCTAAATAGAATGGTTGCGACTGTTACTACGTGGTAATTCATACTTACTTTGAAAAATGTTATATAATTTATTATTCCCGAGTTATATAAACTTCTACATTTATCGCGACTCGAATTTCGACGTTTGACAGTCATTTTCAAGTCTTAAATTTTGTATAAAATGATTCGATCAATTTTCGAGAGTCTCAGGCCTGATATTCTCAGGCCTGTAAACCGGATCCTCCAACTTGAATATTTTTGAATGGATTTTAATATTATGAGTCAAGTTAAAAATATCACTAACTTTTAATGCAATCGAGTAGTTGGTTTCAAAATTATTGTTACTATCGGAATTTTGTCGGAAACTTTTTACAAGTAATCTAACTTGACTTCAATCATTTTCAAATTTGTTCTAAATTAAATGCAGATTAAAACTATGTATGACAATTGCATGTGTAAGGAGAATAAAGCTGTAAAATTTTCTATAAAATATTTCGATCAATTTTAGTGACTCGAAACTTTGATCTCGATTTGTCGGGCTTATGGGCCGGATCCGCCCTTCAACGTAATTTCATCAGGCCTTCGTAACAAATTGCAAATCTTATTAAACCTGACCGAGTATGTAGACTTCGACTTCAAAGTTTTGTAGGTTAAGCAGTTTGAGCTTTGAAATATGCAACGATACTCACATATTGTTACCATCACAATTATGCGACATTATAATGGACTAATTTAGCTTACACCCTAGCTCAAAACAAAATCGGCAAATGTGCAGATTTGCCGGTATATGTGCACATCTACCAATTTGATAGGTAAATGTGAGTTTAAATTTGAGATCAACTTCATATATCTACTTTTACCGGTAAAAGTCCACATTTTCCAACGTATTTCGGTAAAAGTTAAAAGAATAATAAACAGAAATAAAATATTAACTAGTAACTAGAGTTAGTAACTAGAGTTAGTTAACTAGTAACTAGAGTAGTTAACTAGTATATTAAAGTTAAAATGTATTTATATTATTTCAATTAAACGCTATTTTATAATAATATTATTTCAAAGGATTATATTAATCGCTCATAAAAACAATTAGAGAAAATAAAATTGCAAACTAAAGCTTAACAAACACAACAATATACCTCAAAAATGAATATTTGTCGAGCAGCACATGCGCTCTGTATGTTAAAGTAAACCTCTATACATTTACCAACAGCCTTAGGTATATGTACACATTTGCCGGAAATCGTTGGTAAATGTAAGTTGAATTCACATTTACCAACCAAGAAGGCAAATGTGCACATATACCGGTATATGTGCACATTTACCAATCTACCGGTAAGCTCCGTTGGTTCACCGGTCCAACTTCTTGCGAAACATTTAGCAAAATGTTTACAACCATACGCCGAAGATTGTGATTCCTATGTCCGCAATGCTGAACACTTCATAGACATACTGAAAAATCACCAACTCCAGCCCGGCCACCTCCTTGTGAGCTTTGACATTGTATCTTTATTCACAAAAGTACCGGTCCCTGAGGCCTTAAACATCATAAGATCAAAATTAAAACCAGAAAAGTACGTATCAGATCTGGCAGAACATTGTTTAAAGAATACATACTTTAGGTACGGTGGTCAAATATACAAACAAGTCCTAGGAGCACCAATGGGTTCACCTCTATCCCCAGTAATAGCCAACATATTTCTTACAGATTTTGAGGAAAAGGCAATCTCATCAGCCACACTTAAACCTACACTCTAGTTAAGATATGTTGACGACACATTTGTAATCTAGCCCCATGGCAGACCAGAGCTGGACAAATTCCTTACCCATCTTAACTCCCAACACGACCAAATTAAATTCACAATGGAGATAGAAAAGCATCAACGACTTCCTTTCTTGGATGTTTTGGTACAGAAGAAACCTGACGGCACCTTGAGTCACACTGTGTACCGGAAACCAACCCATACAGACAGATATCTGAACGCTTCTTCGCACCATCATCCCAAACAACTAGCATCTGTAGTAAACACTCTTACCACCCGATCAAAAAGACTAGCCGACCAGCTGAACTTACCGAAAGAATTGAGGAACTTACGAGAAGCTCTTTCTTCAAATGGATATCCAAACAGCTTAATATCCAGAGCTTTTCGTTGTACAGAGAACAGTAGCCAGAGAACTGAAGAACGCCAGAAACCCGTTAGCACAGCATACCTACCATATGTTCATGGATCAACTGACAAAATCTCCAGAATTCTTAAAAGACACAACATTGACACCATTTTCAAACCTAACCAGAAAATATCCTCCATGCTACGCAGCGTTAAAGACACCATCCCGTTAGAATCCCATGGAATTTACGAAATACCTTGCGGAACATGTGAACGAACCTACATTGGACGTACCAATAGAAAAATATCTGCTAGGATTCAAGAACATGTAGTTTCAGTCAGACACAGAGACAAAGTTTCATCGGCACTTGTCCAACACACAAACACCGGTCACTGGATGGACTTTAGAAATTCAAGGACTCTTGCACAGATTAGCCACGAAATGTCACGAGTATACAGAGAAGCCATAGAGATAGAAAAACGAGACTACTGCATGAACACGAGAGACGATTCCTTGAGACTGCCCCCAGCATGGCGACCGATCATATCCACCCTCAAAATGCCACCCCAGACTCATGTACGACCAACAAGACAAACAAACAACCGAACCGAAGCACCGCACACAACGCGCATGACCCGAAGCCAGACAGCTATAAGTAGTCGCACCGCACGAACGAGCTCTCAGTATGCGTCTAACCGTTGACCCGCACGGACGCATATATCTCTTGAGAATGGCGAATGTTAGTTCGCCGAAACGTCGAGAATCTGGTTCTTTTCAAAACCAACCCTCAACATCAACGCGGAATCCCCGAGAAAACAATACAACACAGGTATCTATCCGCGAAAACCTCAAATACAACATATATATATATATATATATATATATATATATATATAATGGACTAATCCCAGTTGTCAACACTATCAACAATTTCTTCAAGTACATATTTATCTAGATTTTGACTTCCACACATAACAGAAACGAACATCGGAAATAGGCACAATCGGTCGCCTACAATAGTATGACTCTATATGGAGAGAACAAAACCATTTACATTTCTATATTCAATTTGCCATTGGTAATTTTATTTAATTGGTAATTTAATTCTATCTCTGGCAATGGAAAATTGTAATATGCCCATTTCTTAATTGTTAAAGAAGAATTTAAATACCAATTATCACATCTCTAACATCTCCTTATCAAGATTTTCGGTAAATGGTAAAATCCGTTTTTCTCTATTTTGTGAATCTAACTGCCAATTTTTACTATTCTTGCATTTTCGGTTTCAGGGATATAGGTTATAAAATTATTCAACCTAAATTTTCAGGCCCTTTAATCGGATTTAAAAAAAAATATGAAACAAGCGTCTCTATATTTATATATCTAGAGATGATGTATCTCTAAAAACGAATCCTAATACCAAATTTCATATCTGTAACATTTTTCGTTTCTGAGATATCGACATGGTAATAAAAAAGCTTTGCCTCTCCTTTTCACCCCCTAAAAACGAAATTTACAAAATACTACCTAAGTGAAATTGTACGCTCGCAGGTTAAACCGTTTGTGCTGTGCTTTGATGAGTTACTCGGTAAGTCAGCCAGGACACTTGTATATGGATGTATATATGTACAACTAGATAGACAAGACCAGACAAACATGAGTACACAAGCTAGGCTAGTCTTGTCTGTCTGGCCAATATATATGCTAGATACTTTGAGGAAGAAACAACTTCTATTACATAGGCTGAAAACATATATTGCATCTGGGTCAGGTTTGTTGAAAACACAATACTGAAATTCGCAAATTTGCCAACCATGTTATAAAAGCCACCATGAAAATGTTAAATCCGGCAACCAAAGATCAGGAAAAATATGTGCATTAATACCACTTGACGTACGCAACGCCTTTATCAGCGCCAAAACTTATTATCGATGATCAAATAGCAAGAAATACAGCTCCCTACCTGCTAAAAATAATTCAAAACTATTTATAAACAGCAGTAGAACGATCGTTTTTCCTCAACGATAATTTTGCAAACAAATGGCGAAACCCAGGAAATAGTTGTCAATAATGGTATTCCACAGGGATCGGTTATAGACCTCACTCTGTGGAATATACTTTATGATGGAGTCTTTGGGGAGCTCGGTTTATAAGCAGACGATGCAACTCTTGTATAGGGTCTTTCAACTCTCACGCGTCTATTTTGACATTAAATTGTGGTTCCGTTTTGAAACGCTGTGTTGTTATTCAATTTCGTTTGTATTTTGCTATAGCCTTCATTTAATCTTGCAAAAGTACTCGCTTCAACAACGCACACAAATTGCGAAAATTTATTATCAAAATTTGTGCGCTGTACTGACTGGGCTACAGACTGCGCTTTGGAGCCTCTGGAGACGGATCCTCCTTTTGGCGAAAAAATCATCTTCAGTGACGAAGCGCATTTTTGGCTAAATGGATAAATAAACATAACTGTCTCATTTGGGGCGACACCCATCGACGGTAGATACTGGAGGCTCACTTGTATCCTAAGAAACTGCCTGTTGTATGTGCGCATTGTAGGTTGGTGGCATTATTTGTTCGTACATCTTTCGAAACGAAAGAGATCAGGCGATGACTGTTAACGGCGAACGGTATAAAACCATAAGAAACTTTTTGTGGCCCGTAGTGGGCGATATGAGCATAGACGACATGCGCTTCCAACAAGATGGTACCACGTGCCACACAGCGGGTGATACGCGCGGGTTATTGCAAGAGAAGTTCCCGGAGCAGGTTATTTCGAAATGAGTCTATTTCGCAAGATCTTAGTGGCCACTCGACGTCAAGTGGCCGCCAAGATCGTGCGATCTAACATCCTTGGACGATTATCTTTGGGACTGCGTTAAGGGGTTGGTCTACGTCAATAAACCAACAACTCTTGATCAACTGGATAACTACATTAATTGAACCAGTTTAGAAATCCAGCCCGACTTGTTAAACTCCGATAGCATTAAATTACATCATGCAACTGGACTCCATGGCTGCGTTTGCATTCGTCGATGCACGATGCCCAATTTTGCATAACTTCTGCAATAAGTAGTAAATAGTTTCTGTAGTAAATAGCTGCTATATATATTATCTACAGCAAATTCGAAGATCAGCTGATGTATCTGTGTAAGTATGCCGGTGAAGTCACATATGGACATAAGTTTCGAACCAATAAACGTTATAAACAACATGCTAGAGAATAATGGGACAACTGGGACAAGATACATAAATTTGTTAAATTTATCATGAGCACAAAAGAGGAAGACGAGAAAAAATAGCACAAAAGATCTGAAAATTAGCAAGTTTTAGGTTGGCGATCCAAATGGCAATTTTAGCTCTGGAAGCTGCAGCACGAAAGATTTCTGCAGACGTGCGGTCGAAACATCTCCTCAAATCTTTCAGATACGAGTTCTGGCGTCTTCCTACTGATCTTTTGCCTTGTACTTTGCCCTCTATTATGAGTCGTAATATTTCGTATGTATCACCTCTCATCACATAACCCAGGTATTGCATTTTTCTTTCCTTGATGGTGTTCAGTAATTCTTTTTGTTTTTTATTTAGCAAGTATAGTGTATTATTAATAGTAGTATATGTGTGAAGAACGGCTTTTGTGCATGAGTTGAGAAGTTTAAAGCACGTGCCAAAGGCGAGTGGTTGAATCGCAATGAGTGCACATAAGCCTTTCACACACGTGTGTCATACATTATTTTATTTACGAAACATTTTAAAGTTAAAATATGTTGACTACTGTTGAATTTAAAAAAAAATGTTTCTTACCGATAATATTGTAAAAATTGTAATTTTGACAGACACTCACTGACTCACTGACATAATAAGGTTAGAATGTTCAGCGCTTTCGTGGAATAAATTGCTAATTAATAAAATCGCACAGTAACGGGAACACTATTTGGTCGTTGTCGATGAGTAGGGAAAGATTTTTCATTCTAGGCCCTCCACCTCCACTAAACCTGACCTAGGCATTTGCGGTTTCGACTTTCGGTTTCGATTTTGAATTTTCGCGCTGGTGTAAAAATTTGAATTTTCCCGTCCCGCGCACAGTGCAGGAAGCGGAAATGTATGCGGCCGGATGTGGGAAACCGGAAACGGAAGTCGAAACCAGACCTCGCACCCAAGCGTGGGGTTACATAGACCTCACACGTGGGACTACATAGACCTCGCACGTGAGGCTACATAGACCCCACACTCTCATCTGCGAAAAACACGAAGTAGGAAACCGGAAACGGAAGTCTTAACCGGAAACAGATGTCGAAACGGGAAGTCGGAACCGGAAGTGTCAAGTTCAATGGAGGTGGAGGGCCTAGAAGGAATCATCTTTTCCTACTTCGATGTAATCTAGGTTAACCTAGATTTAATCTAGATTAGACTATGGTTACGTTATGTTATATTAGAGCCAGATATATCCAGACTGAGAGGCCTAGACTTCTTGATTCAAAATATGTTTGTTTAGTGACGCGAGTTGTTGCCATAGTAACAACAAACAGAAATCGTTTAATAATGAAACTCCATTTGATTTACCTTGGACTTAACGCTTTACGCACGATTTGGATACTTTTACACACGATTATAATAATGGCATCCTTCACATACAATAATGTCTATCCTTCACATACAATAATCTGTTCCAGTCTATCTAGTCTGGTCTATCAAGTCTTGTCTATCTAGTCTTGCTTGTCCAATCCTGTCCGTCTAGTCTTGTCAGCCTAGTCTTGTCTGTCTAATCTTGAGTTTCTAGTCTTGTCTGTCTAGTCTTGTATGTCTAGTCTTGTGTGTCTGGTCTAGTCTGTCTAATTTTATCTGCGCAGTTTTCTCTGTCTTGTCTAATTGAACTAAACGTTTCACAATATCAATTTAGTAGCAATTAAGTTATTATACTACCAATCTATATAGTTATAAATAAGTTCTTTTCTTTTTAAATTATTACTTAGACAATTAATGCCAGTTATATTAAAAATGTATTTTCCGCGTAAAAGCAATGTTTGTCGAAGAAATTATCCAGAACCTGAATAAAACATGCTCGCGTTGTAGAATTCCGAGAAATGATTCATTAATTAAATACGTTAAGTTCTCATTCGAACGTGGCGAAGGGGTGGGCGGGCATCGACGGGGTCGGCGGCGGTCGGTTTCGAATCAACAAGGCCCGCCACAAGTTCCCATTACTGTTGCATAACAAATGTTTTCCGTCGATTGTTCTGCGCGAAGAAACGTTATTTTCGAAATTGAATTCATCCGGGAGTCGCGACGCCGCCGACGCCCGCCGTTAATTGCGTCTCCCTGTAAATGTTTAATTATTCCGTTTTTTTTTTTGTTGCGCTTGTTGATTCTATCTCGACGCATAAAAGAAATCCTGAAAAATGGGAAAATGCTGAATCCATTTATCTCCAAGTACGAGCAACAGATTAAAACTTTGTAAATACGACTGGGTAGACAAAACTAAATATGATTAGTCTGATTAAAGTAAGCAAAATGATCAGACAAACTATCTGGTTATGGAAACATGAGCGGTTTGTTCATTGTAAACACGTCTTTATCCCGGTGTTATTGCAGGAAATGCGGACTAGGACGAGGTTGGCTCGTTATCTTTATTACCGAGACGAGCGAGGTTTCGCAATAACAAAACCGAGTCTTAGTTCGAGTCCCGCGGGATCCTCCTAATCTAATTCCGCTAAACCCACTTGCTCTCATCCAATACACTCACGCGAGACGAGCAAGACCAACCAAAACAAATCTTGTTTCTATAGTTTTAAGAATTTACTTTAAATATTTCATATCATAACCCAATAGAAATTCTGGTCTCGCCGTTTTTCTTAACTCTTTCTAGATAAATTTTAGGTGCAGAATCTAAAATTTTTGACGGTTATAACATCCTTTCTATTATAAAGCTATCGTCTATATGTTTCCCTTCTAATTTTCTTATTTTTTTTTGGAAAGATTTGGATGAATAAGAAAATCTTGCATTTCCACATACTTATGACTGAATTAAGATGGATACTTAATTTTAGTATTAAATTGAAGCTAGTTTTAATCCACTGTCTATTACAAAGCTATTGTCCATGTGTTTCCCTTCTCTTTTCTTAGGAAAGATTATGATAAGGAAACATTGATGGATTAACATACACTAATTTACGTATAGATTTTATACTATACAGATTGTACCGACACCTTGATTATGCATTATTTTTAAAATTTTGTCAGTTAACAATTAAAAATAACAAGGAGGCGGCCCGTTATGGTTTTAAACTAGACGCCTTCTTGGATTTTATTCGAACTAATGCATAGAGGAAATGGGGGAATTGTGGGCCACGTTTTTATTTTGTCTGATATCTTGAACAAAAATAACAAAAAAAATAATTCAAAAGGGCATTTCTTTATTTTTTGGAGAAATTTTAGTGGATAATAAAAAGTTGTTTTTGAGATTTTAAAAATTATTGGGGGATTGTGGGCCACCACCTAAATTAAGTACATGCCCAAAAATTTCTGTGCAAAAACTTTATTGAGAGATTGGAAATGACAAATGAATTGCTATAACACGTTGACTGCCACGGCAATTTTCAGAATTCCGGTCTAAAAAGCCAATTTCATTTAATCATTTTATATTATTAAAAACTCTAATTATATTACATAGTAATCATCAAAAAGCATAGAAAATGTGTTTTAAAAAAAAGGTCTTACGAATTATCTCGTAGTTGGCTTATGTAACAGAAATCTCTTCGCGGAAGCCAACTACGAGTTAATTCGTACACAGACACGTTTAGACCTGTCGCTTCGCTAAAGCTGAATCAGATATATGCGTCCATATTCGTCAGTAGTATATCAGATATTGTCGAGTGCTTCACATTTACGTCTTTCTTGAGTGTGTTGTTTTATAATTATCGTTATAATTAAATTTTCTAGAAACCAATATGGATAAGAAAAGACCACTGACTGAAAATGAACTTGAGTACTACGCTAGATTAGCGTGAGTGATTCAGAATTTGATGAGATTTTCGGCGAGGATGGTGACGACAGTAGCGATTATGAACCTTCTGAGAATTCAAGTGATAGTGACGATGAAGTCGTCTCCGAACCTGAAGATGAAGTTGTTCCCGAACCTGAAGATGAAGTTGTTCCCGATACCGATGATAATGATGATGAACCCCAAGCAACAACATCAAATCCAAATGATAATTTGTGGACGGACATTCAACAAAATCCTGAACTATTTATTTTCCAAGAAAATGTTGGTTTGAAATTGGATACGTCAAATTTTACAGTGCAAACGCTGGTGGACTTATTTTTTTCGGAAGAGTTTCTTGCATTACTGGTCGAACAAACTAATTTATATGATGCAAGAAATTGCAAAAAGCACAGCAATAAAAAATTGTAACAGGGTATCAAAGTGGACAGACGTCAGTGCTGCAGAGATGAAAGAGTTTATTGGACTTTTGTTACAAATGGGTCCTTGTTCTTTCCCATCAATTGAACATTACTGGAGCACAAGCAAGCTATATAATGTAATGTTTTGGCGCTCAAATATGAGTCGAAATCGATTCCAGTTGTTACTTCGTTATTTTCATTTGGTTGATAACACAATACCATCTGCCGACAGGTTATACAAGGTGAGACCAATTCTAACTCATTTCAACAATATTATGCGTGAAAACTATGTACCAGATAAAAATATTTGTATTGTCGAATCCATGATGCTGTGGCGTGGAAGATTGCATTTCCGCCAGTACATAAAAAATTAAAAACACAAATACGGTGTCAAACTGTACGAACTATGTGAGTCCGACGGTCTTGTAATGAAAATCAAAATTTACAGCGGAAAATCAGAAGAAACTGACCATAATTTAGGTCACACTACTGATGTTGTGTTACATTTACTCGAGGACTATCTCGATAAGGGATACACGCTTTATATGGACAATTTTTATAATTCTGTTACTCTAACTAAATTACCAAATACAAGAAAAACTTACATGTGTGGAACTCTACGAAATAACAGAAAGGGAAACCCCAGAGATGTGGTAGATCGTAAACTCAAAAAAGGAGAGCGTATTTGGCAGCAAAATGGACCTGTTACTGTGTGCAAATGGAAGGACAAACGAGATGTCCTTACCATTTCAAACATGCATGTTGTTGAAATGGTAGAGGTGTCCAATCGCAATGGAAAACTTTGTATGAACCGAATATAATTCGAGATTACAATAAAGGAATGTCTGGAATTGACCGATCAGATCAAATGCTGTCGTACTACACATCTCTAAGAAAGACTATTAGATGGCCTAAAAAGGTTTCACTACATATTATAGAGATATATATACACAATGCGCACAAAATTTTTCAAAAAGTAACTTCTTCTAAAATAAAACTGATAAAGTTTAGAGAAGAATTCGTCGTCGCGTTGATTGGAGAAGAGATTCAACCAGTTTCGAAAAAGATGAGATTGCAAGAGCTTCATTATTTAGAGAGTCAGCCACCTACCGAAAAAAAACAACGTCCGACAAAGCCATGTCGTATATGTACCCAAGCAAAAAACGCCGAGAAACGCGTTATTTTTGTCCGGCCTGTGAAGAGAAGCCACCAGCCCTTTGTGTGGAAGATTGTTTTAAAAAGTTACACAAACAATAAAAATATTCTTTTACTTCTTGATTTTGAATAAACTTTTTATAATTATATTTTCTGATTATTTATTAATAAAATTTCTGTTCATGTAGCCATTGATTTTTTGTTCTCTTCCCAGAACCCATCTATCCATATTAGCACTGATATGTTACGAGTTTAATCGTAGCTGCGCGAAAATGGTAAGTAAACACAGTACGAGATAACTCGTAGTCGGAGTCCTGACAAAGAACGCAATCTACGAGTTATCTCGTAGTTGGCAGTCAACGTGTTAATTAAAAATTTTTTTAAAAAAATCTGCCACCATCAATCAGATATGCAATTTGGGCACGTGAACGTGTTGGCAGAGGTATGGACACATTTTGCATCTCATCTCGACCACATTCGATGCATTTAATTGAATTGTTTTTTGTCAGTTTTTTCGGCATTGATTCCAAGCAAAGTACGCAGAAGTTGACATCGTCGTCGTCATCCGAAGAATCACGTCGTGCTGATTGTTATCGTGTTTTGCTCTTTTTGGGTGCTAGGATCACTTTTGATTTCTTTTCTTTTTCTGACTTCTTGCGCATAATGTCAGCTTTCTGACGGAAATCGGTGACAACTGTAAGCGGTGTTACAATGGCGCTTTTCATCGGCTTGCGACCACGATTGGACTTTTGGGCCGGTGTTCCCTGCCTTAGTGGTCCCGTTTCTCGCAACGTTTTTTTTTTAAGCAGAAGAGATGGTACCAGATGTGGTAGCCACTGCCAAAGACTCAGAAGTTGTGACTGTTTCATTCGCAGCCGTCTTGATTTCACCATCAGTTACAGTGGTGCTGCGTTGTTCATCCGCACTCTCTTCATCACTGCCACTGTGTTGACCCTCACCACTAAGTTTTGAAGCAATAAAGTCAACCTCGGTGAACACGTTCGCATCAAACGAAAAAATTGCTCATGCTCTGAAGCCGCATTTGTTGTTTTTTGGTGTGACGGCAATATCGAGACATTTGTCAACAATGAGTGGAACGTGATGAAGATCTAAAACTACCCCAACGTTGGCGCGCTTCCAATCATCATGCTTTCGTGCGTAAATCATTTTCAACGAACCGAAAACAGTGACATCTAACGGCTGCATACGATGTGTACAATGTGGAGGGAACGACAACATTGTGATGTCATGTGCAAGGGGCTTATCAATAACGTTAATGGACAAATATGATGTATGATTGTCCAGCAGCAAAAGTGTGGGTGAGCCGGCCGAAGCACCTGAGAATTTAATGAAGTGATCCATGTACGTCAAAAATACCTCGGATGTCATCCATCCACTGCCATTTGCTACGCCTTGTGAGCCATGAGTTACGTGGGTCATGTATATTGCTTTCAAGTTTTTGCGTGGGAAAACAAAAAAAGGTGGAATCGAGTAACCACTCACACAAACCGCCAACGCCATCGACACATTGGTTCCTCTCTCGGCTGATGTAGACTGTCTAGTGTGTGCCTATGATGTGCCTATTCGATTTTTGCCATTTCTGGCAATAACTTTGACGACTTTGTTGGGAACAGTGGGAAACCCGGTTTCGTCAATATTCAAAATTCGCTGGGGCTCAAACGACGTTGTATCGAGCACGAAACGAAGGTTGGTGAAGAAGGCATCGACATTCTCTTTGCAAAATGCTTTCGCGCGATTTTGGCTGACCTGCTCTGGCGTTCGCAACGATAAATTCGGGTGACGATTCATAAACGAGTAGTACCAGTCGTAACTCGCTGCCGAATTTTCATCCCACGATTGAGGGTAGCTGCGTTTGATCGATTTCGCATATTGGAATGCCAAAGTCCGTAGCTCCGAAATACTTAGGTTTTTTTAGTAAATGTCACTCGCCTTGAGGACATATTTCATTAGAGCCTGTTCTTTTTGATCACTGAAAATCTGAAACAGGAATAAATTCAATAGTTTCAAAAGATTCAATAATATTTTGCATTATACAAACCGGCTTTGCGCCTGGCACAACGATTCCTTTAAAAAATGTGATCACTGTATCATCGGAATCAGTTGAAACATCAATGTTTGCTTTTTCCAGCCTTGCTCAATGTAACGCGAGCTATGTTGGTGGATTTAGCTACGGCACGGATGGAATTATTGCCAATTTTGATCAGCTTAATAGCCTCCAAAAGTCAATCTTCTTCTCATGTTTCTTCTCAAGTCAATCTTCTTCTCATGTTTGCCATAGTAACGTGTCATGGTGGATTGATTGTTGTTGGAACAAACCTAAAGTGGCCCATGATTCCCCACAAGCTATGTTTTGACATATGGCGGCTTATTAATGACTCGACGAAATTTCATGCAAAATTCCTTTTGAATATTGAAATGCCAAGGTACAACGATAATTATCAGCATATTTACCTGAGTTGATTCATAACGTTGATGCACGAGAACAACACTAATAAATTCTTGAAGAAACTTTTTTTCAGGCTAGTATTGCACAGCGCGCTAGGGACGTATACACTGGTCAACAAGCAACGTAAAAGTATGTTTTGCGTAAAAGAATACTGACATGTGTGTCGCACTATATCAAACTCGACCTACAAACGATAGATGGCGGTGGCCCACAATTCCCCATGGCCCACAATTCCCCACTTTCCCCTACAATTTTTTAGCGCAAATTAGTGGTTCAAAGTTAAACAAGCTACAATTTAATTCACAACAAATAACAACAAATTTATTTAATTCTAATTATTTACAATAAATATTCAAATAAATTTCCTTGTTCTGCTGAACAATAACCCAGACGATTATAAAATCCCGTTCTTACGCTGTGAAGCGTTTCAGGAGATATTGTAGTAAAAGCCTCTTCATTTTTTTCCTGTAATGCGCTTAGCGTAACTGCTCTATTTTCCTCAAAACCGTAAATTTTTGATTTAATGTAACCAACATGCACAACATACACAACAATCTAAGGGTGTCAAATCTGGCGAGGAGGCCATTTGATTGTACCATTTATAGCTTTAATTCTAATGGGAAAAGTACCTTGTAAATATTCTCGTACTACTAAAGTATTATGTTCCCCAATATTCTGTGTTCTACAGCTTCATAACACTTGGGCCAAAAATGTGCAGATCCTTGCAAAAAAATCGAGAAATACAAACACTTCTATAATATACGACAACTTCACGGGTGGTTTAAAGCGTTTCTGTTGCTATCGGCCGATTTAAATCTTGTGTGAAGATTACTGTATCGTCTGCGAACATTCCAATATCGGCGTTAGAAATATCATGTGTGAAGATATTATATAGGGTGGGACCTAGGACGCTTCCCTGGGGAACACCAGCGTTGATGGTTTTCCTGTTGGAGGTGGCATTGTTTACTCTAACAGAAAAAGTTCTGTTTTCAAGGAATGAAAAAATAATTGATGTTAGGTAGTTTGGTAGATCAAGTTCATGTATTTTATATTTTAGTCCGCACAGCCAAACTTTGTCGAAGGCTTTTGTGATGTCTAAGAAAAGACTGGTGGTGTATTTTTTATCTTCATAGCCCTTTTCGATGATTTCAGTTAGTCTTTGAAGTTGATGTAGGGTTGAGTGGCCTTTTTTGAATCCACATTGCGTGGGAGGTATGATGTTTTTTTCTGCAATTTGGACGTTGAGTCTTGCTTGTATTGTTTTCTCGAAGAGTTTTGACGCAGGCTTGGAAAGCCTCAAAATCATTGGAAGCAGGCGTTGGAAGCAGGCTTATCGGTATGTAGCTATCTATGGAGTTTTTGTTTTTGCCGTGTTTGTGGAATAGGACTACATGCGCGTGTTTCCAGATTTTGGGGAAGTATTGCTGCTAGTAGCATATGTTAAAAAGTATTATTATGTTTTTTAGTGTATTTTTTATTAGTTTTTTTATTATTTGGTTCGTAATTAAGTCTTGACCCGGTGCCTTTTTTTTTAGGTAAATTTGAGATTAGCGTTTTGACTTCCGGTAGGGTTATTTCGTCGATTGAATCTACGGTCGCTGGCCGATGCGTTTCAATGTGTTGTGTGATTTGTGTTACGTGTCTTTTTCGTCGGTAATTGTTGTTGTGAAGATGTTTGCGAGGTGGTTCGCAAATGCCTAACACTTTTCGCCATCGGTGTGATATATAGTGCCGTTGTCTATTATATTCGGGATGCTTTCCGGTTGTTTGAGTAGTTTTTTGGTCGTTCGCCGCAGTCCAGGTCCTTGGAGCTTAGTTTTTCGATTGTCCGTGAGTATGACTGGTAATAGTAGTTGTCCATTTCCCATTTGATTATATGTGTGAGTTTGTTAAGGGTGGTTTTGGTTTGCTTGTTTCGGGTTTATTGCCATTCGCTACGCATTGCTGATTTTTTTTGATTAGTTCGATTATGTGGCGTGGTCGAATTTAGTAGGCGGTTGGATTGTGGCGGTTAAGTGTTGTTTCTTTCGTTGTGTTGTGGATACATTCCTCAATTGTCTCGTTAAGATGTGCTATTGCTGAGTCGATTTCGTTGGGGTTGGACAGCTTGACTTTTGAGTTTAGTTTCTCGTCGAGGATCTTTTGAAAGATCTTCCAGTCTATATTACCTTTGATTAGAGTTTGAGTAGGTAAAATTACTGTTGGAGTAGCTATGAACGTTATGAGGACTGGCAAATGGTCAGATCCCAATTCGAGGATGACCCGTTGAAAGATTTGCTTCTTGAATTTATTCATTATTATTATGTCTAATATGTCGGATTGGTAATCTTGTCGGTACGATTGGTAGGTATGTTCTTCGGGGGCCTTGACTATGTAGGGGTGTGCCGCTAGTATTTTGTGGAGTTTGATTCCATTGGGGTTATTGACCCGACAGCCCCATGAAGTATGTTTGAAGTTGAAGTCCCCGATTGATAACGTAGACTCATACTTCTTGAAGAGATTTATGATGTATTTTTGTCGAAGTGATCTAATTGGCTGTTCGTAGACACAATTGATTTTGAGCGTTTCCTTGTTTTGTAGAATAATTTTTATTCCTGTTACTTCTAGGTTGATGTAATTATTTTCGTCGAGAGGGTACTGGGTAAGATTATTTTTAATTAGCATAGCTACTCCTCCTGAGGCTGTTATTGTTGTTCTGTCTTTGCGGTATATTTTATATCTTGGTATTTTAAAGCGTTCGTCGACGTTCGAATGTCTACTTTGTCTATGTCTACTTTACGAGGGTAGATTGAAAAGTTTCCGGAATGTGCCTGACTTTGCAAAGTGCCTGACTTGCTACACAAGATTGCCAAGTAAACAAAAACTGAACGACGAATCTGTGAAATTTTCAGACAGCTTCGTCGTTCAGTTTTTGTTCACTAGGAAATTTTGGAAGCAAGTCTGGCACTTCCGGAAACTTTTCAATCTACCCTCGTATATCTTGCGAGGAACGCTATGAATAGTGTTCGGTGTTGTTTAATGCCGTCTGCATTCCAGTTTACTATTGGTATGTTTTTGATTTGCACAGGTTTTTTATGGTCCATTGAAAAGGGAGGGTAGTATATTGTTAACGATAATTGTTTTGATTTGAGGGATGAAGTGAAGAATAGTTTCTTTTAGGTGTTTAATGATGTTGTTAACGATATTTCCCATAGTGGGATCTGTTGTTGGAGGTGTGCCGTTTGCGGCTATGTTGGAATAGGAAGGTTGGTATTTAGGGAGGTTTAGATTGGTATGTATAGGGTTTATGTTTCGTCTTGGATTTTGGAGCTTTTTTTGTTGTAAGTTCTTTGTAATATGGGCACCCGTGGTAGTTCGCAGGGTGTTGTTCGTTGCAGATGGCGCACCTTGGCTGTTCCGTTTTTTTTTTCGCAGTTTATAGTCCAATGTGGTCCGGCAAATTTGACGCATCGGGGCTGTATGTTGCAATAATTTTTGGTATGACCGTATTTTTGGCAACGGTGACATTGTGGGGTTTCCTTTGTTCTCCTGCGGGCTTCTACTGTGATGATTACGTTTGAGTTGTGTAGTTTCAGATTTTCTATTTGGAATATTTTTTTACCATCATCGTTGTTTGAAAGGTTCACTGAGCACAATGGCATTGGTTGTTTATTCCTATCATATAGCCTTGAGATGTTTATAATTGGTAGTTGTTCTTTGGCTAATTCTTCCATGATGTCCTCCGCAGTTAGTGAAATAGGTAAATTCCTTATAATTACTTGAAGCAGCTTCTCTTTGGGGTTTTGGTATATATAATATTCAATGTTTGTCTCTTTATAGTAATTTGTTAGTGTACGATAATCCTCAGCGTTATTGAGGTTGATTCTTAAATGTTTATAATTTGCGACAGTTGTATAGTTAGTATCGCTAACTAATTTGTTTATGTCGTTAATAACTTCTTTGAATTTAATATTTTCTGTTAGGTAGATTGGCGGGACTTTAATCTTACTATGTTGTGTTGGTCGTTGGACGTTTTGTGAGGTACTCGCGGATTTGTCGCTGTTCATGCTATTTTCGATGTTTTCAGGAAGGTAGTACCTATTCTGGGATAGATCATAATGGTTCCAAGTGTATCTTTTTTTGGGTGTCGTTCAATATTGGTGGCGATAGTGTTGCAGCATCTGCTTTCCGTTTTGAAGGTGACATTTTATCGTTATGCCCTCGGCCCAATTGCGAGCCGAAGCTGTCGCTTTGGTTGTTTCGTTTTAGTTATAGTGTTTTTACTGGTACTAGGACTCGTGAGTTTATCGCTTGTGCGATAGAAAAAAAAATAGACTCGCGTTTTTTTGTTTTTAATCGTTCGTTGTTCACTCCGACTGTTCGCGCTCGAATTAATTTATAAGATCTATACCCATGCTTTTTCAAAAATTTTAACACTGTAGAATGGTGCAGATTAACATTGCGAGCAATATTTCTAGATGAAATAATAAAATCGATGTGGATTTTCTTCAACAGCAGCGCAAATTCTAAATTGAAGCAATTCCTGCTCATTATTAGGAATAAGGCTTCTTTTATTGCATACCCGACCCAAACATCTACGTTTTTCAAAATTTTTAATAATTCGATATATAATGCCAATAGAGGGAATGGGGCAATTTTCGAATGATACATTGAACATATCTCGAATTGTACGTATTGACATGCCCCCATAAAACCATTTTAAGATTTGTACTTTTTCAGTTACCTTGTATTTATCCATCTAACCAGTGCCGGCACGTGCGCCTGGTCGGACAGGCGGTCGCCTACGGCGCCATATTTTTAGGGCGGCATATTATAAGCTCAAATATGATTTTATCAGAATGTGTTAAAATACTAAATAGCGTAAATTTGTTTCTGATAGAATTTCGTATAAATAGTTTTGAGCAAATAATTTGTAAAGCTAAAGAAATAGCTAATGAAATGGAAATAAATTCATATTTTGATAGCAGTCTTTCAATTAAAATTAGACGTGAAAGCAAATTATTTATTTACGAGGGAACGGATGAACCAATAGAAAATCTGTCTTAAAAAATAAAAAAGTTAAAGTATTTAATTCTCTTAAATATTTGTACTAATTCTGTTACAGAAAGATTTACGCAATTGGACAATCTTAAAATTTTTGAACTTTTATATGATATTCTATTAGCCCAAAAAAAAATCAGACGATATTCTTAAAAATTGTCAGGATTAGCACATGTACCTGACTTATGGCAGAGCATCTACCTGACAATTGTCAGGATTTGCGCATTCAAAAGACGATATAGAACCTTTAAATTTGTCTAAAGAATTACAAATTGTGCGGAATACAGGGTGTATGTATGTACAGGGTGTCTACAAAAGAATCATCGGGTTTTAAAAAGATATATTTCACAAAGTTTTACGTATATTATATTAAATGACACATATACGTGTCTAAACGGTAGTTCAATTCGGCTTACACACGCTGCAATGTGCTCCCATCGATGCTGTTCACAGCAGCAGTAATGCGTTCTCGGAGTTCACCCAGTGTTGATGGCATTGATGGCACGTAAACCCTATCTTTAATGTACCCCCAAAGAAAAAAATCGCAAGCCGTAAGATCGGGTGACCTGGAAGGCCAGTTGAGCAATACCAAGTCCTGTACAGCACATCGCCCAATCCAGCAGTGAGGGAGTTCCTCGTTTAGATAGCGACGCACTTAATTATGCCAATTATCTTGGCATCTAAACAGGGCTCCACCCCCATCTTGTTGGAATTCTCTGTCAGTTGCGGAAACAACCAAAACTGCAACATATCGAGGTATGTTGTGCCCGTCACTTTTGTTTTGAGGCTGCACAAAAGACATTATTTTTTTGGGAATTCCTTTCATGTTCATGTTCCAGAATGATATGAGAATTTTCCGTGCCTAATATCCGCATGTTGTAACGGTTCACCTTTCCATTTAAATGAAATGCGAAGTTTAAATAAAGTTTGTTAGCGCGAGCTTTAAACTTGAACATTTTACCTTTAATTTCATGTGTCATTTAATATTATATATCGTCTGAGACACAAAAAAACCTCGTAACTCCTACAAAATTTTAGAGCAAGATAGTTATACCATTTATTGCCCAGAGTTTGATCTCTGCAATGCTAAATCCTCGTAACTCTTCAAAGTGAAGTTGCAGAATTTTTATGGAGTTACGAGGATTTAGCATTGCAGAGATCACACTTTGGGCAATAAATGGTATATCTATCTCACTCGAAAAGTTTTTAGGAGTTACGAGGTTTTATTGTGTCACCTATGATATGTAAAACAATGTGAAATATATATTTTAAAAACCCGATGATTATTTTGTAGACACCCTATATAATAACAACAGGTATGACAGCACTGGATGTAGTGAATTATATAGAAAGAAATAATTTATATGAAAATTTTCGAAATTTTTTGGGGCGTCGAAAGTTGTATTCGCCTTAGGCGGCATATTTTGACGCGCCGGCCCTGCATCTAACCAAAACTTTTTCTTTCAAATGCAAATATTAGACAGCAATAACATCAACTGACATTTTTTTTTAATAATGCATAATCAAGGTGTCGGTACATGCAAAGCGTGTAAGCATTTGTCTCTCTATGTTCACATTAACAGACAGCAATCGGTATAAGCTATTGACGTAATCTTATACCCCACTTGCAATAAAGCTAAATAAACTAGTTTTAATATCCTGTCGATTATAAGGCCATATCGTCCATTTGTTTCCCTCCTAATTTTCGTCATTTTGTAGGAAAGAGTTTGATGATTAAGAAATATAGGTGGATTAAACTAGTCTTGTACGAAGTTCCATATAGATTATTACTGGATTAAGCCAGAAACTTAATGTTAGACTTAAATTAAAGCTAAATAAACTAGTTTTAATGGCAGGTCTATTAAAATGCGATCGTCCGCGTGTTTCCCTTCTAATTTTCGTAATTTCTTGCGAAAGATTTTGATGAACAAGAAACATTGATGGATTAACCTAGTTTGCACTAATTTCCACATAGATTAAGATTGGATCCAGCTACAGATCTTATTTTAAACTTGTGTTAATATCCTATTTATTATAAGGCTATCGCAATGGCTCTCCCTTCTAGTTTTCGTCATTTTTTCTGAAGAAGATTTTGATGGACAAGACTAAAGTGACCACATTTTCATTGAGACATTTTCATTGGGACAAATGGGATGAAATGAGAATTATATTTTAGTTATGAAATCTGACCAATAATTTAATATATTAATAAATATTTTACATCTAATCACACACCAAATTGAACACATCAATACGTTATTGTGTGTGAAGAATGCCATAATTATAATGGTGTGTAAAAGTAACCAAAACGTGCGTAAAAGTCCAATGTACATCAAATGGAGTTTCTTTATTAACCTATCTGATTTTTGTTACTATGGCAACAACTGAACGTGCACTGACATGCACTCATTGCGATTACCTTCGCAACTCATGCATAAAAGCCCTTCTTCACACACTTGTATCATAAACTACTATTGTATACATTCATATACTTGTCTATAAATATAGAAAAATGTATTTATTATTAGTTATTGGTATTATTAGGTATTATTATTATTAACTATAAAAATATTTGTAAAAAACAATAATTTGAACATTTTGACTTTTAATTAATTTAAATTTTTTATTTAAAAAAAATCTTCGTAAAAGTCGTAAAATTTCTCACATGGATTGGTCTAATTATTTTTTACCCTTAATATAGATTTTAAAGTTTAATGTTCAACTTCAAGTGCGGAAAAGTTCGGGGCGACAGCTCGTTCGGCCCCATCAGCTGTAGCCTTGTAAAATCATTTACGCACGAAATTTCTATAACATTTTTTGGCCGACAATTATTATTTTGGAAACAATAGATATAGATTATTTACAATATTGGAAATTATTTAATTTTTTAATCTTGGTACTCACAAACTTTGACATTTTTACTAATTCAAATTTATTAAGTACATAACATGTCATTTTTCAAAATGTCAGACGCACAGTGAAATTTAAAAAATCACTCTTACTTTCTACATTATCGTGACAAATATGGTATAAAGTAGCGTTTTCTAAATTTGATTTTATTGTCTTATACTTTATTTTGTAAGTGTCCCTGAAATATTAAAATTTACTGTTCACTTTAACGCATATTTGCCGTACTTTGCAACATTGTGTTTAAAAATCTAGTTTCGCTTGACGTATAGGTACACGATGTCAAAGCTATCTGTACAATTCAGAAGGCCAAAAAAACACTTTTTGTTGCTGCATTTGTTCCTGGAAGCGAGGGCGCGTATTCTACCATTTCCAAATATTTTCATAAGGAATACCTATTCATTATTTTGTATAAAATGAAGCAATAAAGTTAAAAGTTTGACGGAGTGTCAATTTTTGGTGTGTTTCCACAAACTTTTAATTTTTTCAACTTTTAATTTTTTCATCAGAAACGTATATTTTTACCAATAAAGCTTCATAAAAAAAGATCATTTTCGCAAATATTATTTTTGCGAAAATGGATACTAACTAATATATTCAAAAGATTTTTCCACATATTCCCATAAAATCTCCTTTTTTAATGTCACCCAATGAAAATTTCAGAACAAGGTGCCATTAAACGACCGGATTTTCTGAAAGAAGTCAGAAATGTTTATAATAACTGCTTGGAATATCTTGAAGAATGGATGAAGTTCAATTCGAGGATATTTAACAAATTCCATTGGGTCACACTAAAAAAAGCATATTTCATGGGAATATGTGGAAAAATCTTATTTTATATATTACAGTACATTTAAAATAAGAAATGCAATTTTCTAAAAAGCGGGACATTTTAAAAAATCGGCGGGACGCGGGACTGTCCTTCAAAAAGCGGGACTCTCCCGCCCTAATCAAGACGTGTGGTCACTTTAGACAAGACACATTGGTGGATTTACAAGGCATTCTACTAATTTCCACATAGATTAAGACTGGATTAAGCTACAGCCTGACACTTAGTCTTAACTGTAATCTAAATAAATTCATTGTAATTTCTGGTCTATTATAAGGCTATCGTCCATTTGTTTCCATTCTAATTTACGTTATTTCTTGCGAAAGAAAAAAGATTTTGATGAAGAAGAAAAATTGATGGATTACGTTAATCTAAACTGCCTAATAAACTAAGCTCAGGCCCTGATGGAATCGCCAAATTTATTCTTGAAAAACTGTTCTAGTACTATTTCCAATCCTCTTAATATCATATTCAACTTATTCCTGTCCACAGGTGTGGTACCTAACCTAAAGGTGTGGTACCTAAAACCTAACCTAACCAAACTTTTTCCAAATATTCAATCTGGCGAGAAAAACAATGCAAAGAACTACAGAATTATAACAACACAATCTGCCATTCCAAAGCTGTTGGATAGTCTTCTTTATGACCAACTAGCATTTTTCTGCTACTAACAGAAACCTACGGTTACAAACCTAGTAATCTATGAGACTGATATTCATGAAGGGTTTAGAAAATACAATCCAATCGCTAAACTGCCTTCAGCCAATACTGTTAGATGGGAGGGCAGTATAATACAAACAGGAGCTAAGGTATCTGGGTATATCACTAGATAGCAAACTCCAATGCAATAGGCACGCTGAAGAAGCGGTAAGAAAAGCGCTCTGAAGGTTTGCAGAAATCTGGCTTTTCCTTGCCAGATTTCTGCAAACCTTCTGAGCGCTTTTCTTTGGGCTCCCAACGCTTTCGTTGGGTTGTAACCCTGCAATCCTGCGATGGATGTACACCACGATAGTGAGACATGCTATCACTTACGAGGCAGTTGCTTGAGGGTAAGTAGAACCAAGCTGGTCTCGGTGAAGAAGCAACTTGAGAAGATTCAAAGACTAGCGTGTGTCTGTATCACGAGGGCGATGGGGTCGTGGCCGACAGCAGCAATGGAGCTGGATCTGACTCCGGTGCACCTTGTCGTAGAGAGAGACGCCAGATCGGCCATTGTTAGGTTCAGCAAGGACAGAAAAGACAGAGGTAATGTAATCGGGAGCAGTGACCGGAACAGCCTCGCTGCCACGATGCTCTGGCTGAAAGTACCGAAAGACGAAATGGTTTACAATCTAGAAAAACTACACTCCAATGTGTAGTAGTGAATGCGACTGGAGCGACGAATCCTAAGCATACCACTTAGAGCAACGTTCTATCAAGTGGTATACGGATGGTTCAAAGACAAAGGAAGGTACTGGTGCAGGAGTGTTTGGTTCTCTGTGGTATTCAAATACTTTGAATACATGGGAATCTAACATATAATGCAATCGAAAGATGTGCACTATTTAACCTCGACAGGAACTATCGCAGAAAACAAATTGCTATGCTGTGAGATAACCAAGCAGTCATCAAGGCCATTAGGTCATACACTATCAGATCCAAACTGGTATGGAACTATGTGGGAAAGCTAAACAAGCTTGGTAGAGAAAATAAAGTAACCCTATACTGGGTACCAGGTCACACTTGGATGGAAACGAAACATATAATATAACATAATATCCCAATATGAAACACCTCAAGGCACTAGGCCTAGAGGAAGATGACAGATGGAGATTGTGCAGCTCAGCAGAGGAAACCCCCAAATATCTGCTCAAAGACTGCGGAGTACTGCTCCGCTAGAGGCAAATGTGTCTTGGGGCCCATTGCTTGAACACAGAGAAGTTACAGTCCTTGAATTCCACCCAGATCCTGAAATTCCTAGAGGAATCAGGGCTAGAAGAGGCGCTGTAAATGGGAAAGTATACCAACGGTTATAGGAAGAGGGTGGGGTACAATAGATATATGAAGGTTGCAGTCACCACCGAAATCTACTACTACTACAAATAACATCCAAGTTGATTCCATATATACAGATTTTTCTATAGCCTTCGTCTTGTTGACCATAACATCCTACTTAGAAAACTTTATTGCCTTGGCTTTAGTGATCTTCTTCTTGCTTCTTATACTTTGAGAAGACCTTCAGGTCTGTTTATTGCCAAGGCTCAATTCGGTTAATTATCCTGTGGGGCGGAGCTCCAACTATCCTTCCATCTCTTAGGTGGTATCCCTGCGGGCGTCGGCCATCTGGTTTTCCATCTCTGGCGTTGTATGTTAGTCTCTCTTGGTTCATTCTGTCTATGTTGTCACGCCAATATCTTCTCATTTCCCTCCCCCATCTCACTATGTCCTCCACCCTGCATGCCGCTCTTACGTTGTTGTTTCTCACCTTGTCGTGTCTTCCCTGCGATGGTTCTTAATGTTTTTATCTCCGCTGTTCTGAGGATGCTTTTTGTCTTATTCGTGTCAGCTCTCGTTTTAATACCATAGGTTAGCACCGGTGGGTTAGCACACAGGATGGATATATCCGCACTTTACTTTCAATGCGCATGTGGTTGTTTTTTCAGATGATATCTCTCAGGCATCCTGAGATTGTTGCGGCTTTGTTGACCTGTGATTTTATGTCGTTTATCGGTTTGTTGCTGCTTGATGTGTCCTCTCGTAGGTAACGGAAGCTCATTACCTGTTCTACGACTTTACACCTTGCTGGTTCTTTGGAGAATGTCATATATTTTGTTTTATCAATGGAGATTGACATGTAGTATTTTTCACTAGTCTGATAGAACTTATGTGTTTGCCTCTGCAAATCGTTTTCTGTTTCTGCCAGGATTACCGCATCATCCGCATAGCACACCATGCTGATTGATTTGTTATTCAGTCTGTATCCCCTGTTCATTATTGTCACACTGTGTATAATCTCGTCCATGATAAGGTTAAAAAGGAATGGGCTGAGACTATCACCCTGTCTTATTCCTGTTAGTGTCGGTATGTCTTTTGTTGGTTGCTGGTCCACTTTTATTCTTGTAGTGTTGCCTGTGTTCAGATTTCTGATTATATTTATGATTGATGTTGGGATTTGTTTCGCTCTTAATATGTCCAATATGTCTGGCAGCTATACTTTGTCGAATGCCTTAGTTAGGTCGATAAGACACACATAAGCAGGGTAGCCGAATTCGATCGCCTTCTCCTTTACCTGTCTCACAATGAACAAGGCATCAGTTGTTAGTGATGTTAGTGTTAGATTAGTGTTGTACTACAGAAATCGAAGCGTTGATTTTTGAGCAATCAGAGGGTGAAAATAGGCTCTTTTATATCTTATTAAATAATGAATGTTTTCTTCTAAATATTTTTAATTCACTGTTTACACCGTTATAACACAGTAAAAAATATAATTATTGCTTGAAAATGCAGTAATTAAGTTTAAAAAAATATATTTAACAAATTGACGGACAGTAGGAACAAGTGAAGTTCAAAACTTGACACTCTATGATTATGTAATTTTTAGAATATTAGAAGTATAGTTTTACTCTTTCTGTTTAAATAAACTTAATTTTGATTAATTGAGCAACTTTAATTAGGTTGCGGATATAACCGTCATGGCGCCAGCGGACTCTAGACACTAAGTAATGGGACGACGGCGGCTATAACAGCTAAATTTAAAAACGTAAATAACAGGTTTATTGACACAAATAAGCAATTTTTGTGTAATAAAGTATTGGGGAATTTTACACGAAGCGTTAGTTCGCAGTCTCTGTTCACAACCACGTGCATACTGAAGTCGGAAGCTATTTAAACGCCGCCATTTTCGCGCGGTCTGTTGATGACGTCAATTACAACTGACATTTCAGTCCATTGTTTACTACAGCTGTTCTCATTTTTAACTTTTTAACGTTTTTGACGTTTGTTTTCTAATCAAAAGACTGCAATGACATGCACATTGCAATTGTTTACATGGTATGTTACGTCACTTTCGTTTGTAAATAATGCTGTTAAGTTTAACAAATTTGAATTTCCATCGCTTAATTCTTTTGCTACTTGGTTTTGTTTATTAATTTTAAGTGTTTAAAAAGATATTATTTACAGAAATAATGGTTTATTTCAAATGTCCGGTCAATAAAGATTCGAAAAAAAAAATTTGAACCAAATTTAAATTCCATGCATATTCTCTATAAGATATGCCCTATCTATAAGAAAGGAAACAAACTGGAGTGCAAGAACTATCGTGGTATAACTCTTCTTAACACGGCCTACAAGGTGCTGTCATGGATAATCGGACGAAGACTCCAACCGTACGCAGAGAGCATTATAGGACAGTATCAGACAGGTTTCCGGAAAGGAAAGTCGACGACTGACCAAATGTTTACACTCAGACAAATACTAGAAAAGACATGGGAAATGAACATCAGCACATACCAGGTCTTCGTAGACTTTAAACAAGCGTATGATACTATCGATAGAAGAACTCTCATGAAGACAATGGAAGAATTCGAGATACCACAAAGGATCATTAAATTGGTAAATTGTACGTTAAAAAAGACTTGGAACCAAGTCGGTATCCAAAAAACGACATCGCACAAGTTTGAAACCATTACAGGTCTGAGACAAGGAGACAGTCTATCACCCATATTATTTAACATCGCGCTCGAAAAAGCTATAAGGAAAGCTCAGATAGAATGCAACGGTACCATCTACAATAAATCCACGCAACCTAACGTTGCTTGTTGCTGACGACCTAAACATCATCGGTAGATCGCTAACGGCAATGAAAGATGCTTACGGTAAAATGGAGAAGAGAGCCAAGGAGATAGGTCTGTCAATAAACAAGGATAAAACAAAAGTAATGATGGTAAGACCGGGAGCGCCAGTACACGCAGTAAATAATCTGGATATGGGAGAGTACACTGTAGAAGTCGTCAACAACTTTAAATATCTGGGATCAACCGTCACGGATCAGAACGACGAAGGGGTGGAAGTACAACATAGAATCATGCAAGCCAACAGGCCATACTTCACTCTTAAATCCATCCTTAACTCGAAGCTAGCTAGCAGACAAACGAAGTGTAATATATATAAAGCAATCATACGACCCATCCTCACATATGGAAGCGAAGCATGGACGCTGACCCAGAAATCGGAAAAGATTCTGGAGATTTTTGAGCGAAAGATCCTGAGGAAAATTTATGGGGCAATTAACAGCGAAGAGGGCTGGAGAATTAGGATGAACTTCGAACTATATCAGTTATACAAAAGCCCAGATGTGGTATCCCACATAAAACTAAGCAGGCTAAGATGGGCGGGACATGTGTGCCGGATGGCTCCAACAGCAGTGCCGAGACAAATACTCAGAGTGCCGGAAGGTAGAAGGAAAGCGGGCAGGCCAAGGGCGAGATGGGAGGAAAGTGTGAAAAGGGATGCGAGAGAGATGCTGGGGGTGCGGAACTGGCGGGCGGCGGCAGAGGAAAGGGAACGCTGGAGACAACGTTTGGTGGAGGCCAGGGCTCGCTTCGGGCTGTAGCGCCATTGGAGAGAGGCATATTCTCTATGGCGGTGACATCTGGGGTACCATAGGCTTCTTTACTGTGCACTTTCACAGTCCTCTTCAACTTATTCATTAACCATATAGGGAGTTACTTGAGTCATAGTAAATATTTACTATTCGCTCACGATCTAAAAATGTTTAGGCCTATAAACTCTCACCTTGCTATTGCAGGTATGACATATAGATGATCTAAATTGCTTTGTCAAATGGTGTAATCTAAACTAAACGTACAGAAATGCTGTTTTGTTCCATTATTTTTTTTCCATTAAAAAACACAATTCACTGAGCACCCTAAACGACAACTTATTGAAATCTACAGCAACTATTAAAGGATCTTGGCATCTATTTTGATGAACGTCTAACCTATGTTAACCACATAAATAGTGTATCTTTGAAGGCCCCGAAGATGTTAGGGTATATTTTAATGAATTGCAAAAATTTCTCCATTCAATCTGTGAAGATGGTTTACATGTCATTGGTTGGTCTCCCACCTCTCTCCTTTTGCTTCTGTTGTGTGGTCTCTCCACTATCAGTCTCACAAATACACAATCGAGAAGATTCCAAATAAGTTCCTGAGGTTCTGTGCATACAAACTTCATCTAAGCATTGAAAATCATGATTAGTCTGCTATTACTAGAATACTCAACAAGCATTCCTTAGCTAACCGTAGAACGGCTTATGACATATGCTTCATTTACTAGTTACTGAAAGGATTGATAATGAATTGCTTCAACTGATAAACTTTAATATGCTCAATACTTTCCATATAATGTTCCACATAAATTTAAAAATAGTGGTTTATGATACAAGTGTCTGAAGAACACAAATGCGTGCACAAAAGCCTTCCTCACACTTTTGCCATACATTATTTTATCTACGAATCATGTTAAAATACTGTTGACAGAGAGAGAAAGAATATATTTATTGTATACTTTATACATTATACAAAGAGCTATCGACCACAAGGTCCTTCTGCCCTGTTGAATTTACAAAATATAATTGTTTCTTACCGATAATATTGTAAAAATTGTAATTTTGAATAGTTTTTATTAATTAGGCTTTTTTCCACGGATGCGCTGAACGTTCTAACCTTATTGTGGCAGTGATTTGAAGTATGTTGTCTATACTTCAAATCACTGACACAATAAGGTTAGAACGTTAGATAAATAAAGATTAAGAGGCCGAGACTTCTTGATCCAAAATATGAGAAATTATTTCAATTTTAATATACTTGAGAAAATTTATTTTCACTACGTCTATTACGTTTTTTATTGACGGAAGTTTTTTTATTATTGAAGCAATTTTTTTTGTATTTTTTTCCTATTTTAAGTAAGTTACGTTATTGTCATAGTAACAATAAACAGAAATCGTTTAATAATGATATTTCATTTGATTTACATTAGACTTTTACAAACGATTTGGATACTTTTACACACGATTATAATAATGACGTCCTTCACATACAATTACATATCACATTCACATAAATTATTGTATCATTATATAGTATATAGTATCATTATTAAAAGATTTCTGTTTGTTGTTACTATGACAACAACTTGCGTCAATAATAAAAAATACGATAAAAAAAATACAACAAAAATTGCAATGATAAAAAAACTTCCGTCAATAAAAAACGTAATAGACGCAGTGAAAATAAATCTTCTCGCGTATATTGAAATTGAAATAATTTTTCTTTCATTAATGTGTTCATTTTGATGTGTGGGTAGAGGATTTTTTTTTTAATAAATTAAAAAAAAAGATTATGACTGGACCGAGCTATAAAATTTTTATTTTAGTCAAGCTAAGTAAACTTTGTATATCAGGTTTATTAAAATTCTATCGTCCATGTGCTTTGCTTCTGATTTTTTGAGAAACATTTGTATGAACAAGAAACTTTGATAAATAAAGCTTGTCTTGCACTAATTTCCACATGGATTAAGGCTGGATCAAGCTGCAGACTTAATTCTAGTCATACAAGAGCTATATAAACTAATTTTAATATCCTATCTATTACATGGATATCGTCCATGTGTCTGCCTTCTATTTTTAGTTAATTTTTGGGAACGATTTTGATGAACAAGAAACATAAGTAGATTTAGCACGCATTGCACTAACTACCAAATAGATTAAGGCTGGATTAAGCAAAATACTCAATCTTAGTCTTAAATGTAATCTAAATAAATTAGTTTTAATATCTTGTCTATTATAAGGCTATCGTTCATTTTATTTTGTTTCCATTTGTTGAAACAATTGCAACAACCAAAATTTAATTTTGTTGGCTGTCTATTATATAATTTTTTTTTGTTCTAGGTTACTCCTCTCAAGATTACATCCGTGCGGATAGTGAGAGATCGCCGTCCCCAAAGACTCAACCTTTACGCGAGGACCTCATAACGACGGAGAACGATGGAGGCATCCCGATCTTCCGCATGCGAAGTGCCGAAGAGACAGAAGCCGCCCACGACCTCCTCTCCCTCTCCCAAAGCCTGCCGCCCCTCCCGGCCCCAGGAGCCGTAACAATTCACGAAAACCTTCCAACCGACTCCCCAATCTGCCCGACCTACAGCTACCGCCCCCTCTCCCCCGAAAACAACTACACACAAACCTACCAGCCCCCTATAGTTTACCTCGTCCAGGTGCCGGCCGCCCCCACGCCCCCCACGTCCGAGTGCTCCTCCGACACGGAAAACATCCAGATCTGCATCGCGGACAGCGACGCGGGTCAGATTTCGCTGCCAAGGAGCAGCGAGGATATTCTGATTTTGCCGCTGTCGCCGGAACCGGAACACCACCGGAGGGAGGCGACGCCGCCCGCGATACCCACCCCCGTCCTGACCGCAAACACGGTCATCGTTAGTCCTGTGCAGGCGAGTCAACCGCCGGCGCCGCCGCCTCCGGCCAGAGAACGCAGCGTTATCACTTCCACTACCGACCTCAATCCGATTCCGGACAAGCGGATGAAGCGCAACGCGAGGAACAACAAGAAAAGCGTCAACAATAACAACAATAACACGCGCACGGCCAATCACAATAACAAGGAGAGGGAGCCGAAGCGGAATAAAACGGTTAGTTTCTATTTGTTTTTCCAGGAGACTAATGAGAATTAAAGGATTATGTATGCAACAAGTTTCTAAGGATTCTTGCTTTTATATTGGTAATTTACTAAGCAGCCTTGGCACAGATACTAACTGGCTAGGATTATAGCACTAAACTAGATTAACAAAAACTTAATGGCATAGAGAAAATAAGAGCAATACTAAAATACTACATACAAGTATGCAACAACAACTATTTTTCTGATTATTTAATCAGTTTAACTAATTAATGACACGCTAGGATTGTCTGATATTGTCTAGTTTTGTCTGGTCTAGTCTGGTCTTGTCTGTTGTTGTCTGGTCTTGCGTGATCCTATCTTATGTGATCCTAATTTGTTTGGTCTTGTCTGGCGTTGTCGGGTCTTGTCTGGTCTTCTCTTGTCTGGTGCTGTCTGATGTTCTCTGGTCTCGTCTCGTCTGGTCTGATCTTGTCTCGTCTCGTCTGGTCTGGCGTTGTCTGATCTTGTCTGGTCTTGTCTGATTTTGTCTGGTCCTATCTTGTCTTGCCCGTTCGTTTCTGATCGTGTCTGCTCGTGTGTAGTCTTTTCTGGTGTTGTCTGGTCTTGGCTGGTCTTATCTGGTCTTGTCTAGTCTTGTGTGGTCTTCTTTAATTTTGTCGGATCTTCTCTAATTTCATCTGAATTTCCTTTTTCTTGTCTGATATTGTCTGATTTGCCTTGGTCTAGTGTAGTTTTATCTGGTACTATCCAGTCTTATCTAATCTTATCTAATATCATCTAGTCTTGTCTCGTTTCCTCTAGTCTTTTATAGTTCAATTTATATAGCTGCAATTCCGTATTTTAATCCAAACATTTTCAAAATAATATACGATTATATACCTACAATTTACTTATTTCCGTCTTTGATTTATAATACAGTGATAGAACTGGGATAGCTAAATAATTTCCTGTATTTAATCAAAATAATTGTAGTATTTATATACCACCGTCCAACATAAAACTGATAGACAAACCGCCTGTTGCTCATAATTGTTGCTCTTAAATAATATCTATCTAATTTAATGGGCTGGAACGAAAGTTTTTTTTTCAGTTTTTTCGTTTTTTTACGCAATAAAGTAATAAAACATAAAGACAGCACAACTCTGCGAAAAAAATTCCTTGTGCCAGGGTTTACTTTATGATTTTTTTATTCGTCCTGCATCAAAATGATGGGAAGAAATTCGCTTTTGTGTTGTTGGTGGTAATAATACATAATATGCTTAAACTTTGAATATATCAAAAATGCTCAAGTAAATTTTAAAACTAAGTGAATTTCTAAAAAAATGTTTCGAACAAAACTTGAAGAGAACAAAATTCCCTATCAGATACCTTGTTATTTAGTGACCTTTGAACTAAAACTTCCTTATACGTAACTTGGCAGTAAATCAGATCTTTTTCAATCGGAAATGATGTTGACTGATGGAAATAAACTGGTTAAGTTATCTGGACTAAACTCTGGACAAAACTCAGTTACATCTGGCAAAGCTTTTGATACTCTAGTCCGAGTTTGTTTTGGTTTAGAACCAAGAAACCTTGGTCTTCAAGGTTTCTTTTAGATTTGGTCTTCAATGTTTCATCTAGAATAGACTTTTAATAATATAATCTGAGTGTATAGACTAGACTTGATTATCAAGGTTTCATCTAGACTAGACATTTTATTATAATACTCTCATTAAAAAAATCATCTACCTACGTTCTTGTTCTGTTAGAACATTTTTTATTGTGATGATATATCCGTTTCTATGAATATTAAACATAACACAACGAATATTCCTTCAATTTTCTTGAATTTGTGGTAAAACTAATTTTATATAATTTTTTTAACATTCAAATGGTTATTTATTTGAAATTTCTAGTAGTTTTGATTTCAAAATGAACATTGAAAATGCAGGAAATTTAACAAGAGACGAAATCGTGCGTGTCGTGTCCTTAGTTGACGATGGTCGATCAAAGATATGTTGCTGCAGCATTGGGAATTTAGCAGTCCACGGTTTCAAGAATAATAAGAAGATTCAGAGATTGGGGAATACAGACGAGGAGTAGGACAAGGTCGTAAAAAGGCAACAACAACAAGAGATGCCTGATTTATACGTTTAAATGCAATGCATATCCAGACATTGTACCTTAAAGCAGTTACAAGCTGAACTGTACAATGCTCGATATGTTCGAGTTAGTAGTCAGACAATAGACCTTTTCATAGTTAAATTTTTTTGTGCGGATGTGTCAATTTCCGCCCGGTTATACGTCGAAATATGCCCGAACTTTATAACGTATAAATAAATATGTGCCCGAAACTTTCATATACCCGCCTTTCAAACTTGGCGGATGCCCATGCGCTTAACTAACCGTAAAAATGTATATTAGGAATCGTCTCCGATATCTAGGAATACGTGCGAGAGTACCAGCAAAAGGTCGCATACTAACAAAAGGGCACCGAGAGGAAAGGCTCGCATTTACTAGAACACATGCAGAATGGAATTTCAATAGCTGGGCAAACGTTTTTTTTACGCATGAATCCAGAATGAATCTGTTTGTACTCGTCAGGTAGATGCATACCCGGGTGAAGAAGAGACGGTGAACGCTACAGCTAGTGCAATTTTAGAAACATCACAACTTTTATTTAGTAGATCCATTATGTTCTGGGGTGGCATTTCTTCAGAGGCTCGCACAAAATTGGTGGTCATAATGCTGCTATGACTGCTGATCGGTATATACGGGATGTCCTAGAAGCCAGGTAGTACCATATGCCCATATTCATCGTCCTCAATTTCGTGCCAATGCAAGGTAATGTCCGCTCGCACACTGGAACTGTATGTTCAAGAGTACACGAATGAGGTAGGTTTGCGAATTTTTAATTGGCCTGCTAGAAGTCCTGATTAAAACATCATTGAACATGTCTGGGCTCGCATCGGTTGGAATCTACGAACCAATCGAGTACCAGCCTAAATGATCTACGAAACGCAATTATTCAAGAATTGAACGCAATAGATCAAGACTATACTAGAATTCTTTCCTAGTCACTTCCAAGGAGAGTTCAGGGTGTTTTGAAAAGTAGAGATGGCAATAGCCACTATTAATTAAATAATAATTATTTTTAGGCATCTGTATTTGTATGGTTAGTGTTTACTTTCTGTCTACACGGTGTTGTAGCTTTATTATTAATTTTGTAGTTTTTAAATTATAATTTTGAAGTTAAATTGTCCTTCGTAATATCTTATGTTGTACCACAATGTCAAAATATAAATATTACAAAAAGTAGGCAAAATATTAGTGATGCGATAATTATTTTGCGGAGTGTACCATCTGTGTGTAGATTAGACTTGGTCTCAAAAGTTTCATCTAGACTAGACTTTTAATAGTATAGTATGAGTGTGTAGAGTAAGTAGACTTGGTATCCAATTTAATCTCGATTAAACTTTCAATTATGTAATCTGAGTGTGGACTAAACTTGGTCGTCAAAGTGTCATTTAGACTAGACTTTTAATAATCTAGTCTGAATGTGGAAACTAAACTTGATCCTTAAGGTTTCATCTAAACTGGACTATTAATTATGTAGTCTGATTATTTAGACTAGACTTGTTTTTGAAGGTTTCATCTAGACTAGACTCTTAAAAATATACTCTGAATGTGTAGACTAGACTTAGGCTTCAAGGGTTTATCTAGACGACACTTTTAATAATCCAATTTGAGAGTGGATTTGACTTGGACCTCTTTGTTTTCACAACTTAGATCAGTGGTTTCCAACCTGTGGGGCGCGGGACCATTGCAAGGGGGGGGGGGCGAGAGAAAAGCTGCTCCCAGAGAAAATATAATATATTTTTCAAGCTGTCGCGTTCGCAAAAAAATAAGCGTAGAAAATATGATCCAATGCACTTATCATTTACAATTTACATGTAAGGTTATTAATGGTCAAGGACCATCAATGTGTTATATAATGTGTGTCATATAATGTGGTTTGTGTTTAGGACCATCAATAAATTAAAACGTCATCTTGACAAAGTATCAACGATTTCCGCATACGTTGGTAAGACCAAATAATAATTTTTATTAGAGGTTTTAAATCAACAACAAAATACGTTTTCAAACACCATGTCTGTAACATCAAAAGCATTGCTTGCATCATATAAGGTTTCTTATAGAATTCCTTAATGCAAAAATCCACATTCACTAGAAGAAGCTTTGTTGCTACCAGCAGTCATTTACATGGTAGTTACGATGCTCGGCGAATTGAATATGCTGGTCAACTTGATGAATGATTTCACTTGCAGAAAATACGCTGGGAAGAAGAATTTACGATATACCAGAAGCGATCTGATCGGATCTAAATCTTTGCAATCAATTAATTGAAAAAATAAAATCATCTTCTTTCGCTTAGGAAATAGATCAAGCACCAGATGTACTTGAAGATGCCCATTTGATTCTATATATAAGATATGTTGTAGAAACTGATGTTAAAGAAGATAATTATGTTGTTGTGTAAACCTATTGAATGTAATAGTACATCAAGTAAAGTTTTCAAAAGATTGATCATTTTTTTAATAAAAATGATATTTTGTGGAGGAACTGTATTGAAAAATCTGGTCAACAGGCACTAGTTTGGTGGATAAGGTGGATCCTCGTGCAATTTGGACACATTACATGATTCATAAACAATCACTTGTTTCAAAACATATGGGACGAGATCTAGTAATAGTATTTGAAGTTATTATAAAAGCTGTTTTATTTTATTAAAAATAGCCCATTGAGAGGAAGGCTTCTCGCAGAATTGTAAGATGACATGGATGCAGAATGCACTGCTATATTTTTGTGAGGCAAGTTGGGTTTCTCGTTCTTCAAGTACTTCAAAAGGTGTTTGACCTAAAAGAAGAGATCGCCATATTTCTTACTAATAATAATAGAAATGAAGGGTTGGAAACCACTGACTTAGACGATGGGTTTCTCTTACAAACAGATTTTACAGATCTTACAAACAGATTTTTGAGACAAGACAGGAGTAGACAAAAACAGTACTATATATAATATATTCATCAATAAATGTGGCAAAAAAATATAAATGTGTTTCCATGAATGTCACTTTTGAAGTGAAATTAAAACTTCTTCATCGACTGACTATAGAGTTTTGAAAGTGTTATATACACATATATGCATGTATTAATTTATTTTTCTCGTTTTATAAAATTTATTTAACAAATTTTATAAAAAAAATATATTCTAAAAACAGAATAATATAATTTAAATACATCTATTTAAAACAGCATATAAAAAGAAATATAAAATACGTGTTTTATTGCTCACTTCAAATTATATTATCAATAAATTTAATCTTATTAGTAATACATGCCTCAACCGTTAAAGAAGTTTTACTTCCACCGCGCGTAAATGTTGCAATATCTACAATAAAAAGGTTATAAATAAAACTAAACTTTATTATATAAACCTTTTATTGGCATAATATACATGCACTATATGCACAGGATAGACATAGTTCGGAAACATTAGAGGAAGCCTATATTTAACTGTTGATGATATCGGTTGTTTGATGATGGAATTGTTTAGTCAATTACACGTTGTTCTGTTACTAATTATTATGTCTATCTAATTTAGAGGAGTTTTAGTGAAAATTATTTTTTTTGTTTCAGAAATTTTACACTGTCGTCGAAGAGGATTCGATCCCGAGCGACGGCGCAACGTCCGAGCCCGAGGTCTCCTCAAAATCCAGCCGCTACATCTGCTCCGAGTGCGGTAAACAGTACGCGACCTCCTCGAACCTCTCCAGACACAAGCAGACTCACCGCAGCCTCGACTCGCAGTCAGCAAAGAAGTGTATGACTTGTGGCAAAGCCTACGTGAGCATGCCGGCGCTTGCCATGCACGTCCTCACCCACAAATTAGCCCACAGCTGTGGGGTTTGCGGCAAACAGTTCTCAAGACCTTGGCTGTTGCAAGGGCACCTGCGATCCCATACGGGCGAGAAGCCGTACGGCTGCGCCCACTGCGGTAAGTCTTTCGCGGACCGTTCGAATCTCCGGGCGCACATGCAAACGCACTCGACGGACAAGAACTTCAGTTGTCCCAACTGCAAGAAGACGTTCGCGCTCAAGTCGTACTTGAACAAGCACCAGGAGTCCACGTGTTTGGCCTCGATCGGCGCCGAGAAACGGCGGTCCTGCGACGACCCCGGCGATCCCGACGATCCCATAATCGTCAACTAAACCCTTAATTTTAAAACAAAACCCAAAAGAATTTTTAATAAAATGCTCAACCGTGTAAAATATTAAATTATAAAAGAGAAAGTTTTATGACAAACGAAATAACTTTCTTAGTTATTCATAATTTATTGTTGTTTTTATTTAGTATTTTTGGTTTAATTGTAACAGACAGAGAGTGAGTTTTATTGTTTAAAAATTAAGCACGGCGGCAATGGCGCCGCGACGCTATAGATAGGGCAATAATAAGCAATACTTAAAATTTTACGAGAGAAAGTTTATTTTTCTTTATGGTTTTACATTTTTGGAAATAAATCACTGATAACGCTTTTTCGTACATAAAAGGAAAAATATTGGTTGATTTTGTTTTCTTTGTTTTTATTGCAAATTTAATAATGGAGATGTAAAGTAGAAATTTGTCAGGATTTATAAGCAGGGTTTATTTTGAAGTTTTAAACAAGCAACGAAACCCATGAACAAGAGTTTTTATTAAGAATTTAAGTTTTTATTGTTTCTCTTGTGTCGGAGTATTTGTAAATTAAAGTTTATAGACGTGAAACAAAAAAATACCCAATAATATAAATAACGTAAATTAAATTAAAATTTAGTTTGGAAAAAAAAAGAATAGGGAATATGCATCATGCATATTCATGTATATGCATTTATTTCTTGTATTCACATTTTACTTCGCTATAACAGTAAAAATATAAAAACTGTTGCCTAAAAGAATACCTAAAATACCGACTAAGTTTCACCTCTTTGAACGCCCCCATTTTTCGCGAGCTTTGGATGACGTCACAGGGCACGATCAGTATTGTTTAACGTATGCATAGACAGTTTAGGACAGTTAGGATTAGTTAAGGATTTTCCGTTTTACCCTTCAGAAGGCGCAATCAATTTTATGATATGAGTCATATCATCCATGGCGCATGGATGACAAATGTCATCCAAAATTTCTTTGTCCCGTAAAAACTTTATATACAATGATAAATAAATTGAAACATGATTGTTTAAATTGAAACGAGTTTATTGAAATGGTATTGAGAAAGATATTTTGACACAAAGCTACTTAAAATATTTTTTGAACTAAAAAGAAAATATTTAATTATTTTAAAACGAAAACGCTTTTATACGCAGTCAGAACAAATGTATTTTATGTGTTCGGGACAAATCTGAATTCTACATTTCATGAATTCTGAATCCTGAATTCCACAGAAACTACACATCATTTTATTTTATCCACCCACATTTCACTCACCTTCTGCGACTTCAAGGAGCTTTTATAGCCATCTCCATTTCCGGCATGTTCGTTTCAGGCATCTGAATTAAAAGTTTTACCTGTGGTATTTCACTCCTCTTATTTATTTGAGGTTTTATTAGTTCCCGCGTAATGGCTCCAAACACACATTTATCTGTATTTTAGATGTATTTTAGATTGTAGGTTGTTACTTCTACACAAACAGTAGCTGTTGATTCCTGCTATGCTGAGGAGGTTATAAAAAAGAACCATCAGCCAATGTCGTGTTTCTAGAAGCATCGCAGAACACACACTTTCGATCAAGAACATCAACGCCTATTTTGTTTCTATTTTAAATGGTCACAATTTCTGTTTTCTGTAAATTAGCGCTTTCTTTGTCATTTTTTTTTGTCATAATGTTCATACTTGATATTAGTAAAACAGCCTTCTTTTTTAGGGCAGTAAGATACTATAGTTATTTTTTTATAAGGCCCTACCGGTTGTTGTCCTACATATGGTTCAAGGTTTACGGTATACATAGTTTTACTGTCCACCAAAGCAAACACTTTTAGGACATATTTAGCAGGCTTGCTGGGAATATCCTGACGAAATCGACAGTTTCCTCTGGAAGCCAAAAGTTGCTCATCAACCGTGAGATATTCGCTGGGAGTGAAATATTTCTTAAAATATTCTAAAACAATTTCAAAAAACGATTTAAAAGATTATTCTCCAAAATACGATCTTGTCTAGTCCTGACGTCATCTAAACGTAAGCAACGTAAAAGAAATCTCAATCTCTTGTATGACATTGTCAGATGACATGATTCAATTCCATTTCCCCTAGAATTGTCCCAGAAGCTTGTTATATTTTTTCGAGAACTACGAAAACATCCAATGAGATAGGCCAAATCCCAAGTAGGCCTGATAGGAAAAGGCCCATTAGGCCAAATAAAGCTCGAATGTCACAGATATCTGATTTTATAATATCTCTATCCCTCGAAAATTTATCACGATAGTGTCGTTGTATATGTTAGTTGATTCTACAACCAATGAATAGCTTCAACACATAAAAAAAGATCTAAATATCAATTGGGTTTGAAACTCCCCTGGCATTACCTTTTGGTCCTGGTAATCGAAGGACTAAGTTTCTTGCTGGCGTCCTCACCGGAGTAGAAGGTTCATCCTTTCTCCATTTTGAATTTTATCTTTTCCTATAAAATATTCATCTTCATGTTATTCTTATCGCTGTTATGTTTTGAAAAATTTTGTCCATCATCATCTAGCACCCAATCCTGATCCTGATCATCACTGCTCTCGTCAGAGTTATCTTCTGCATTTCCCACCAACTAACCTAGTCATCAGTACTACAGGATCTCTCCTCCATTTTTCTCCTTTTATTTTCTGAAATTTCACAAATCTGAAACACAAGAAAAAAGTCGTAAAAGACGATCATACTCATGAAATGATAAAATGCCAACATAACTGCAAAAAACCTTTTTTAGTGTCAAGAAGAGTCGTATGTCATCCACCAAACAGTCTTTTCAATAATATTTCAACAAAACAAATATAAACACTCCGGAGTAATAATATCAACTTACTGAAGTGAACTAGACAATGTCGTTAAAATGTACTGATGAAAGGACATTGAGTTCAATATGTTAACAAAAAAAATAACTAATTTTTAGATTGCGTGGATAACACCTGTCATCCATATGACCACTGAAGTTAATCGAAATTTCGAAAAAGTAAAAAGCTGAAAAGACAATTTATAAATATAATCTAATACCGGAATGCCAACATCAAGAACAACAAAGATTGTTTCATAAATAGTTAAAGCTAAATTTAGATATATTAAGCAACTTTATTCAAGCCTATTAATCGATATACTTTAATGATGCATTTGGAAATGGAAATCGCTTACAATTAGTTCTTTTACTAATTTTGGACAAGGCTGGTCAAAATTGGATAAATCTGTACAAGGTTAAAAATGGTTACATTTAGAGCTATACATCCAAGATTAGGCTATTTGCCAAGATTACGCATAATTAGATACGACTAAAAAAGACTAGATACGGTTAAATAAGACTAAACAAAACCATCCATTTAATAAATGAGCAAAGCTGAATTTAGCCATATTAACCAACATTACTAATGTCAATTCATCGACAAAATTGACTAGTGCCTATTGATCGACAGAGGTTACTGATGCCTATACAATTTTTTTTCACTATATTACATGGAACTACAAGCTGTTGCAGTATGCAACATTTATTAGTTTTGATGACGGTAGGAAGTATGGAAGTAGGGAGTGCATCCTATGACACACGCTGCTCTATTTTTCTCCGTAGGATTTTTTTAGTCTTACGGTTAAGTTGTGCGGAATCGTGTTTGTAGGTCCACAGGCCTGAATTTCTTCATTCTCCTTGTGATTAATCCTCAGGCTTGCAAACTGAGTGCCCGCGCGTTTTGGGTGGATTTCTAGTCGCTTCTAGTAGTTAGTGCATATCCTTTGGGTTATGTTCTTGACCGTGTCAGGTCTTTTTGTGGTCATTCCGTCAAGTCATTCCATGGTTTTCCTGTCCTTCCCAAGTATTTTTGTAGCGTGGCATTGGTTACGTACCACAGAGCATTCGCTAGGGTTCTCAGTGTGTTGGGTTTGAATCTTTGTAGGGAATCTCTATGTTGGAGTTGGTGGCCGTTCACCAAAGCAGAATACCCTAAGTCCAGATTGGCATTAGTATGGCCTTGTACATGAGGAATTTATTAAGCAGGGATAGCTTGGTTCTATTTCCTATGAGCCAGTACATGTTTTTCAGCCGTACATCCAGTTGTTTCCTCTTGTTCCTGATATGGTTCGCCCAGATTAACCTGCGATCCAGCAGCATGTATTTACTTTATATGTTTACTTTACTTCTTCGATTTTCGGGAGTGGTTTGTTGTTGAGTGATACCATCCTTTCTCGGCAGTCCTTTTTCTTCCTGGTAAAGGTGATGTGGATAGACTTGGTAGACTAGCCTTCAGTCGCCACTTTTTAAGCCATCTTTGTTTCTTATTGAGTTCACTTTGTAGTTATCTTGAGGCTGCGTCTGGTTTTTCATGAGATGCAAAAATAGCGGTGTCGTCGGTAAATGTAACAACCATGGTTTTGTGGGCCACAGGCAGGTCAGCCGTGTACAATGTGTAAAGGATTTGTCAAAAACGCTTCCTTGAGGCACTTCATAGAGGTGATCGCTCGGTCTTACAGCGTACTTGGAATTAGCGGTTGCTTAGGTAAGACTTCAAAAGCAAGTAGTACTAGGGTAGAAGTCTGTTAATTTTATAGAGTACACCTGGGTGTCACACTTTATCGAAGACCTGTTTATGTCGAGGAATGTTGCAGAGCAGTATTGTATTCGTTCCAGCGTGTTAGCAATGGTGTTAAAGACCCGATTGACTTGATCTCTATTGTGGAATGCTTGCATCTAAATGCGAGTTGATGTTCTGGGACAATACCGAGCTTGTCGATTAATTGTTGCAATCTTCTGAGAAGTAGTTTTCCTAGTAGCTTGGATGTTATGGGCAGTAGGCTTATGGCGCGATACTTTTTGACATCATTTGGTGGTTTGCCAGGTTTCTGTATCATTGTGATTTGCGCGACTTTCCATTGGCTAGGTATGTATGATGTATGAATAATTGCATTAAATAGATTGGTCAGGAATACTATGCCCTTCTTTGGTAGCATCTTGAGGATGGTCAGGTGCCTGTGATCGGGTCGTACCCACGAGATTTGCCCGCATTGTCTTCTTGGTGTAACATGCTGTATACTTCCACAGGAACAGCTGTCCTGCCTCCTACACTTATATACTGCCTGATGGGTAGGTCCAGAGCGAGGGGACTTCCTAGGAAGTCTTGGATATCTCCACCGTGTTGTTATCCACGGAATGTAGTAAATACCTGCGCGAGGTGTTCTGCACAAATTTTCGGCGTCACTTTGAGCCCAATCTCTTCTGATAGATGGCATATTATTTTGTGGATGGTTATTTCTTTGAGTTACCTTCCAAAGTGAATAATCGGTAACCATCGTATTTTTAAGTTTACTATATATTGTTCCACTTTGTTCTTATTGTAATCGATGATTAGTTTCTTTATTTGTTGGGATAACCTATTTAATCATCTTTTATCGGGCGGACTTCTGCTCATCTGCCATTGACGCCTTGTTCTCCATATTTCGGCATTTTTTGCTTTATATCATCGGGGTATATTATGTTCGGTGGAGTAGTACTTGCATTCGAGGTGGCTTCCCATAAGGCCTATTGAACTAATTGGATGAAGTGTTTGGATGCCTCATCTAAATCGTAATCAGTTTTTAGAGGTACCTGTAGTTGAATGCATTTCGACTGAATCGAAATGCATGCGATTATGTCACGAAGCGTAAGCCAGTTTGTGTTTTTGTTGTAGAGTATCGGTCGCTTATCAGTATTTATAAGTTCACTACTCAGTGTCACCAATACTGGGGTGTGGTGCGAGGAGTGATATAAACTTGCTTCAGTGTGCGTGAAGGGTTTGGCTATTCCCGTCCGGAATTTTATTTCTTGGTTTATATTTTCTTGGTGTTTAAAAATACGGACAGCTCCTGGAAATTAATGAGTCCAGAACAAATACAAATTCAAAATGAACATAAACGGACATAAAATACAGAGAGGAACATAAAATACAGAGAGGAAAAGAAAACCAAGTGGCCGAAATTCCTAGAAGAGCAGGTCTCAGCTGGACAGCTTTTGGCAAACTCGGATTCATACCTAGATCTAAGGACACCCCCATAAACCTTAAAGGAAAAGTTTTGAGTCGTGTGTTCTACCAGTCCTCACCCATAGAATCGAAACAATCCCGCTAACATGCAAAGCAGTTAATAAATTTGAAGTCACACAACGAGCGATGGAAAGGGCTGCGCTGGCGATTAGTCTACGAAATAAAGTTCCAAATGAGGAAATCAGAAGAAGAACGCAATTAACAGATGTTAGCAAAAGAGTAGCGCAGCAAAAATTGAGATAGGCTGGCCATATTGCAAGACAGAGAACATAAAGATGGACATACGAATTAACAGCTTGGCGGCCAAGAGAGTGCTAAAGAAGTGCTGGCAGACCTCAAAAAAGATGGAGATGACATCCAGAAGGTTGCTGGGAAAAACTGGATGAGGGCTGCTATGGACAGGCAGGAATGGAAAATTATGGAAGAGGCCTACCTTTAGGAGAAGAAGAGAAGAAGATAAATATAGGCGGCGGCCTTGGATCTCTCACTCTTTTTGTAGTCCTGTGGATCATATTTTCTTCTAGACCAGGTGTATCACTTTCCGAATTGTCGAGATTCACCAAAGGGGTAAATTTATTGTCACACGAGATTATTTCCCCTTGTGCGGTATCTGACTTGCTCGTTCTCTACGTTTCGTTCAGAATGCGATGGCGCTTCCAGGAAATCACCATGTCGGTGATTTGTTACCTATACCATCCGTATTGGTGTTTAAATGCGCTTGTAGACTGCACATGAGAAGAATTCAATCTCGATGGGCTTAAGGAATAGTAGGGCGGATCATGGCCGGTAGGGTTAGGGATCTGCTCCATATCGCTCGTGTAATTTTCATTAGCCCAGCTGCATTGGAACATACAGTGCGGGGCTAGAAATAATAGTTCTCTAGAAATTATTGGTTTGCAGGAGTATTATGAGACTAAAACGCTATATATTGGGATAGCAATAACACTCTTACTCGCTTCTACTACGAGTTAACCTGCTTATAAACACGTCCGATTGCGATCGTGTCTCGAGACACACTTGCCCTTGAAAATGAAAATAACTTAGTTGTTTTACTATTATTGAACAAGGCTTAACATGATTGATTTATTTACACTAAAATATTATATAATTTAAATGAAGGAGCAAACAGGTAATGGAGAATGGTAGAATGTAAAATGCATACTTTATTTTATTATTTATTTTATTTATTACATTTAGTCTTTAGGTAAATAAATAAAAAAATAAAATTAGTTAGAGTAGAGCAATAAATAAATAAATAATAGAAGGTTAAAGAAGATATAGGCTTAGTTTTGTTTATTACGGGATTAAGCAGGAAGAGGGAAGATTAGGCAAGATTGGACAAAGATAATGAAGACTTCTTCTTCTTATAGTGCATCTCCTATCTATCACAGCAGGTTTGCTATCAGGTTGCTATCATCAGGTTGCTGAGGTTTGCTATCATCACAGCAATCCGGACCTTGTTGACTGCAGCTCTGAACAGCTGAAGATTGCTACAATTAAACCAATCCCTTAGGTTCTTCAGCCACGATACACGGCGTCTGCCAACGTTCCGCTTTCTACTAATCTTTCCCTGGACTCAGTTGGAGAAGTGTGTATTTCTGTCCTCTCATTATATGACCCAGATATTGTAGTTTTCTCTTTTTTATGGTGTTAACTATATGGCACTCCTTCTGCATCCGGTTCAGCACTTCAGCATTAGTAACTCTATCAGTCCAGGAAATCCGCCACCTTCTTCGGTAGCACCACATTTCGAAGGCTTGTAGTTTGTCCATGTGGTTTTTCTTGAGGGTCCACGCCTCAACTCCATACACAAGCGTGGAAATAATATAACAACGAAGCATCCTCATCCTAAGTTTCATGTTAATATCCCAACACGTAAATAAATTTTTCATTTTCATAAATATTGACCTGGGCTATCTCTATGGTTGTTCTTATATCTCCTGTTTGATCACCCGTTTGTTCTATCCAAGTTCCTAGATATTTATATGTCGGAACATTCTCTTTCGTGGTGTTTGCCACCGTCAGGTTCAAAAGGTTCAGATTCTGCGGGAACTTTGTAACTACCATTATAAACTTGGTTTTCTTAAAGTTAATCCTTAGTCCGTATTCATTACATCGCTCATTTTTTCACTTTTCCAAAAGGTGTTGTGTGTCTTCAAGATTGCTCGTTAACAAGAGGGTATCATCAGCATACCTCAAATTATTAATCACTTCTCCATTTATAACTATTCCCACTGACTCATCTTCTAATGTTTCCCTAAAAATAGCTTCGCTATATAGATTAATGAGAAGCGGGGATAGGATGCAACCTTGTCTCACACCACAACGATTCTCCATTTCTTCTGTTGGTTGGTTTTCTACCATTGTATTAGCTTATTGGCCCCAATCTTCTTCTTCTTCGTTTTCCTCTTGACAGAAGAGTCGTGATCAAGCTTCGTATTACTTCGTTACTTGCTTTACAAAATCTCGCCATTTTCCACGGTTGTAGGCGCCGAGTGCTGCTTGGTTGATTGTTAAGTCAGTGGATGCCCTTATTTGATCAGTCCAGCGTGTAGGAGACCTACCTCGGGACCTAGTACCTTCTACCCGACCCTGAACTATTAGTCGCTCCAAGTTGTCCTCGTCTCTTCTCTGAATGTGCCCGAAGTATCAAAGGATTCGAGTTTGCACTATTTAGGATAACCTTTGGGGTTCGTTTACTTCTTGGATGATGGACGCATTAGTTCTTCTTGCTGTTCAGGGAACTCGTAGAATTCTTCTCCAGCACCATAGTTCAAACGCGACGATCTTCCTGCGATCGACCGCCTTCATCGACCATGTTTCTGCTCCGAATAGAAATACTGGGAATATCAGTGTTTTAATGATAGTTTTTTTGTGATTAAAGTGATAGCACTATCTTTCCATGTTTTTTGGAGGCTTTTCACTGTCCGTCTAGCGATTTCGCATCTACGAATGATTTCCTGAGAACAACCACCTTCATTTGAAATCAGTGCTCCCAGATAGATATATTGACTCACGACTTGGAATTAACCCAGGTGAAGGATGTCTTGCATATTATTCTGGACCCTGTCGATGATCATAACTTTGGTCTTTGAGTAGTTAGTGGCCAAGCCTAGGTAATTACTTTCCATTTCCAGTTTATGCAAGATTTCCAGAAGTTCCTCTTGGGTATTTGCTAGTAGGACGGTACCGTCCGCATAACGATGATTAGATATCTTTATTCCATCAACTGCAATTCCGCGCCGTTCCACCCGTCGGTCACCCTTCTCATAATATCACTGCCTTACTGTTTATGTACAGATTCTGAATTAAAAGTGACAGATGATCCGGAACTCCCATTTCCTTCAGGATTATCCAGAGGCAGTTGCAATTAATGCTATCAAAGGCCTTACGATAGTAAACAAAGCATAAGTATAGTGGTCTGTTGAATTCGCGATACTTTTTAATGACTTGGGGAAGATTCAGTATTTGTTCTTTAGTACCACGACCTCTAACAAATCCTGCCTGCTCTGGTTCGATTTGCAATTCTAGATACGTTTTTAATCTTTCATGTATTATAGAGAGCATTATTTTACTAGCGTGTGAAACCAGAGATATCAGGCGGTAGTTGTCACCCAAGGTTTTCACACCTTTCTTATGTAGAGGCATAAATATAGATGTCACTCCTCTGGCCATGTTTATGTGGACAGATTTTTTGGCGCACGGTGTGAAAAATGTCAACAACTTTCACTTCCATGGCTTGTATTATTTCTTCTGGGATGCCGTCGCAGCCTGGTGCCTTGTTTGGTTTAAGTTTCTTGATGGCTAGTTCTATTTCTGCTTTTAGAATGAAAGGTTCATCCATTGCGTCTGTTTGCTTAGTTCTGCCGCTGGTGTTTCCATCTTGGAACAGACTTTCACAACATTTTCTCCAGGTTTCTAGAACTGCATCCAGATCTGTGACTATTTCTCCGGTTTCCCTCATTATGACCCATGATCTTGGAGAGAATTGACGGTTTATTTTCTTTACCGATTGGAATAAGCCTCTAGTGTAGTTGTGTTCAGCATGATATTGTGATTCGGTACATTATCATACATTATCATTATCATACATGTTTTATAAATATATATATATATATATATATATATATATATATATATATATATATATATATATATATATATATATATATATGTATATATATTTATTTATCTCTTCTGCATAGTCTTTTTATTTTCTTACTGAGTTCTGCGTATTTTAATTTCGATTTTAATTCCTGCGAGTTTAATCCTGGTAGTTATAATATCTTTAGTTTCCACCCAGATAGCCTCAGTTGTCCGGCTATTTATGTTTATATGTTGACGTCCATCGGCTATTGTATTCAAATTTTCCTGAAAGGTCTTTTCATTCTCGAATGCGAGCCTTTGTGGTATCATGCGTTGGTGTGGTCGCTGTTGCAATCTGTGCTTGGCATTGTCTTTGCATTTCTGATTGAAGTTCTTCATCGTGTCTGTATTAGGATATAATCTATTTGGTTTTTGTACTTCCCATTCGGGGATTGCCAGGTGTACAAACGCAAATAGCATGGTATGCTATTGGCGCCAATATAGGTTACTAATTATTCTAACGTCGTCCGAGTTAATGTTTTTGCTGACGAGTAGCGGATGTAATTTGTCATGTTTCACATTGTCAAAAGCTTTCTCATAATCGATGTAACATGCATACACCTCTTGGTTTATAAACAAGACTAGACAATGCCAAAGAGGATTATTCAAGACGAAACAAAACTTAATAACATAAGATCGGATAAGATTGGACTAAGCATAACGAAGGAACGAGATCGGGCAAGGCATTATATAAAACAAAGCTTTGACAAACCCACTTTCAATCATTGTTCTTGATAATTTCTAATGTAACTATATACCAAAATAGCACTAGGTGATGGAAAAGACTTATAAATTTATAAATCAAAACAAATTTTTTTTCAAACACGACTAGCGCAGTATGAATATCGATGCCAATAAATCTCCAAATATGCCATGTGACGTCATGCTTCGATTTGACCAATTTGACCAGTGTTCTCAAATTTGAATTTCACTCGCTGATTTTGCACTTTTTGATTAAAATTTTATGGAATTAATTATTATACTAAATGAGAATATAATGGTTTAGGTATATTTTATTAAAGTATCGGGGGTAAAAATATCAAGAAAATAAATCATTTGCATATTCCCTATTTTCTAGACAAGTATAAAGGAATTATAACAAAATATTTAAAAAGAAAAGCAATTTCAAAACCATAAAAAACAAAACTCCGACACAAGAGACATTTAAAGAAACATTTCCCCCTCATTCAACCAAATAAAAATAATTACTAGAAAATAAAACAAAAAAATAGATTTAAATAACCCAAGAAATCCAATAAAATAAATAAACCTCATAGAAAATAGTGGAAGAGAATAAAAATAAGTGAAACGGACGAAGAAACAAAGTGATAACAGGAAATAATTTCAGTGAATGGTCGAATAATTTTAAGTTTTGCAAGCATGCGAAGAAAAAGAAGAAAAGTCAAGGAATGAGAAGAAAAGAAAAATTGCGATAAAACTAACGTGGTGGCCAATGTTATACAACGAAATACAATATTTACAAAACCAACAAATTACCGAAAATAATTTTAGTTTCATTGATTTGCAAGCCAGAAATAATAAGGAGCTTTTAGCAACCTTTAAATGCCATGAGAGAAATTCCAGAGTCAATATAAATAGAGCAAAACAAAACGTTAAATTTACAAAGAAAAGAAAATATTTAAAATTTAAAGAGATATATTTCGTGAGATGTTTTATATAGAGATTAATTTACAATATATTTAAAAAAAAGAAAGGAAAATTCTAGAGCAAGATTAAGGCATTTAAGGATTGTCTTAAACTTACTAAAACAAAATACGTCAAGATATTAAAAGAAAAGAAAAACCTAGTCATTATCTGTGGTATTATATAATCCATTATTTGTGTGATGTTTTGATATACCTTATACATAGTTTAAGAAAACTTGCCCGAAGACGGCTTAACACCGGCGGAGCAATTACATAACAAAAAAATTAATTCGCAAGCAATATTTTATAAAAATTAAGGAAATTTGTTCCTCCGCCGGTGGTAAGGCCATCGGACGGCATTTGATTTATTCCCAAAGAACAAAGATGTTAATTTTTTCCTAAATAAAAGAAAAATGTGTATTTACCAACATGCATACTCTATCAAAGCAAAGAATTCGGGTGAGAGTTGGGTTTAGTTTTATTTTCTTTTTGGGGCGCAGATCGGGACACGATATGAGAATTTAAGAAAATAATAATTTTCGTTCATCAATTGGACAAATGATGAAAATTTATAAGCAATATTTGGAAAGGTACTTAACTACTATATTTATATACAGGGTGTAAATTGATGAATGGGATTATGTACAAAGTTTTTACAGAAATTAAAAACAAAAAAAAGACAAGAGTAAACCGACAAGAGCAAATATACGGTAAATACTATTGTTACGAAACTAAGACAGCCGAGACTAGGCAGACAAGACTAAACAGACAAGACTAGACTGGGAAGACTAGACAGATAAAACTAGACAGACAAGACTAGACAGACAAGACTAGACAAATAAGACTAGACATACAATACTAGACGAGCAAGACTAGACAGATAAGACCAGACAGAAAAGACTAGACAGACTAGGCTAGACTGACAAGACAAGACAGACAAGATTAGACAGTCAATACTAGACAGAGAAGACTAGACAGGCAAGGCTAGACATACAGGACTAGAGAGACAAGACTAGACAGACAAGTATAGACAAATAAGACTAGACAGACCAGACTATATAGACAATACTAGACATACAAGATTAGACACACAAGACTAGACGGACAAGACTAGACAGATAAGACTTGACAGACAAGACTAGATAGACAAGACTAGACTGACAAAACTAGACTGACCAGACTAGACTGACAAGAATAGACTGACAAGACTAGGCTGACAAGACTAGACTGACCTGCTAACCGGCTAACAAGACAGATAAGACTAGATAGACAAGACTAGACAAACAAGACTACACTGACAAGACTAGACAAACAAGACTAGACTAGAAAGACTAGACAGACAAGACTAGACGGACAAACTAGACCGACAAGACAGGACACACAAGATTAGGCAGAGAAAACTAGACAGACAAGACTAGACAGACAAGACCTAACAGACAAGACTGGACAGACAAAACTAAACTGACAAGACAAGACAGACAAGACTAGACAGACAATACTAGACAGACAAGACTAGACAGACAAGACTAGACAGTCTAGACAGACTATACTGGACGGACAAGACTAGGTAGACAAGACTAGACAGACTAGACTAGGCAGACAACATTCAACAGACAGGTATTGACGGCCCAAATTTTGTGATTTCTGTAAAATTGTGTTATATATTTGTAAATTGGTATGGATTGAGTTTGTGAATTTGGAGGATTAGAGTAGTAATGTCTTAAAATTAAAATATTGATTGAATTTATTTATTTGAAAGATTTTTTTATTTTTGTAGAATTTGTTTTTGGCAGGAGTTTGCTTTAGTTGAGAAAGTTGATCGAAATGATTAGACGAAAGAAAAAGTTACAGAGAAAGTAACAGATTTGTAATTAAATTAGGAAATAGTCGCAGCCTTAATGATATACACCAAGAATATATTTATAGGTAAAATAACAAAACAAAAAAAGTTTCACAAAGTTTAAGATTTAAGAGAAGTAACAAAAGTAATTTAAATAAGAAATCCGAAAAAAAAAATTTGGAATTAAAATGAAAAACTTGTAGAGTTTAGGCTTCTTTTCACTAAGCTACTGTCCAAACTACCAATATAATAACTATTAAAATAAGTATTAAAATAAATCTTTAAAAACTGTTAAAATAAATATTAATTAATATTTATTACAATTTAATAACTATTAGTATATGTTAATACATATACTAATAGTTATTAAATTAATATTTATATTAATGATTATTAATTAATAATTAATAATCATTAATATAAATATTAATTAATAACTATTAATATAAATATTTATTAATAAGTATTCAAATTTAAATAATTGTTCATTTGAAGAGAAATTTCGAGTTGAAAAAATGGAATGAATTCAAAAAAGTTTAACAAATAAATGGCTGCAGAGATTTGTAGAAAAAAAATCTTCGGGGATGATAAACAATTATCAGAAATTTTGGAAGGAAAAATTTTTATTATAGCTGAGCAATTTTCTTTGTTTTTGAAAGTTTTTAACACTTTCTTTTGAAGATTTAAAAAAAAGTGTTAATAATTTATGAAATTTCGAAATATTATTCAAACATGTATTGGAAAAGTATAAACTACTAATTGAAATTTCCAGATATGAAATGGGAAAATACTTTTAAAAAAAAAATTTTAATTTATATTTTTCATACATTTTTTAAATATATGAAATCATTAAAAATTTTATTAATAAGAAACTTGAATATGAAACTATAAACAATTCTAAATAATGATTTTAAAATTAATTCAAAATTTAATTTTAAATTTTTTAATTTTCAATATTTTTTTTGTTCAATGTGTTTGTTTTAATTTTTTTTGTCAAAAGTTTGGTCCAATTTGGACAGCGAGTTATTTCTGTCTAATCTTGTCTCTTAACCCTACAAACACTGCGACCAAGTGGCCTGTTCTATTTTGCCCACATTTTTCTCTTTATAGGCCTAGAATCATAGATGTTAATTTAGCGTTAAATTAGTTACACATTTGTCTGCAGGTACAAATGCGGCCGACGCTCACTGCCGGGATCGAAACCGGGATCTCCAGATTTGTTAGTTAATGCTCTAACTCTGTAGACTACAAGGCCGACAAATAATTTATTGATTTACGTTTTTTTTTTTTAAAGAAATCCATAAAGAAAATAATAATTATAAATAGATTTAAAATTGCTCATTTGAATGTCTTTTCAAATTAAAAAAACGGACAAAATGAAGCAAGATTAGAGCGACTATTAGAGCGAAGACTACAAAATATTTAATAATAATTTTCAAGATTGGATTTTAGTAATTCTGTGTCATTTCCTTTTTTGGTTTAGCAAACTTTTTTGCAATAAAAATTTACATAATTTATTAATTTCTAATTTTCAAGAATTTTCTGGATTTAAGAATGAAATAAAAATTTCAACAACTTCAAAGTGTTAGACGAACAAGACTACACAATATTTAGTGATCTATTTATTGACTTTTATTTTTAAAAATTCTTTAAAAAGCTTTATGAATTTTGCAATTTTTGTGCATGAGTTGATTGTGCTCGAAGTTGATATATTTCATCAAACAAATTTACTTTTGCATCCACGTTTGAAACAAGTAAAGTAAATTGAGAAGGTTCTATTATGATGTTTCAAGGTTAATTACTTCAAATTTAATAGAGATAAAATCACTAGATAACATGATTTCTTATATGAAATTTCATTCTTTACATGTCTTGTATGAAACATTTTTCAAAATTTCGTTACTTTCCGTGAAATTTGCAAATTTTTAGGACGAGAAAAATGTAAAACAAATGTTTTGACATTTTCAATTTGACATTATTCAAGGTTATTATTGCCAACTTGAAAGATAAAAAATCACTAAGTACTAAGTTTTCCTCTATAAAATTTAAGTTTCTACAAGATTTATTTGATACATTTTTCCAAATTTCGTTCTCAAGTTATCTTTGAGACAAGAAAAATGTAAAACAAAAACAAAATTTGAGTTTGTTTCAAAATCAATTATCAACAACTTCACAGAGAAAAAAATCACTAAATAACAAGGTTACTCATAAAAATTAATTATCTCCAAGTTTTATTGAAAACATTTCGTCAAAAATTTTTCATCCAAATTTCGTGTAGTTTCTACATACAAAAAGTTGGCGTGGAACTGCAATAGTTTAAAAAAACGAGAAACTTCTCTTAATTGCTCACTAATTGCTCAATTAAAATCCGCAATTGCTCATATCGTTAATTAATTATTTTATTAGTTATCTATTTAAAGTACAAATCGTTTTTCCACTATTTGTGAGGGAAGCATTGAGTTTTTCTTATTAAATTTGCTTTCAATAAATTGCTCAATTTTTTCTATGTTTCTATACAAGATCTTGCTAATTTTTTTAAATATATTTTTAATTAATCAAAAGAAATTATTTCGATTTAAAATGGCGATAAACGTGGTAAAAGATTGACATCTCATGCGCATGCACATAAATAAACTCATCGCGCGTGCGGATTGGGGGCAAAACAAATGCGTAGGGAAAATAAATTTGAAGGGGGTATATAAAAATTGTTTATACTCTTGATATTTTCTTCTTATTTCGGATCAAGAGGTCGCGCTGCAGCGCGGTATGTGCTCTTGATTGATCTTCTTATAATATAACCTAATGTAACCATAATCTAACCATCCATTTTGTTCAAATCCGTAGCTACGATGGCGTTTTGTACACGCCACTGGAGAGTACACTACACTGTAGTTTTATGACAATTTCCGTTATTTTCAATTGTGGCACGGAGGGCGCTGAATGGCTCAACGCATATTAACCGAAAATTATAATAAATTTTTTACTTATTTATAAATATTTAAAATAAATAAACAAATAATTAGACGTACACAAAAGACGTTTATTCATTAAATGGCGATAAGACAACATAATAACATTCCTATTGTAAATTTAATTGCCTTACATCAATGATTACATTTAAATAAATTTTAATTTAATTACAATTAAGTTTTCCGTGCCATAAGCGCATGCGCGACGAGTTTATTTAATCTTTTACGTCTACGTTTATCGCCATTTTAAATCAAAATAATTTCTTTTGATTAATTTAAAAAAAATAACCAAGATCTTGCATAGAAACTAGATGAGCAAAAAGTGAGCAATTTATTGAAATCAAATTTAATAAGAAAAACTCAATGCTTCCCTCACAAATAGGGGAAAAACGATTTGTACTTAATAGTTAAAGTTTTTTAAAGTTGTACTAAATAATTAATAACTAATAAAATAATTAATTAATAGTATGAGCAATTGCGGATTTTAATTGAGCAGTGAGCAATTAAGAGAGGTTTCTCGTTTTTTTTAATTATTGCAGTTCCACGCCAACTTTTTGTAGGTGTAGTTTCTGAGATTCTCGCATTTTTGAGATAAAAAAAATATTTGCAAAAATCTAAAAAACAATTGTTGAATAAACAGGTAATAAAAACAAATTGTCTCCAAGTTTTATTACAAACATTTTTCCAAATTTCGTTTAGTTCTCGAGTTATTTTCGATCTTTGAAACAAGAAAGATATAAAACGTAAACAAAATTTGAGAGTGTTCTAAAGTCAATTATTATCAACTTGACAGACAAAAAATCACTAAATAACAAGGTATCTTATAAAAAATTAATTCTCACCAAGTTTTATTGGAAACCTTTTTACCAAATTTCGTGTAGTTTCTGAAAAATCTAAAAAAATAATTGTTAAATGAACAGGGAAATTCTAAACATCCTGTAGTTACTTTAAAAATTTAATTTAATTACAAACATTACGAACATTTATTTACGAACAAATTATTATATAAAAATAAAATTATTTATAAAATTTTCAATAAAATAATTCGTCTTGCTTTAGTAATACTTATTTGCTTCAAGAAATGGAAAGTAAGTTGAAGTATTACTAAAGCAAGACACAATTAGTAACCTTCAAGATGGTCAAATTCACAAATAAATAAATTATTCACATCAGGAATTAAATATTTTGGGTTTGTTGAGTTTGAAGATTTTGTACTAAGAATGAAATATAATATATAAAAATATTGGGTCTTTTCTTCAAAAATTATATTTCAATATAAAAGTATATGTTACGGTAAAAGTACAAAATCGGCAAATGTGCAGATTTGCCGGTATATGTGCACATCTACCAATTTGATAGGTAAATATGAGTTTAAATTTGAGATCAACTTCATATATCTACTTTTATCGGTAAAAGTCCACATTTTCCAACGTATGTCGGTAAAAGTTAAAAGAATAATAAACAGAAAGAAAATACACTTGTATATTAAAGTTAAAATGTATTTGATATAATTTATATTATTTCATTTAAACACTATTTTATAATAATATTATTTCAAAGGATTATATAAATCGCTCATAAAAACAATTAGAGAAAATAAAATAGCAAACTGAACCTTAACGAACACAACAATAACCTCAAAAATGTAGGTTTGTCCAGCACATGCGCTCGCTCTGTATGTTAAAGTAAAGGTAGAGACACACTGGTCCCATGTACGTAACGTATGCAACGCATTACGCTATCTGGACTCTGAAAAACTATGCCATAGAAACACACTTATCGTATGAAACGTAAACACACGCCTCACACGCAACGTCGATCTACGATGTCTAGATCGGCGTTGGAAGGTGGACGTGATGTTCGTACGATATCCACGCGTGTGATCAGTGTGTTTCTAGAACTTATGCGTAGCACGTCATATATAATTAGACTTTTGATGCAAGCGTTCTGTTGTCAAAATAGTTAAAATAGGTGATGAACAGCTGATAGATTTAAACTGTATTTTAGACATGCAAAACTGTATTTTAGACATGCTCACACTGTATTTTAGACATGCGAAAGTACATAAAGAATCGTTCTTCATCAGATTCCAGTTTCTTCATTAATGTATGGTATTCTCCAACTTTTCCTCTTTGTTTATTTATCTCATGAATTTATTTACCTCAATATCTTCTCTTCTAAACTTTAGTTTTTGTTTTTGTGGCGCGGAAATATTCATTTAAAAATATTAAACTCAATATATCATCCTCAAACTCGCTATCATTCAGAAAACATGACTTACAGACGCACTAGTGCACCTTGTGAGAAATTACAACAGCGTCTGATGCAAAAATTACGTTGCATACGCGGAACGAGTGTGCACAGCAATTCTCCCACGTTGCATCGCATACGTTGCGTACGTGGGACCGGTGTGTCTTTACCTTAAACCTCTATACATTTACCAACAGCATTAGGTATATGAACACATTTGCCCAAAATAATTGGTAAATGTAAGTTGAATGCACATTTACCAACCAAGAAGGCAAATGTGCACATATACTGGTATATGTGTACATTTACCAATCTACGTACTTTTACCGTAACATATACATTTCGTTTACTAAGTTAAGATCGTCAGTATAATTAATTTTCTAAATAAAAACAAAGCTTTATGAAGGAAATCTTTTAGGAATATCTTTTAAAAATCTTAATAACAGAACAGCTGTTATGAATTCATATTCAAGTTTGTTAGAACCATAATAATTCTTAGAAAGTAAAACATTCAAGTTTTCATATTCATATTCAAGTTTGTTAGAAAAAATCATATTCAAGTTTGTTAGAACCATAATAATTCTTAGAAAGTAAAACATTCAAGTTTGTTAAATGTTTATAATAATTTAATTTAGTTTATAATAATTGCCTCAACATATTTTATTAACAAGAAAAAATCCGTATAAAGGCTCTTTCAGACCGGCGCGAAACGAACGTGTGGCGAAATTTCCGCAGGGAAAAATTTGCTTGCGACCCGGAGGCGAAATGGCATTGCCCACATCAGAATTAACCATGGGTTCATAAAATCATTGTGATTAAAGAAAACACCATTTCAAAACACAGCGGCAGCGCAACTAACCGCGCATGCAGCGTCCTTGTTATACAACGCTGCACTACTACTACTATGACGGAAATCAGGCTTGTTGACCTGACTTGTTGACATCTCTTAAGACGCCATGTCAAATGGTTCGCCGCGATATCGCACCGGTGACGGCAGCGAAATTTCCACACCGGTCTGTGAGCTCCTTAAATCCACTTAAATAAAAATATCAAACGAAACTAACAAAATATCTGATGTTGTTATTGAAAGATAAAGTTTAATCAAACATAATGAACTTTAGAATCATCAAAATTAAATTTGAATTTGGTATTTAATATTTAATTGAATCTTAAAGAAATACTCAAAAATATCACATGAAATTTTCAAAATATCTGATTTAATTATTGAAAGCAAGATAATAAAATTTTCATAAACTTTATTTAAACTTTATAATTATCAAAACTAAAATTTGGATTTAACAAATTTAGTTCAATTCGAAAGAAATATTTGAAATATTTTTTTAATATGTATATATAATTTAATATTTATTAAATTTTGCTTTATAAAGTCATGTTTATGTGTTATGTGTTATCATGGTTATCTGTGTATAAAGTCAGGTTTATAAAGACATGTCCTTGGACATCCTTGGACACGGATCAATGAAACAGTGTTTTATTCACTAGTGAAATAAAAAAAATATTTCAGTAGTGAAATAACAATTTTATATAGAAGTATCCATGGCAACTCATGGATCTTCTTTTTTGATCGCTAATCACAAAATTCACACTTAATTCATTTTTTTTGTATAAATCTCTTGATTTGTGCGGGAGTAATCTTTATGCAACTGCGACACCGTCTAACAATAATTCTTCGGATGTCTCCATTTATGATGAATAAAACACAAATCAATAACACACAATACGCTAAACAAAATTTTGACGTACGAATCAACAATTTTTCGTTGTCATGGCAACAACACAATCACTTTTATTAGAAGCATGTAGTCCGGCATGCTTCTTAAAAAAAAAGAACTTTTCTTTGAATTTAAATTGTTAAAGGTTTAAATCGCAAATTTAAATTCGAGAAGAACGCTAGAGGATTTAACGATATTTAAAGGATCTCACAGACCGAAGCGGAAGTTTCGCTGCCGCGACCGGCGCGATATCACAGCGGACCGTTTGACACGGCGGCTTATGTACACGTTTAGATCAACAAGAGCGATTTCGGTCGTAGTCGCGGTAGTGCAGCGTTGCACGACAAGTGCGGTTTTGCTGCCACTGTGTTTTAAAATGGCGATTAAAGAAAAGTTGATTAAAAATATTAAAAAATATCCTACAATGTTAAAACCTGGCTAATGAATATTATAAAAAATTAGGAAAACCAACAAAATTTACGTGATTTTATGACCCATGTTCTTATTCTTTTATTTCTTAAATGAGTTTTATGTGTTTCTGAAAATAAAAATAAATACAAAATAATATAACCAGTTTTCATCTTATGCAGTCAATGCTTAAAATAGCATAGCTTCTTCCTCTGAGTACATATCGACTAATATAGACGTTCAAATAGCGTTTTGGTAACGTCTATAGAAGTCATGATTTCTTCAGAAGAAGAAGCTATGCTATTATAAGCGTTAACTGCATAAGATGAAAGATGTTATCTGTGAGGAAATCATTACTTCTATAGACATCATCAAAACGCGATTTTTACATGTATAGTAGTGATGTCCTCAGAGAAAGACGCTATGCTATTTTTTTGAATTTATATTGATTTTCTAAAAAAAAGGTAAAACTCATTTCAGAATTAAACATGGGTTCATAAAATCAATGTGATTGCAGAGATCACCATTTCAAAACACAGCGGCAGCGAAACTAACCGCGCATGCAGCGTCCCGCTCGTGCAACGCTGCACTGCCGCGACTATGACGGAAATCGTGTTTGTTGATTTGAACATGAACAATAAGCTGCCGTGTCAATCGGTCCGCGGCGATAAAGCACCGATGGCGGCAGCAAAACTTCCACTCCGGTTTGTGAGATCCTTTAAGGGAGAATATAACGACCTGCTCGTTAAACCTTGATTTTATGCGCTTGAATAATATTTTTATATAACTATTATTTGAATTTATGAAAATAAAAAAATAAAACATTTTCAGAAATATAATAAAAATATAATTCATGAATATGTTTAAATTCTTGACTAAAACACTAAATTTAAACATATTGAGAAGCTTCATAAGAAATATACAGGAAGAGAATATATAAATATATTATACATTCAAATCCTTTATTAACAATAATGAAATTAATTAACATAATGAAATTAACAAAATTAAAAATTTCCGTAAATTTACAAAATGATATCAAACCAATATCAAATTTCAACGAATTAAAATATTGAAGTTTGGACAGTAGAAAATATACAAAAGGTTTCCTCCCTCTTTGGTGAGCTTCATAAAATCTCTCTATATAATAAATAAGCATAGGGTATAGTTCGAGGGCGTCGCGACGCGTAACAGTTGGAACAGTGAGCAATAAAAGAAAAATTGGTATTAGCAAACACGTGCGCAATTAAAAAAAATCCATTAAAAGAAAATATTGGATGTGTGAGCTCGATTCTTGTGGTCGGTTCGTCGAATCGTTTTTCTGCGACCATAACATTAGGAGTTAGCGGTTTTTGTTTCGTTTTAGAGCTAGACTAAAACTTATACTTATAGTGTATGCATGTATTTTAAACATTTAGAGCAAAACAAAATAAAATAAAAGAAACTATAATTATTATTATATATACATTATATATAATATATATTTCACTTTAGCCCAGAAAAGCAATAAACATATTTTTAATCTGACTTTCGTTTCATTTTAATGCTCCTTCCCTAACAAATTTATGCAGAATATGGAAACATTCATAAATACATTTTATAGCGTGACCTGGACTGTTCAACAGATTCCCACCGAAATATCCACAAAACACGAAAAAAACTATTCAAAATGTATTTCTTAATCTACTTCAAATTTAAACTTTTTGTATAGAATAGATACCAAAGAATTTCGAATTATCATATGGACCCAATTATTCCTCAAATCATTTATTACGTTTGCATCCTATAAAATATTGCAAGCTAGGAGAACTTCTTAGATAGGCACAAGTAATCTAGTTATTGCACAACGGCTGTTTTATTTTGATAAATAAAGACACTTATCTGCATAAATAGATAAAAAGATAAAACAGGACAGAGAAAATAGACAAGCCTAAACAGACATGGCTAGACAAAAAAGAATATAATGACAAGACTAGACAGACAAGACTAGACAGTCAAGACTAGACAGTCAAGACTAGACAGTCAAGACTGAAACAGACAAGAAAGATAAGACTAGTCAGACAAAACTAGACACAAGACTAAACAGACAAGACTAGATAGACAGACAAGACTAAACAGACCAGACTAAACAAACAACACTATACGGAGAAGACTAGATAGACAAGACTAGACTGGCCAGACTAAACAGACAAGACTAGACAGATAAGAGTAGATGGGCAAAACTAGATAGACAAAACTAGACAGACAATACTTCACAGGCAAGACTAAACAGACTAGAGTAGACAGACAAGACATGCAAGACTGGACAGATAATACTAGACAGACAAGGCTTTTTTATATGGTTTGGCGGAAGCTCTACCAACCTGTGTGTGAGGCTCTCACTCACTAAACCCCTTCTTCCACTTGGCTTAAAGTACGCCACCCCGGTATCGCTTGCGCATTCCTTCAGGGCGAGCAGCCCGGACGATTTTTTTTCGCTCCCTGGTTTTTCTGTTTTTCTTTTATTTTGATCCTGTAGTTGATGGTTGTTGATTCATCTTATTTGCGTTTACTTGTGGACCATTCTATTGCGTCTCAGTTTTTCGTCATTTTCCTTAGAGGAAATAACAAATTTAAGGAATTTGGCCATTTTATCCCAAGTTTTCTATATCTTGTAACATGTAACCCATTACCGTTCTTGCATAAAACGGTATCTTCATGTTGGCTGTTAGTTCGTCCCTTTCTGCTTCCCATCTACAGCAGCCAAATATTGTGTATCTTACAGAGTCCACATCACCACAGTATTCACACAAGTCATCTGCGGCGGCGCGTATTTATTTCAAGTAGTCACGGTAGCACCTATGCCCTGTAAGGAACTGAGTCATGTAAAATTGAGTCTCGCCATACTTCCTGTTGACACATGTGGTAATATCTGGTATGGTCAACTTCGTCTATTGGCCCTTTTCGGACGCACACCATTTTTGTTGCTATTCTGCTAGGAGATTTTTTCTAGCGGCAATTCTAGATTGCCTATCACATCCGGCCTGATGCAATTCGGCTCTCTCTTTTACCAGGAGCTCTATGGGGGCTATACCAGCTACTACCAAAACTGCTTCCCCCGTCTTACAGTCTTATATGTGCCACAGATCCTGATTGCAGTTTTTCTTTGAAATTTCGCCAGTTTATAAATACTGCTTTCTACTGCCATACATTGAACCCATATTGGAGCAGCATATAGCATGGTGGATTGTACTATCGTACCAAGGAGTTTACGTTTGGAGCTTTTAGGCCCACCTACATTGGCCATAATTCTGTCCAATGCCGCCATTACATTCATGACTTTAGCTGCGGAATCGTGAGGTATGGAGCGAACGACAGGATCTTGTCTATGACTATCCCGAGGTATATGATTTCGTTCTTTGGTCTTATATAATATGTATGCTGCACTTTAAACTGTATTACGTTGAGTCTCCTTAGGCCGGTTAGTAACACTGCTTCAGACTTTTCGGGAGTAAGGCTCAGGTTGTTTGATGTCATCCAATCGGTTACTTCGCGAATTGTGCGGTTTGCCGTTTCCATTAGCATGGATTCCGTTTTTGCGGGGACCACGAGCGCCAGGTCGTCCTCGAAGCCAATGAGTGTGGCACCCTCCGGAAGTTTCAATCTTAGGACAGCATCATACCAGATGTTCCACAAAGTAGGGCCTAAAACTGAACCTTGTGGGACCCCGCTACTCAGTTTTCTCTCTACCGAAACTCCATAGGCCTGTAGAAGCAGTGTTCTGTTGTCGAAGTAGCTTCTTACCATGCGCAGGAGGTAAGGCGCTATTCGTCTTTCCGTTAGTTCCTTCATTATTATTTTCCAACTTTCACTGTTAAAAGCGTTTCTAACGTCAAATGTAATTAGAGCACATATCTTCCTTGTACTTTTGGTGCCACTTCTAGCTTCTTCTGCAAGTTTTAGGACCGTTTCTATTGCGCAGATAGTGGATCTTCCCTCTCTGATTCAAAATTGTCTTCTGGACAATCCGATGCCAGCCTCAAGTTCTCTTTTAAGTCTGTACACCAGGAGCTGCTCAAGCAGCTTCCCCGGCGTATCCAGAATACACAGGGGTCTATACGATGATGGATCGTCTAACGGTTTGTCACCCTTGCGGAGCAAGACAAGCCTTGCGCACTTACATTTCTTGGGAAAGTTCCCGTCACTTAGTTCTGCATTCAGACAAGACTAGACAGACAAGACTTGACAGGCAAGACTAAAGAAACAAGACTATAAAACAATACTAGACAGACAAGACTAGACAGACAAGGCTAGACAGACAACACTGGACAGACAAGACTAGACAGACAAGGCTAGACAGACAAAACTAGACAGACAAGAATAGGTAGACAAGACTAGACAAACAATGGTACACAAATAAGACTCGAAAGACAAGACTAGATAGACAAGACAGACAAGACTAGACAAACAAGGCTAGACAGACAAAACTAGACAGACAAGAATAGACAGACAAGACTAGACAGACAAGACTAGACAGACAAGACTAGACAGACAAGACTAGACAGACAAGACTAGACAGACAAGACTAGACAGACAAGACTAGACAGACAAGACTAGACAGACAAGACTAGACAGACAAGACAAGACAGACAAGACTAGACAGACAAGACTAGACAGACAAGACTAGACAGACAAGACTAGACAGACAAGACTAGACAGACAAGACTAGATAGACAAGACTAGACAGACAAGACTAGACAGACAAGACTAGACAGACAAGACTAGACAGACAAGACTAGATAGACAAGACTAGACAGACAAGACTAGACAGACAAGACTAGACGGACAGTTCTTTTTAAAAAAGTCTGAAGTTACAGGACTAATACGAAATGCCACCAAAATTCGATCCTACCGAAGTTAAGTTAGTTTTCTTAAGATGTTTTGGTGGTGAAGTAGGAGTACGTCCTCTTTATCCCCTAACACTGGTCTATTATGTTTGTGACCAAAAAAGGTTGGTGATGATATTGCTAAGGGAACAGCCCAATCAGGTGGTTGCACCATGAAAGGCAAAGATCCACATGATGCCATTGACGAAATCAATGACGATAGCATTGAAGTCGCCGATGAATAAATAAGATATTATTTGGTTTAACCCGTAACTGCTGCTCTCTGGTCAATTTGACCATTGCACGACGTGAAATTTAAAAAATGCGGTTAATTTTCTAATAACGCATTTATCGGTTAGTGTATTTTCTTGCATGCTGAATGTCAGTCGACTGATATACTGGAAGTTGTGTAGAGTCGTGTTATTTCTCAAGATATTCATCAATTTCGTTTCCTACCGCCCAATTTGACCAGACGCAGTAAGTACGTTGTACATTTTTATTATTTTATTTTGTTATTTTATTAGGTATAGGTTGTTTTATTATGGTATCACGCCCCTGTATATCTAAACGAGTAAAGATAATCGGCAGACTATGAAATGTTTTGAAGAGGTTGACGGCGACACTGTACCAGATAATGACGCATTAGCAAGTGACATAGAATCTGACTGCGAGATCGTCATAGAATTGTTGTTTGATGAATCCCCGTATACCACCAGAAACTCGATTTATTATTAGAAGAGTTTTGAAAATTGATGCACTTGATAAACTTGTACCTGCAGCTGATGGATTACAGCCTGAAATAGGAAAATTGCCAGAGCGCAAGACTTTTTATTTGTGTCCTGCCAAAAAAGAAAGAAAAGCATCGCAAGGGTGTATAACTTGCAAAAATCTTGGTGCTCACAAGGTTCTAGGCATATTTGTAAGGAAGTTGCAAGAAACAAGTACAAAACAAGTTAAAGTACAAAGCTCCTCTTCTTTCTTGCCTCTTACGGTCACAGCCAAGTCATCCGCATAACCTATTATGGTTACTCCTGCAGGCATGCGCAGCCCTAGTACCTGACCGTAGTAGATATTCCAAAGTAGCGGTCCTAGTATAGATCTATGAGGGTCGCCTTTTGTTGTATTTATCTTGCCAGTCTTTCCTATCATTAGGTCTCGTTCACTAAGGTAACTGCATACCATCTGTACTAGCTACGGTGGTATCTTACGCCTGCTTAGTTCTATCATAATTTCCATCCATGGAACAAAGTTGAATGCATTTTGCACGTTGAGGGTCACTATAATGCCGAAATCTCTGCTTTTGTAGCATCCCGTATTCGCCTTGGCTGCTATCTCCTGTACCTACTACGCGCATTGCATCGATTCTTCGTTGCCGGAAGCCTAATTGCCTTTTTGATAAATTCCCTGATTTTTCGATACTTTCCTTCATTCTGTTGCTTAATAGTTGCTCCAGCATTTTCCCGATAGTGGTTAACATACATAGTGCCTTATATGTTACTTCCGCATTTTCTTGTTTCTTTTCTCGCTATTTTCCATATCCTAGGGAATTCTCCTCTATGTCATCATCATCATCGTTGGCACTACAACCCTGGGTGGGTCCTGGCCTCCTCAAGTATCTTCCGCCATCCGTCTCTGACTTGGGCTTTATTCTTCCAGTTAGTTACCCCTATGCTTCTCAGGTCTTTTTCTACCCCGTCTATCCGTCGCAATTTTGGTCTACCTCTTCCTCTAATTTCATCAGGTTCTTATCTAAGTGCTCGTTTTGTGGGTCTTTCGTCATTCATCCTCATTACTTGTCCTGCCCATCTTAATCTTCCTAGTTTTATTATTTTTACTATGTCGACATCTTCATATATTTGGTACAGCTCGTGGTTGTATCTGCTCTTCCATGCCTGGTTTTCTTGGACGGGGCCAAATATTTTTCTCAATATTTTCCTTTCAAAGACTCCCAGGAGGTTCTCGTCTGCTTTGCTTAGGGTCCACGTTTCTGAAGCGTATGTTAATACTGGCCTTATTAATGTCTTGTATATTATACATTTTGATTTTCTTGTCAGGTTCGGCGACCTCAGTTGTTTTTCGACTCCATAGTAACATCTATTAGCTGTGATTATTCTTCGCTTTATTTCTTCTTCGTTTTTTCTTTCATTATTTATTTTGTAACCTAGGTATATGAACTCCGGTACTTTTTCTATATCATAGTCGCCTACTGTTATGTTTTGACCTATTCTATTTCTCCCGCCTCTATTACGCGTTACGACCATTGCTTTTGTTTTTTGTTCATTTATTTCTAGACCCATTTGTCGAGCTCCTCTTTCTAGGTTGTTAAAGGCCTCTATGTTATTCCGTTTTGTTCTACTTATTATATTGATGTCGTCCGCGTATGCCAGTATTTGAACTGATTTTGTGAAAATTGATCCAGACGTTTCAATTTATGAATACCTTATTGCTTTTTCGAGAACTATATTAAACAGTAGGCACGCAAGAGCGTCCCCTTGCCTCACTCCTTTTCGTGTTTTAAATTGCCTGGATGTTTCGTTTTGTATCTTGACTCTACATATCACTTGTTTCATTGTAAGTCTCGTGAGATTTATAAGCTTGGGTGGTATTTCAAGTTCTTGCATCGCTTCATATAGCGCCTTTCTATTTATGCTGTCGTATGCAGCTTTGAAATCCACGAATGTGTGGTATGTATCCACCATAAATTCAGTTGTCTTTTCTAAGATTTGTCTAAGTATGAAGATTTGATCGGTTGTCGATCTTCCACTACGGAATCCACATTGGTAGTTTCCAATTATCTGTTCGACATAACTTACTATTCTGCTATGGATAATGTTTGATAAGATTTTGTAGCCTGTGTTTAAAAGTGTTACACCTCTGTAATTTGTGCAATTTAGTTTCACCTTTTTTATGCACAGGGCATATCAGGCCTATGTTCCATTCTTCCGGTATTATTTCCAGCTTCCATATGTTTGTTATTAGTTTGTGTATGACCTGTGTTAGTTCTTCTCCGCCATGCTTGATGAGTTCGCTTGGTATATTGTCAGACCCAGGCACTTTATTATTGTTCATTTTCATTATTGCTTTTTTAACTTCTTCCAATGTGGGAGGTGGTTGGTTCTCATCTGTTATAGGATTATTGTTGTTTTCTTCATCTTATGGGTTATTTTCCTCAACTCCGTTAAGATGTTCGTTGAAGTATTTTGCCCATCTGTCCAATATCTTGTCTTTCTCATTTATGATTTGTCCATTTTTGGCTTTGCATATTGATATTCTTGGTTTGAACTCTTTCCTGTTGTTATTTATTTTCCTATAGAACTTGTTGCTCTCATTTTGGTTCCGTAGCTTTTCGAGTTCCTTACTCTGCTCGTTTTCGTGTTTTTTCTTTTTTTGTTTATGTATCTTTTTCTCTTCTCTACGCCTTTCTCTATATTCTTCTATCTTGTTCTGTACTTGCTTTGCTTTTTTAGATATACTTCATTCGTCTTTTTTGTGGCCTCCTGGCATTCTTTATCAAACCAGTTATTCGTTATGCGTGTTTGCTCTTCTCCTGTCACTTCCTCTGCCGACGCTTTTATTATCCTTTTACATACTCCCATGTAGCAATCTGTTAAACATCTTCGAACAGTATTAACCCCCACCGGTTTCCCGTCTGGTCATGGGGCCCTTCTGTTTTTCATTTTCCGGTCGCCTCTCTCATTTCGTTCTCTGTGGATAGTGAACAGTTTACCCGATCTTCTTTTTGTATAAGCTGGCTCCAGTCCATATCTCGATCATATGGAAATAGTTTCTCCGCTTGATTTAGCCTTTCTTTGTCCAGCAGCTCTATTTTAGGACGCAGGTTTAATTTTTTCCGTACTATTTTATAGACCAGCCCCCACATATCTTTATCAAGTTCTGCGCATACTTGCTTCCATGTATTCTAGTTTGAATCCACACTTTTCCTTTGCCCCATTTGTTGGCTGTTGCTTTAATTGCTACACTGCATTTATCATGTGATGACCGTGGTCCATTTTTTGTCAGTTTGATATTTGGTTACGAGACAATCACTATGTTAATATTGTGGTCCAGGACAGTTTTTCGGAGAAGATCTTGTGGTGTTCCAATTCTGTTCATGTTACATTGTAGAATTTTAAGCATTTTGGCAGTTTCTTTCTTTGCCGGGTTTTGTTTCGTCTCTATTCTTTCCTCGATCTTCATACTCTCTTGCAGGTCCCTTACCTGGTTTCTGTATAGTTCACACGACATGGTTCCTGTCTGATGCCCTTCGGTGTTACATTCATAGCATTACATTCAGGCACTCTTTGGCTTTATGTCCTTTTTGGTTGCACCTGAGGCAGACTCCTGTCATGTCACATTTTTCGTTTTGGCACATTTTAGCAGCATGCCCATGTCTCTTACAGTTGTAGCATTTTATAGGGATGAAGAGCATTTAGACCCAGCAACTGCTCCAACCTATCTTAATTCTTCGTCTGTCCAGTATTTGCTGTGCAGCAGCCTTTGCCATACTGACTGTTGCTACAAGCGTGTTCCGTTTTCTCCCTGTTTTCAGAGTATGTACTTTAATTTCAGTTTCTTCTGGCTTTCCCTTTAGTGCTTATTTAATGCCTTCTTCTTTTTACCCCCTTGTTGTTGTTTCGTCTATATTCCTTATAATTATTATCCCTCTTTGTCCACCTACTCCTCTAGTCGTGGCCGTCTCATTGAGACCTGCATTTACCTGCTTCTTAAATGTTTCAATGGCCCCTTCCTTTTTTCCTCGTATCGTGATTCTGGCATTGCCATTTCTCGTTTTTCTTATTTTTTCTATTTGTGTGCCTAAATTTTCAGCGTTTATGTCTTGTTTCATTTTTGTTCCTATGCTTGCACAGGTTTATTACCGTTCCTGGGGCATAACTTCAAAGGGATTGCGTTGTTTCGGGGGGAAGCTGGACGTATTTATTTCTTCTGCATGGTTTTTGTTAGTACTTTGTTCTACTCAGCTAGACATCTTTTTTGGAGATCTAAGTGTAATATCTTATCCGAGTTTCTAAAGGCAATTTCTACCAGCTTCCTTGGCTTATTTATTCCAACGTTGGTGATACAAGGGATTGCCACCTGGCCTCTTTCGTTTTTGATCAGGATTTGAAGAAGTACCTTAAATAGTCTTATAATCCCGATGCCCGATGCTTCCGATGCTTCCCCCCGAAACAACGCAATCCCTTTGAAGTTATGCCCCAGGAACGGTAATAAGAATACCTGTGCAAGCATAGGAACAAAAATGAAACAAGACATAAACGCTGAAAATTTGGGCACACAAATAGAAAAAATAAGAAAAACGAGAAATGGCAATGCCAGAATCACGATACGAGGAAAAACGGAAGAGGCCATTGAAACATTTAAGAAGCAGGTAAATGTATCGGGATCGGGCATACTACCTTCTGTATGTCTTAGTTCCATTTTGTGTATAAAATTTTCTATAGTTTCCAAATTTCCTTCAATCTCCATCATTATTCTTTGGTTAATAATCCCTATTTCTGTACGTTCCTTAATTTCTGCCATCTCTGGGTATCGCTCTATAAACTGAGTGTTTAGCCCTTTTTCCATTTTTATCTCATTTGCTATTAGGCAAACTGCTAGGTCAAATGTTCTCTCAATTGATAGAGGGTTTCCTTCTTTTATTTCTGTGTTTAAGAACGTTTCCTCTGGCCGGTCTTCCGAGGTGGCTAATTTCTTCAGGACTTTCAGCTTCTTTAATTATGCATCTTAGTTTTTTAATTTTTTCATCTCTTTTCTCTACATTCAGGGTTTGCGTGCCCGTTGTTTCATTCCCTAGTTCCATTGTCTGGCACCCTTCATCTATCAGGATTGCAGTTTCTACTTGACTCTGCATGATGGCATCTGCTACTACATTTTGTACTCATTGAAGACTGCCTCAGACTGGGACACATACAAGTCTAGAGGCAAAACTATGCAGGCAAGACTAGACAGACAAGACTAAACAGATAAGACTAGACAGACAATACGACACAGACATGACTATACAGACAAGATTTAGACAGACAATACTAGAAAGGCAAGACTAGATAGAAAATACTAGACAGACGAGACTGTCTAGTGCAGTGGTTCTCAAACTTTTTTTGCTACGGCACCCTTGTCAAGCTGAAAAAATCTCGCGGCGCCCTTGGGGCGTCCAATAATCACGTGATGTTTTTTAACAACTTTTTAAAGTTTTTCATGTTCATGTTTCCAAAGCAAACCGTTTTTGCAAAATAAATTTATTTGCAAACTCGTTACTGCGTTCTCCATTTAAACCCATGTAAATTGAAAATCGATATTCGAAGGTAACCCTCCCTAGAAGATAAAAATTTTTGCATTTTATATTTTTTACCTTTGTGACTAAATCGAACGATTTTGCAAAATTTGCAAAGAATACTTATTTGTAGACACAGACAAACTACATACGGAGATCCCGGTCGTAATTTTCTATTTTGAGGCGTTGGTGAGAAAAAAAAAGCAAAAAACCTTTGAAGCAAAAATAATTCGCCACGCAGCCCCCATTGGGGGCGGAGCTTTCAAATTGGGTCAGCGGGTACTACTGGCAGATACCCATATTCAGTAAAAGTTTCATCAAAGGGTTAATAAATTTTTTCGCTAGTTTTGAATATTTTGATATTTTCGAGTTCGGTTTTGGTTGGAATTCGCGATTGTTAAAAAAATTATTTTAGTAAGTTTCACACTAGATAGAGCAATAAAATTTTACACATTTGTAGAGAAAGGATCATTCTATAATTCCCCTTGTGTATTTTGCAAAATATTTGACCTGGTGGCAACCGCCGCCCCTCAAATTTAAAGCGGCGTGATGATAAAATATTTAAATAACTATATTTTGACAAATGACAAACAGAACCGCGTTCTCCAGTTAAACCCTTGAAAATTAAGAAACGAAATTCAAATAAGGGGTATTTTTTACTTTTGTGACAAAACCGAAGGATCCAAATTAGGATAATATGGCAAGCACCGTTGATTTAACCCAGGTTAGATTAGGTTGCCTACCGCGAAGCCGCAGATAAATCATGACCACATACGCGCGGCATCGCGAACTCTCGATTCAATATAGGACCATGTGGCAAGGACCGTTGGTTTAACCCACATTAGATTAGGTTGCACACCGCGAAGCGACAGCGTCCAGCTTCCAGCGTCACCAGTGGCGTGCATTACCTTTATTGTTTTAAAGACCCAGATTTTAGTCAATTGTGCATAGCTACAATAAAAGTAGGAACTCAAATTCGTTTACCTCTTCATGTATTTTTCTATTTACATATTTTTACATAACTTGATTATTGCTGCGGCACCCCAGTCATATGCTGGCGGCACCCCAGGGTGCCGCGGCACCCAGTTTGAGAACCTCTGGTCTAGTGTAATGTCATGTCTGTAATATGTAATGACGGCCTAGATAAGCCTAGAGATACAAAGACTACTAGACGCACTAAACAAACTTAACAGAATTGACAGACTAGTCAGACTTTGCAAATAAGACTAGACAGACAAGACTAGACAGATCACACTGGACAGAAAAGAGTAGACAAACAAGACTAGACACACAAGACTAGACTAGATAGTTAAGACCAGACAGACAGGCATAGACAGACAAGACTAGACAGACAGGACTAACCAGAAAAGACCAGTCAGACTCAAAAACATATAATGTTAGTCCGGTTTATTATTGACTTAGACTTGGTTCGATACCGAAGTTTTATTCTTTCTTATTATTCCACTTTAGTATTCCATATATAAAAACATTTATGAAAAAATAAAAACCTTTTAAATTTACGAGTTTTTGGCGAGTTTTGCTCGGACTTTTATCAACGATTATTTTTTCACATTTTCATATGTAAATATGCGTATTCAAATTCCCTCACAGAAAACAAATTCTTTATTTCCATACGAAAATATTATAAAAACTAAATCTATTAGAAATATTTGCTTAAAGTTGATGATCTCTAGTCTTGTATGTCTAGTATTCTCCGTCTAGTATTGTCTATATAGTTTTGTCTGTCTAGTCTTGTTTGTCAAGTCTTCTTTTTCTAGTCTTGCTTGTCTAGTCTGTCTATTTTGTCTGTCTAGCCTTTTGTGGCTAATTGCTTCTGACTAGTCATGTCTGTCTAGTCTTATCTGATTAGTCTTGTCTATCTAGCCTTTTCTGTAAAGTCTTGTCTGTCAAATCTAGTCTGTCTAGTCTTGGCTGTCTAGTATTGTTTGTCTTCTCTTGTCTGTCTAGTCTTGCCTGTCTAGTCCTGTCTATCTAGTCTTGTCTATCTAGTCTTGTCTATCTAGTCTTCTCTATCTACTCTCGTTTTTCTGATCTTGTTCTTGTCTTCCAGTCATTTCTGTTTAGTCGTGTCTATTCTTCTCTGTCTAGTCTTATGTTTTGTCTTGTCGTAAATAGTAAAATAAAATAATAAATAAATAAAATAGTAAATACCATACTATATTTTGTCTTCTCGTTAGTTTTTCTCGAATCCAGGAGTAATATAATATTTCCGTCGATTTTAATATGTTTAACTCCAAAAGATGAGCAAGGAATTATAGAAAACTATTTTGAGAAAAAAACCTGCTAAAATTTAGAAGAAATGGCTCGAAAAAGCAAAAAACTGCATAATTCTTGCTTTTTTTTTGTAACATTATTGCGAAATAAAATTGTGTCTGTTATATGTACCCAGTTTAATCTACGATCTATATACCCAGTGCCTCCCAGTCAAGATGCTTATCCAAACCATCCCCTATTTCTCACCTCTCATTATCCACCGCACAATAACAAAAAAAAATTCTGTTGCTCCTCAAGTGCGGTTGTTCGTGTTTTTATATTTTTTACTCGTCGCTCCCTCCCTCATCGTTTCCATTCTCCACTGTGTGTGTGTGTTTGTGATGTACATCCGGTTTCTCTTGAGGCTTTGAGTGCGTCTGATTTGGAGCGCGAGCACGTCGGCGAATAAAGGAAGTGTTACTATCCCATATCCACCCTCGCACCTTCGTCCCGGCCGCCCCGCACAAGAGGTCTCACGAGACCGTCCAATTTAGATTCCCGATGAATATCTTACACAGGGAAAATGTGTAGTTTTCTTGATGGGAATCGAGTTAGCTTCGGCTGCGGGTTCGCCACTACAGACTAAATCTAATCGGATTTAGCTAGTCGGTTATAGTAAATTAGTTTTTGGGATTTGGGTTTGTTGGTTTATTTGTGTAAGTTTTATTGGATTGGATCATATGGAAATTAGGTAGACAAAGTCTGATTATATCTAAATTTTTGATATATAAGATTATATGTCCAAGATTAGAAGACTTAACAGACAAGACTCGAGAAATAAGCCTAGGCGGATAACACTAGACAGACAGGACTAAACAGACAGGACTAAACAGACAGGACTAAACAGACAAAACTAGACAGACAAGACTATACAAACAAGACTAGACAGACAGGACTAGACAGACTTGACTACGACGTGAGTCAGACATGACTACATACATACGAGACTAGATAAGCAAGAATAGACAGAGAAGGCAGGACTAGTCTAGCCTTCTTTATCTAGATCTAGTCTGTCTTCATCTAGTCTGTTTTGTCTATTGTTATCTGTCTAATCTTAACCAACTATATTGTCTGTCTAATCTGGACTCTCTAATTTTGTCTGTCTAGTTTAGTTTGTTTAACTCTGTTTCTAAACTTGTTCTAAAGTCTTGTCTAGTGTGTCTAATGGGTTGTTTGTGAATTGGAAATGTGTTTAATAAAGTTTTGATTAGATAAGCTATTAATCTAGTTAAACAGCAACAGAGCTAACAAGTGGACGCGAATTAAATTACTCCGGTAAATTAATAATCCAGTCAATTAGGGGGCTAATAAGTTAATACGCTAGCTAATTATTTAGAAATTAATAGAGACCAGGAGATTCTGCACACTAATTATTTAATTACAATATCTAACTCTAGTTTGTTATTGCAAAATCAATATATTTGTCTGTTTATCTTTGGTAACTAATCGATAGTCACTAACAACTTGAAATATATAATCCAATTAGTTTTTTCAAGTTTTATATTAAACTTAACAAATCCAAAACTTAAAGCTAAATTATAGAAGGTTTTGAGCAGCGTCTTCTCATTTTTGTTATTAGTTTTATCCATGGCTAGGGCTTCACACGAGAGTCTCGTTTCTGATCTCGTCTTCAATCTTTGACTCTGACACGGACAGCCTTAAGATTTTCTTCATAAATTTGAACTGCTCGTTCTGGGTTCCGGCAAGTTCGGGTTGCTCGGGTTCAAATATATGAAGAAAACTTTACGGCTGCCCGGAACGAGATCAGAAACGGGACTCTCGTGTGAAGCCCTATCTATGGCCTTGTTTGTAGCCTTGTTCATGGTCTTTTCATAGCCTTAAACGTCTTCATGTTCATTGTGTTGTTTAAAGTGTTAATCGATGTCTTTAAGGGGCTATACCACTGTGACCGCTGAAAATTTGGATGATTTTCGAGAATTTTTTGGAAGAAAAGTACTCAATTAAATGTTTCAGTAAATTAAGAACATATTTGGCTATATTTGACGTTCAATATATAATTTTTTCATAGAAAAATATTAACATCCAAGCGACTTATGCGCTGCCTTCGGAAGCGCCAAAAAAGGTCCTACAATCCGAGTGAGTAGCGGAACCCGAAAAAAAAAATTGTCGTTAAACTGGAAGACATTATTTTCGTAATGTCGTAATGAAGACGTATTTTCTGTACCATGAACTAGGATTACCGAAAAATATCAAAATCCAACAAAAGGGCGTAGTTTTGAAAAACACGTCAGTTTTTTTGCCTAAAAAATGGTCGTTTTTTTAATGCCAAATCGTCAATTTTCATCCAATCAAAAATATCCTAGTTGACGGTACAGTAAATTTATTCAAGAGTACTCAGACCAAATTTCAAGTCAATCGGATAATTTCTCTTTGAGTTACAACAGGGGAAAATTTGAAAAATGCCATTTCTAGAAAAACGTGTTAAGCGTCCTTAACTTAACGCGTTAAACGCGTAAGTTAAAGACGTTCGGCCAATATTTTCTCAACTTCATATACTTCCGAATACTACAAAAATCTGAAAAAAATCTCATATATATTAAAGATGTCGGAAACATTGCTTTTACATAATAAAAATGTTGAAAAGTTATTAACAAATGGATTTTTTTGAATGTTTTTAACAAATTTTTGGAAAACCTATTCTTTTTTGTTTCAAATAAATGAATTGATTTTTCAGAATCCGCCTAAATTTTCCCAGATTTATATTATCTTTTTGAATTCTTTTCCAATTTTGAAAAATGATCGAAAAAATATTTTTCAAAAAATATAAGAAAAATCCGAAACAAATCACAAATTCAGAAAATAGTGAAAAATATGAAAAATAAGTTTTCTAAAAATTTATTGCCTCCAAAACTAAAAATTTATCTTCTTTATCGCAAGTGCAGAAGCCTGCCATTCGGGGAGTATTAGAGATACGGCCTTGAAATTTTCACAGGATATTCTTAAAAGTATGAACTGTTAAATATGACTAAAAAAAACACGATTTTTTTTAAAGTGTCACAGTGGTATAGCCCCTTAACAACTCATTTATGAGATAAGAATTAAACGAAAACAAGGTTATGGCTTGGATAAGACTTGGTTTAAGTTTGATAATTACCAAATTGACTCCTTAAAAATTTCTAGGTAAAAAGTTTTTTAGAGAAATTTAATTTTCTACAAATTTTAGTTGAAATATTTTTCAAAAATTCTTTTAGTTTCCGATTTACTAGCGAATTTTCGGGACAAAAAATATGCAACGAACATTGTTTATGGTTAAATATTACCAACTTAGCAGATACAAAATTACTAAATACTAAGTTTTCTTATAGAAAATTTGATTTTCTACAGGTTTTGTTTCTAACATTTTGCAAGATTTTGTTTAATTTTGAAGGTATTTTCGAATCTTTGAGACAAGAAAAAAAAATAAAACCAAGTTAACTTTCACTAACTTTACAAAAACAACTTTACCAAAAATCACTTTCAATACAATATTTTCTTATAGAAAAAGTAATTCTCTTTACGTTTAATTCGAAAGATTTTGCCAAATTTCATCTAGTTTATGAGTTATTTTTGCATTTTGGAGACAAGAAAATGTAAAACAAAATCTGTATTATTACTACAACACAACAAGAGCGAACTTTAACCCTATGACCACTGTCGGGACATATATGTCCCAGTCAAATTTAAAAAAAAATATAGATGCCTTATTCTGTGTGCTATTACAACCAACGCTTCTCCCACTCGTGTTTATAGTATTTTCGACTAGTTTCGTCTATACTCGTTAATATACGTCTGCCGGCTAGCAAACGTTACATTTATTTCATTCGTTGTCACAGTTTACAGCATGTGCTTTGTGAAATAGTTGTTATAATACCTACATTATTGTTTATTTTGGGAAGTATTTATATCAAAACGTAAGCACATTTATTTTTTTGTGTATATGTTTATATATTTTTTATAAAACTGCATGCAATAATAGTTTTTGCCTTACGATTAGTTAGTGGGACATATATGTCCCAACAGTGGCAACTGCAATGTTGCAACTTTTGTTTTTTTTTTTTTTTTTTTGAAGTATGGGTTAAAAATATCTAAGCGAAAAAGATTTAGAAGACATTTTAAATTCATGGTCCTCTGAAACTGAGGACACCTTTCACACAACTGATGGCAACAAAATGCTAAAAGCACAAGCACTACTATTCATAGGAACGACATAGAACAGATTGCCAACTCAACAAAACAAGATTATGCCTCCTTCTCACGATGCAGTCGTTACAGCAAATCTTCATCGCGAATCATCAAAATTGGAAGTATTTTTGAAGTTATTTCCAACAAGATTATTTATATACATAGCACAAAACACTAATAAAAGAATAAGCATATTCAATAAAAATAATAAACGGGAAATACCGCCAACACATCATTTCGAAATAATGATAGTTATTGGTTGCATGTTCATAATGTGCTACAATCGTGTACCTTCCTTGTACGATTACTGGTCAAAAAATAAGAGCTTGGGTAATGAATACGTCAAACAAGCCATAAGTCGAGAATGTTTCACCATGCTTTTATCTAAAATGTATTACACTGATCCTGAGAAGCCAGAAGACAGTGGTAAGACTTACTACGTGGATGACCTTACTTCTTGCTTGAAGCAAAGGTTTCAGTCGGCTCGATCGATGTGCTCCCATTTGAGCATAGATGAATCGATGGCCAAATTCAAAGGTCGATCTACACTCAATCAATATCTTCCACTCAAGCCCATTAAACGGGGTATAAAAATATGGGGGCTTTGTGACGCTAAGACTGGCTATGTTTATAAATTCGATATTTACTCGGGTAAAGATCCACAATCTAATTCAGACTGCACTCTTGGAGAACGTGTTGTCAAAAAGCTTGTAGAGCGTATTCCAGAGACGGAAAAAAATTTCCTCTGCTTTGACCGATTTTTGATTTCAGTGAGACTACCTTATGACTTACCATTTGCCGCATCAGGAACATGTATCAGGAATAGGAAAAATGTTTCAGACATGAAGATGAAATTAGCCAGAGGCGAATACAAAATCATTGCGACAGATTCGGGACTCACTGCGAGTTTTTGGCAAGATACAAAAGAAGTACTTGGCTTGAGCAACTGCCACTCAAATGAGATAGTGGGAGTAAATAGAAAGTTAAAAACTGGCGACAAAGTGACGTATTCTTTTCCAAAATCTATAGCTGACTATAATAAGTTTATGGGTGGTGTAGATCTGTCAGACCACCTAACCACCGTCTATGATTTTGACAGAAAATCTTCCAAGTGGTGGCGTAAGGTGTTTTAAAAATTATTAATGACATCAGCAGTCAATCCATGTATTTTGTACAGCGAAATAAATCACATAAAGGAGAAGACTCTACCATTCTTGGTAGACTTGGCTGAAGAGCTAATAGGTAAGGGAAGGGAAAGTGCAAAAAATAAAAGAAAACGTACAAGTGGGCGGCCATCAACGTCAGCAAGACATCTATACAACGTTGGGGATCATTTACCAGTCCAAGGAAAAACAAGCAGGAGGTGCTTTAGTTGTGCCAAAAAGAAAATTGAACATCGTATGAAAACGAGCGCACCTCATGCGATCTCCCAATATGCGATAGCTGTTTTACACTATTTCATGTATAAAAATGTACCTTGTAACATTTAGAATAAACTTTTTTCTTATTTTTTCTATAATAGTTTGATTTTCTATAAAACACTGTTGGGACGTATATGTCCCGTTAGAAAACACTGTTGGGACCTATATGTCCCGCACTCAAATTTCAAATTTGCAGCATAGGAAAAATTTGAAATCAACATTACACGTTTTAAACAAGCTATATAGCTGATTTCTATCGTTAAAGTTACAGAAATTTCATTTTTTAAAATTCGTCGTCAAAGGGTTAAGGTAGAGTTGAGTAATTTAATACCTTTCTTACATATAATTTATAGCTTATAAATTTTCCAAATAAGTTTAAGATTTTGTTGTAATATTATCTACATTAGACTGTATATACCAGCTTTTCTAAAACTTTTAAAGACACGTGCCAAATGATTTTCTAAAAATGACAAAATCGATGACAAATTTGTCAGAATTGTCTAAATATCAATTTTGATATTCAATAAACCTTCTTCTTCCTAGCGTTTGTCCCGCCTGGTGGTAGGGTCTGCGGTGAGGATTCGTTGTCTCCAATTTTTTCGGTCGTGAGCAATATCTGGGTGTAGATGTGCAGTCTTCAGGCCATTATGGATCGTATCAACCCACCTCTGCATTGGTCGTCTCTTGGGCCTCTTTCCCGTGACTTCCAGGGTATATGCTGACTTAGCTATTGTGTCTTCTTCTGCACGCAGCGTAAACCGCCAAACCAGCGTAAACAGCGTCCCGCATTTTCTGATGGATCGGCGCCACTCCGAAACGTTTCCGCATATCAACATTGGTAACATGATCCATTCTAGTGACGCTGCCTGTTCACCTAAGCATCCTTGTCTCTATGACGCTTAGCCGACGTTTCACCTCTATTGTAGTGGGCCAACACTCGATACCATAGAGTGCGAATGGACGGATAACAGTGCTGTCGATTTTGGATTTAAGGTGGTCTTTCATCCGGCGATCGCAGATGACACCTGTTATCGCACGCCATTTTAACCCAGATGCCTGCGTCCTTGCGTTGACCTCGTCAATGATTCTTCCATTGTCAGAGACAGTAGAACCAGGATATTTCAATTTTTTTACACGAGGGAGATCTTCTCGATCAACGCTGATGGTCCAAACTTATTGGGGAGCTAAAGTCATATACTCCGTCTTCCTTTTATTGAGTCGCAGGCCATATTCAGCTAATCGGTCACTCCACATTTGTGTTTGGTGCTGGAGTTCCAGTTTGTTGTTTTCAGCTAACATAACATCATCAGCAAACAGAAGCGTCCATGGGATTGGCTTGTGCAGGACTGATATCCTCTTACAAGAATGAACAGCAGAGGCGACAAGGCAGAGCCCTGGTGGACCCCTACCACGATGTTGAAATCATTGCTTGCTTCTGCAGCAGCTTGAACATAACACGTCGGTTCTTTGTAGAGAATCTGCACACAGTTAACGTGCTCCCTAATTCCGTGCTCTCGGAGCGCCAACCAGATTACATCATGAGGTACCCGAACGAAAGGCTTCTCCAGGTCTAGAAAAGCTAGATACAGTGGCTTATTTTTTTCACGATAGTAGGGAAAGATAGTTTCTTCTAAAACCGCCTCCCTTATGGGGATTTACATGTAACCCTCCACCTTATGGGAAATTACATGTAATCCCTCCCCCTTATGGGAATTATATGTAAAATTTAGCCTACCCCTCCGTATGGGGAATCCTATACAAAATAGTTCTGAACGCGATCGAGCGTGTATGTGTAGATTGCGCCAGCGCTAGCGAGGGGGCACCGGAGGGAAAGAGGGATTTAGACGACAATACCGGACAAGGGCGAACAATACCGAACACGAATAGACAAGAGGGAAAATTCAAAATGGGTTGCTGGATGGATATTAATTTGTTAAGCTGGTTACCCCATAAGAGTAAATGGGTGCGACAAGAGAAGTATTGATAAGAACCGCCGAGTCAACAAATTTTCGGTTTATCTTATCAGCTGAGCGCGAGTGTAGAAATAAACACTGTCAGTTTCTTGGAATTAATCTGTGTGTTTTTCCTATCAAGAGTATGACCTAGTTTTTGGTCATTGAACTTGTGCAAAGAATCAAAGAAAATTGAAACCGTCGAGTCAGCATTTTCCTGTTTCAACTTGTCTGTAAACGTGAGCGTAGAAACACTGTCCGTTTCTTGTAATTGTTCTATGTTTATTCTAGAAACGTGACCGTAGAAAAAAACACTGTCAGTTTCTTAGAATTAATGTGTTTATCCTATTAAGAGTTTGACCTAGTTTTTGACCCGTGCAAAGAATCGTGGGAAAGTTAAAATCGTCGAGTCAGCATTTTCTTGTTCAACTTGTCTGGGCGATTCTGAGAAATTTATAAGTTATTTAAACTCATATGTATCCTCTATCGTATTAATTATTTAAATATTTAATATAAATAAAAAAAGTATTTCTGCTATTAGGTTTAATTTTTAGTGTGTCATGGTATTGTTTCTTTTTTAAGTTTACGTAATCAGTTTAGTATTTGAACTTGTAAAAAAAATAATATTATTTATAATAATATTATTTTAACAACTACGACACTGAATGTTTATGTAACCCCACGCTTAGGACCGGGCGCTTAATAAAATATATAAACAATCGTGTCCAGTTTAAAAATTACAACCGCTGCATTTAAAAACTACCGCAATAAGAAACGCGGTCTAATTAATTTAGTATTTGATCTTGTAAATGCATGCGAGTATGACATATCTAAATCGTGAGATAGGAAACGGTATCAGTCTCATGTTTCATTTTATCTGGATGCTAGTTTGAACTTATTCGATGTATTCTGAGAAATTTGGATGAGTCATGCATGCATAGAATCTTGGGAAAGTTAAGTCAGCAAAAGTGACAGAAAGTTAAGTCGAGTCAGCATTTTCCTGTTTCAGCTTGTATACATTCAGATGTTCGGACGTTTTGTTTACAATAAATTTACTAACACACGCCTCGAGCGCGGTCGGATGTTAAGCATAGCGATTGATATTTATGCCTGAGCTCTAAATTCATCGTCATATCAACAATTAATACTGTATCCCTGCGATCAATGTGTAAAGGTTTTCGCAGGATAATCTTGGTATCCATAAGGATGTACTACAAATGCACCGTTTACAATTCAACTTTCACAAGAGAAGATAGCAACATATGAGAAAATATAATATAAAATCAATAATAATGATGGGAAGAAGAGGGGTCTAGATCCTGAATATTCACCCTACACCTCTAAGAAGATAAAGTTGGAGCCGTAGACAGTCAAATAATTTCTTTAAAATATGCAATCAACAATCCCCAACAAGGCTAAAGTTTGCATACGATCTACGATGACAGAAGTGAAGCCGGTCCAGCAGAACATCATCCAAGCCTGTGTCAGCTATAGAATTGATGGTTCAGGGATTGATGTAGATAGCTTTATTAGTAAATTGAACAACCGTTGTACGAAAAGTCGCATTCTATCCATCCACTTTCCGTCCACTTTTCGTCCACTTTTTCCGTCCACCGTCCACTTTTTTCCACTTTCCGTCCACCGTCCACTATCCGTCCACTTTAATCAACTTTTTGATTAAAATCTGTTTAAAAGCTACTCACGGTGCTTCTCGACCAGCAACCTTGCTATCTATATATGAATTTTGCTATCTTGCGAGTCCTTTTGCCGAGAATGCGTTTTTGAATACCTTTGTTATCTCCTTCCATGCGCTTTTGGGGTTTTGCGTTTTTTAGTCGTCTTAGTCGTCGCACATAGTTCATCATTTTCATTCTGGGTATTCCTCTATTTATCTATTTTTCGCGTGAGTTTCCATTGCATTATTTTCTTGCTTTTACTTGGGCCTTTTATTCTGTTGACATGCCAGCCTTGTCAATTTTTTTCTTTTTACATTTTAAAATGACAGTTCTTAGGCTCTGCTCGTTATTTGGGTCTTTTCTTCAAGTACCATAGGCATTCTAAATTGGTCTCTTTACTTTATGAATAGTCTTTCTCTTAAATATCCTCTTACAAGTTAGTTATTATATTATATATGTTGTAGTCACATAGTGAAATCCGTCAGATTGTGTAAAACAGAGTCATTTCATGATCTGATGGCAGATCATGTACTTAGTTCATAAAACAACCGATTTTAGGCAGCTTTATATTTAACTACGATTAAAGAATCTGAATTACTTACCGTTTTGACGTTTCACAAAATGACTAAGTGATTTGATTGTATAAAACTACTTGTCTTAATTATCAGACCTATTAAAAAGGATATAAATAAACACATATATGTGTGGCTGTTTCGTGAACTGCCTAGTCATATATGTAATACATGAACTACCGTCAAATCATGAAAAGACTCTGTTTTACACAATCTGACGAATTACACTATATAACTACGACATATACAAAGCAAAACCTAATAATTAATATTATAAATTAATGAAATTTATATTTCTTTGTTTATATTTTGCAATGTATTTTTATTAAAACTGTTCTGTTTCGCGACCCAATATAAATTTAATGCTTAAATCAATTTAACCCAATATTGGATCGCTACCCATACTTTGAGAAACACTGGTCTTGACTCTGTGGTATGAGACTAATAAACTGTAAAGCATGTCGACAATAGCGAGTGGAATAAATGGGTAGTCAAAAGCAAGAAATAAATATAACAAGAAATTATTATATTGAGGAGGACGCGGCAACAAAAGAAGGGCGTTTGTGTTATCTTATTGGGCGGGCGTCGTAAAATGTAGTCGATGCTGATAACACTTCGCACGGGAGGACAATGCAAAAATTAACGCCGCAATGTAACTTTAATTATAACGGGAGAATGGAACCGGGACGAACAATGCGCAAACAAATACGCAATTCGCCGCCCCCAGAAACCCCCGCACAAAAAATACACAAATTTACCAATTTGATACTAACACATTGAGATGGGCTTTGTATTAACTTTAACACATTCTAAAATATTTAGTTTAATGAACACGACTGGTCTTGTCTATCTAGTCTTGCCTGTCTAGTATTGTTTTTCTAGTCTTGTCTATCTAGTTTTAACTGTTTAGTCTTGTCTGTCTGGTCTTTTCTATTTAGTGTTCTTTGTCTGCTCTTGCAAATAAAAATTAACTTTTCCATAAATCTAATAAGTTATTAAATTTTATTACATTTAGTCTATGGAGGGGAGACATAATTGATGGCAAGTTTAATCTAACTGTTTCTATTTTTCTAGTTTATTGCAGTTGGAATGTTGAAAGAATACGTATAGAGGAGGATAAAAAAATAAACATAAACATCAAACTTTCCATCATTCGATCTTTATTGCTGTTTGTTTAGTTTTGATTGTCTGCCCTATCTAGATCACTGTAATTGCCACAGTTTATTTAGAATGTTTCTATTTTTGCTTTTATGTTTTATTTAGTTAGTCTACTTATATCTAATTGCTTTCATATACAACAATCAATATATTTTTAATACCAATCTGTTTATCAATAGCTTCAGTTTAGTTAGATTAGTCTTGTATGGTTTTGTCTGATCTTGTTTAGTCTTGCCTGGTCTTGCTTAACTTTGCCCAACTTTACATGGTCTTGTCTGGTCTTGTCTAGTCTTCTTTGGTCTTGTCCAGTCTTGTCTCGTCTTGTTTGAATATAGGTTTAGCTATCTATAATTATTTGTGTGGCCATGTCATACTTACAAAGGCTCTAAATTATATCTTAATAATAAAGTTCTGAAACTGTAGTTTGCATTGAAACATTTAAACTGTGATTTAGTCAAAATCAATTATAATCCGTCTAGACAACTAAGCAAGTTGGTGAGTTGGTTCTTTTTCGAAAACCCGCCATAAAAAGTCCATCCTATTAGTGCGATTGTCGTTTGTGGAATTTCCGAATAAAATTTACAGATCTGTTTGTTCTGATTGAGTCGCCGCGAAGTTTTTCCCGACGGGGAGCGAGCGAAGAGAGGAGAAAGAAAATGTATAGCTCATTAGGGGAAATGCAGATCGGAGAAATTTAATAAAAGGAAGTATCGGTACACTCCACGAACGGCGAAAGGGCCGGATTCAATGTCTGCGCGTATTCTTTTATTATTTATATTAGAGGAGAAAACTGTGTACAGAAGGGGGAAACTGGAAGAAAATGGAAAAACTTATTTAAGCATTTTTGAAATAATTACCAAACTTATTTCCTCAGCTTGTAAAGTGTTTGCTCGAATTCGCTAGTAAAACACAAACAAGACTATACATAAACAAGACTAGAAAAGACCATTCAATATCAGACAAGACTGGACAAAACCAGACAAGGCCGGACAACCCAAGACAAGACCAGACAAGACAAAACAATACCAGACAAGACCAGCCAAGACCATTCAAGACCAGACAAGACCAAACAAGACCAGACAAGACCAGACAAGACCCGACAAAACCAGACAAGACCAGGCAAGACAAGACCATACAAGATCAGCAAAAACCAGACAACACCATACAGGACCAGACAATACCAGACAAGCCCAAGCAAGACTAGACAAGACCAGACAAGACAAGCCAAAACCAGATAAGACCAGATAAGACCAGACAAGCCCAGACAAGACCAGACAAGAAAAGAGAAGGCCACACAAGACCAGACAAGACGAGACAAGACCATACAAGACTATACAAGACCATACAAGACCCGACAAGACCAGACAAGACCAGACAAGACCAAACAGGACCAGACAAGACCATACAAAACCAGGTAAGATCAGACAATATCAGCCAGGGCTGTACAATACTACAACAAGATCGAATAAAAACAGACAAAATCAAGAAAAATTATAATCATGAAATCATCTTTTTAAAAAACTGTGTGCCAGAAATAAATATTTATTGCAACACAATGGATGCAATTGAAGGCTATAGACCAATAGCAATTGCTGCCAAAACAACTACAAAATTACTTTAATATGAGCTTGCCATGTGAGAATGTTTTTTTGTGTAGTTCTTTACGCACCGATTTAGTTTTATATTGATATTGACCCTCGGTCAGGAGGTTAAACGAGACTCAAAGCTTCAGACTATTATCCGAACAAACTCACCTCCGCTCACCGTTGCTTATACATATAAAATATAAATCCTTTGAACCTGTTGATTTTGTCAGAAAAACCCAAGAAAATACTACAAAATCCACCACGTCTAGTGTTGTCCGTCTATTGTTATCTGTCTAGTTAATCTATCTCGTCTTATCTGTCTAATATTGTCTTTCTAGTCTTCCGTCTTCCAGTCTATTGTCTTCCTATGTGTCAAGTCCATCTATTCTTGTTTTTCTAATTTTGTCTGTCTAGTCATGCGTATCTATTCTCGTTTGTCCAATCTAGTCTTTTGCATCTAGTCTTATCAGTATAGTGTTATCTATCTAGCATTTCCTGTATAGGTTAGTCTGTCTACTCTTATCTGTCTAGTCTATCTAGTCTTGTCTGTCTACTCTTGTTTATCAAGTTTTGTCTGTCTAGTCTTGTCTTTTTTTTTGCACGTGCTGGGAGGTGAAAATTTGCAAACAGACACCACTTGACCCGTGCCGAGTGGTAGTGTGGGGCTGCCCAGAAGGGGCGACCCACTAAAAAACCCCGCCATTCAAGCCCCCCAGCCAGAACCAGAGGAAAACACGATTTTCCCCATTCACTCGTTTTGCCGGGAGCGCCGTTGGTACGCCGTGCCCCCCCTCACATCAAGGTTTACAATAAAGTTATGCGCCCCTTTCGCACTAAGGGGGGGCCCGGCGTCGGCACGCACGGCTCGCGCGCAGCAACCCTTCGACCCGCCTCGCGCTCATGCCTTTCATCCTTCTCCTTTTTCCTCATTATAGATCTTATCATACCATTCAGCACGCCCCATTCATACTCACTACGGAGCATAATTCTAACCAAACTCACCTTACTTACCTCCTCTCCCACCTTGCGTTCTGCCTCGCTCCTCACTTACACCCATATCACACACTTAAAGATCGTGTGCTCCGCTGTGTCCTCATTTGCACCGCAGTACTTACAGTGCGCCTCGTCCAGTTTTCCAATTCGCTCCAGGTAAGATCCAATGGATCCATGCCCCGTAAGCGCCTAGGTTAGGTAATAGTTTACTTCCCCGTGCCCACGGTAGACCCATTCCTCGATGATCGGAATAAGTTGCCTGGTACAGGCTCTTTTTTCCGACGCCACCCATCTCTCATGCCATACCTGCAAAGTATTTGCCGTATCGTTACGGGGGTCGTTTCCATCCCAGACTCTCACTCTTTCATTCGACAGAAGGTCCAGCGGTATGATTCCAGCAACGACCGCCACGGCGTCCCCGGAAACAGTCCTGTATGCGCTGCACACACGTAGTAGCATACATCTTTGCACCCTCATCAATCTCTCCTTAAAACATTTAATCCTGTAAGCATTTATCCAAGCCTGCACCCCATAGAGAAGAATGGAGTGCGCGACCGCATTCATAACCTTTCTCTTCGAGGCCAACGGCCCACCTGCGTTGGGCATCAGCCGTCCAAGAGCTCTCGCACACACTGTTGCCCTTCTCACCACTCGATTCACCTGCTCTGCCACCCTAAGGTTTCGCTGGAGCTCCACCCCAAGTTATCTCACAGACTCCCGAGTCAACTGTCCCCATTCGCACGGTCAGTTCCCGCAGCTTTCTTCTCCCAATTAGCAGGACTGCTTCGGTTTTGTGAGGTGCCAGGGCAAGCCACTTTTCCTCCATCCACTTGGCAATCCCACCTATTGCCTCGTTCGTTATCGCTTTCAATCCTTCTTCAGTTCTTGCTACAGCGACCACCGCTATATCATCTGCGTACCTGACTAGTGTAACCCCGTCTGGCCGCCATAATCTCAATACCTCGTCATAAAAAATGTTCCACAGCAGCGGTCCAAGGACCGATCCCTGTGGAACACCCGCACTCATTTGGAAAGTCTTTCCCTCCCAGTCACCATTTCCCTTTCGTTCAAGAAGTAGCCCACCAACTTTCGGAGGTAGGGAGCTATCCCCTTCAGTTCCAAAGCCTCTATGATTCCGACCCATGGGACCGAATTGAAGGCATTTTTCACATCCAGGGTGACCAGCACACAATACATACGGGCACGCCGTCAACCCGAATTTGCTTCCCTTGCTCTCTCTATCACGCGCATCATTGCGTCCGCCGTGGTTCGGCCGCTCCTAAACCCGTATTGGTCCGCTGAGAGACCCCCTACTCTCTCAAGATCCTCGTTTAATCTTGCTCCAATCATGCTCTCATACAGCTTCGCTATCCCATTTAAAAGGCTTATTGGCCTCTATTTGGCTTCTTCTCCTTCCTTTCGCTACTTCTCTATCAAAACCGGTCTCCCTTTCTTCCACTCCTTCGGGAAATTGCCATTGGCCAATTCCTCATTCATCAGTCTCAAGCATAGGTTCTCACACACATGTCCAAACACCTTGCACGCTTCGGGAGGAACACCATCAGGAGCCGGTGCTTTACCCACCCTCATTCGATCGACTGCCTTCTGCAGTTCGCTCGAGGAGAAAAGAGGCACCGGTCTCCATCCCACGGGTTCCGCCCAGATCTCTCGCTCATGTGTTGTAAACAGCTTCCTGACTTCCGCCATTAGACTGTCCCCCCGGAGAGTGTTTGCCCTTTGAGTAATTTTCCTGGTAACAATCTTGTATCCATCACCCCATATGTTGTTATTTACCTCTTCACATAGCTCTCTCGAAGCTTCTTGCTTGGATTTCACGATGGCTCTACGAAGTTCACTGCGCGCTAGGTTATACCTCCTTCTGTACTCCAATCGTGCCTCGTCATCTGCTCTCCTGTTATTTCTCACCAGGCATCTTCTTTCACGCAGACAGGTTTTACGCTTTTCAGCTACCTGCGGGTTCCACCAGTAAACTGGTTTCCTGCCTCTGACACATTTTTTTTTTTTTTTCTAAAGTGACTCCACTCAAAACGGAAGGACAGAGGGACCGCCAGCGATGGCATTACTGCCTCTGCCCACCCTTCGAATAAAAATACAACAGTATTTACACGAAAGTAAAAAAAAAGTAAAGCAAAATATGCTATACAATAGCATTTACAATTGCAACAATTACAACACAAGTAATAATTAAAAAAAAAAAAAAAAAAAAAAGGTGCCTCTGACACCTATCCGTTTCTTATTGAATACCGAGTCGCAAGCCACGATCAGTACTGTTTCACACATGTTCCGTAGTCCGTTTTCAGGGCCAGTCTTTTCGACCAGCGCTTTCATTACATCCCCCAGTCTCTCAAGTAGATTCTTACCTACTCTCCAGCCATTTGTCGCAGTTACAGCCGGTCCATCGGGAGTATCCTCCCTTACGTCGAAGAGGATGTCCTGGTGATCACTCAGATTTTCTCCCTCTCTCACACGCCACCCTTTCACCCTATATGCAATTCGTGGGGTGCTAAAAGTGACATCTAGAAAAGACAACAATCTATAAAAGATACTTTCGCCCCGCACGAAGGTCGGCACATTTCCGCAGTTGTGTACCACCAGGTCTTCCTCTGCCAACCACTCTTCCATCATTCTCCCTCCTTCTTCTCTGGGGGATCCCCACCAGGCAGACCTGTAATTGAAATCTCCCCCGAGAACAATCTCTTTGGACCAGGTTTTCATACTGTTCCTCAGCTCATCCATAAAAGCTACAAACTGGCCCAGCGTAATGTTGGGCGAGATGTAGCACCCATACAGGACCAAGTTCTCCCATTCAATCCACACATATACTTCACCACTCCCCCATTTTACCATGTGGTTTTCCGATTGGAAAAACCTTATGGCAACATTCATGCACGGGTCCACATGCCAGCCTCCTCTACCAATAATCCGAAGATTTGGTTCGGAGACGATGGCAATATCCACTCTCTCCTCATTTACCGTTTTCCATATCAGCTCCATTGCTGTTGCACTCCTATTAGAATTTGTCTGCATTATAATCATTATCTGATGGATTTCCCTTTCATACTTTCCACACATTTGCGGTACACGGGGCACCCCAGAGAGTCTGCCCGGTGCCCGCTCACTTTACACACGTAGCACGTGGCTTCCTTGGCCTTGCACTCTTGTGCTTTGTGCCCACATTCCCCGCACCGCAGGCATGCCATCTTTCTTTCCTTTTCCTTGCATGCTGCCGCCAAATACCCGAAGCCAAGGCACCGGTAGCACCTGGGCGGCTTGTAATTTTCACTCACCCGGCACGTAACCCATCCTACCTTAATTCTCCCTTTCTCCAGCACGATTCGTGCCGCTCTTACTGGATGTGCGACGACCGCCATGCTGGCCCCTCCTCGTACTGGGCGGAGAGACTTTACCACACACTCCCTGCATTCGGTGGCCTTCTCCAAAGCCTCTTTCACTTCCCCGCGGGTGGTAGCTTCGTCCATGTCCCGGACCAGGACACTTTTAAAGCCCACCTCCGTTTTTACCTCACTCACCTCTTTCACTTGGGCTATTCTCGCAGCCAGTAACTGCTTTTCCCTCTCGTCTTTCACTCTAAGCATGAGGTCCCCAGCTACGGTTTTCCTCATCCCTTCGACGTGTATGTCCTCTACATCCACTTCATTTTTTATGGCATTTACCATATGTGCATAGGAGACATCCTCCGCTCTCCTTATCAGAACAGCTTGGGTCGTACCGGCCCTTTTTTCTCGGTGCGGTTTGCCTTCCACCTTTCTCCAGTACAGGGTTACCTCCGTGCTTGTGCCCAACCACACGCATTCGATTATCTTGCGCATTTTCCACCTGTTAAGGTTCCCAGCCACGGAAACAACTAACCTCTTTCTGTGTGTCTTTGCACAGAGTTCTCTCACTTTTACTACAGTCTCGAACGCCTTCTCTTCGACATTCTCGGCCTTTGCATTTGCCAACCGGGCGAAGAAGTGGTATGACGTCCTCTCACACGGGACTGGCGCCTCTTCACCGAACCTATACAGCCAACCCTGGTTCATTTGGTAAGCCACAGAACCTACGTCCATATTCTCGTACGCACTATGGGCATGGGGCAGCTGATATAGCAAGTCCCAGCCCTGCCTCTCACCCTGGCTGCCCCCTTTCTCTCCAGCAAACAGAAGGAGTACGTCCTTTTCGCTTGCTAGAGGATAGCACTCGCACATCTTCACCGTGTTAAAGGCGCCCTCAGGCCACTTCTCATTTGCTACAGCCATGTACTCTTGAATATTCGTACCCGGCTTCAGCTTACCAATCACCTTGCATTCACACTCATCTGTTTGTGTGCCACCCTCCTTGTATGTTCCACATACTTGGACGTCCACATCATATGTGATATTCTCGATTGGCTCGAAACGGCGCTCTTCCAGCCACCGGGCTACTGATTCGCGCGAGAAGACACTTGTAGTCCTCTTTACTCTCGCCGCCGCCTCCTTCACCTCTCTTTTCGTGCTGCTGCCAGCAGCAATAGCTCTATCAAGGTCATCAACCTGTTTCGTAAGGGCCCCAATCGCCTCCACAATTGTAAAGACAATACGGCACTCCGTTCTCCTGTAGGCCTCAATGTCATCCGATGACCTGTCAAAGGCCACATTTCGTTTCTTCCCCTATGGAGTCTAGTCTTGTCTGTCTAGTCTTGTCTGTCTAGTTTTGTGTGTCTAGTCTTGTCTGTCTAGTCTTGTCTGTCTAGTCTTGTTTGTCTAGTCTTGTCTGTCTAGTCTTGTCTGTCTAGTCTTGTCTGTCTAGTATTGTCTGTCTAGTCTTGTCTGTCTTGTCTTGTCTGTCTAGTATTGTCTGTCTAGTCTTGTCTGTCTAGTGTTGTCTGTCTAGTCTTGTTTGTCTAGTCTTGTCTGTCTAGTCCTGTCTGTCTAGTCTTGTCTGTCTAGTCTTGTCTGTCTAGTCTTGTCTGTCTAGTCTTGTCTGTCTAGTCTTGTCTGTTTAGTCTTGTCTGTCTAGTCTTGTCTGTCTAGTCTTGTCTGTCTAGTCTTGTCTGTCTAGTCTTGTCTGTCTAGTCTTGTCTGTCTAGTCTTGTCTGTCTAGTCTTGTCTGTCTAGTCTTGTCTGTCTAGTCTTGTCTGTCTAGTCTTGTCTGTCTAGTCTTGTCTGTCTAGTCTTGTCTGTCTAGTCTTGTCTGTCTAGTCTTGTCTGTCTAGTCTTGTCTGTCTAGTCTTGTCTGTCTAGTCTTGTCTGTCTAGTCTTGTCTGTCTAGTCTTGTCTGTCTAGTCTTGTCTGTCTAGTCTTGTCTGTCTAGTCTTGTCTGTCTAGTCTTGTCCTGTCTAGTCTTGTCTGTCTAGTCTTGTCTGTCTAGTCTTGTCTGTCTAGTCTTGTCTGTCTAGTCTTGTCTGTCTAGTCTTGTCTGTCTAGTCTTGTCTGTCTAGTCTTGTCTGTCTAGTCTTGTCTGTCTAGTCTTGTCTGTCCTAGTCTTGTCTGTTAGTCTTGTCTGTCTAGTCTTGTCTGTCTAGTCTTGTCTGTCTAGTCTTGTCTGTCTAGTCTTGTCTGTCTAGTCTTGTCTGTCTAGTCTTGTCTGTCTAGTCTTGTCTGTCTAGTCTTGTCTGTCTAGTCTTGTCTTCTAGTCTTGTCTGTCTAGTCTTGTCTGTCTAGTCTTGTCTGTCTAGTCTTGTCTGTCTAGTCTTGTCTGTCTAGTCTTGTCTAGTCTTGTCTGTCTAGTCTTGTCTGTCTAGTCTTGTCTGACTAGTCTTGTCCTTCTAGTCTTGTCTGTCTAGTCTTGTCTGTCTAGTCTTGTCTGTCTAGTCTTGTCTGTCTAGTCTTGTCTGTCTAGTCTTGTCTGTCTAGTCTTGTCTGTCTAGTCCTGTCTGTCTAGTCCTGTCTGTCTAGTCTTGTCTGTCTAGTCTTGTCTGTCTAGTCTTGTCTGTCTAGTCTTGTCTGTCTAGTCTTGTCTGTCTAGTCTTGTCTGTCTAGTCTTGTCTGTCTAGTCTTGTCTGTCTAGTCTTGTCTGTCTAGTCTTGTCTGTCTAGTCTTGTCTGTCTAGTCTTGTCTGTCTAGTCTTGTCTGTCTAGTCTTGTCTGTCTAGTCTTGTCTGTCTAGTCTGTCTAGTCTGTCTGTCTAGTCTTGTCTGTCTAGTCTTGTCTGTCTAGCCTTGTCTGTCTAGTCTTGTCTGTCTAGTCTTGTCTGTCTAGTCTTGTCTGTCTAGTCTTGTCTGTCTAGTCTTGTCTGTCTAGTCTTGTCTGTCTAGTCTTGTCTGTCTAGTCTTGTCTGTCTAGTCTTGTCTGTCTAGTCTTGTCTGTCTAGTCTTGTCTGTCTAGTCTTGTCTGTCTAGTCTTGTCTGTCTAGTCTTGTCTGTCTAGTCTTGTCTGTCTAGTCTTGTCTGTCTAGTCTTGTCTGTCTAGTCTTGTCTGTCTAGTCTTGTCTAGTCTAGTCTGTCTAGTCTTGTCTGTCTAGTCTTGTCTGTCTAGTCTTGTCTGTCTAGTCTTGTCTGTCTAGTCTTGTCTGTCTAGTCTTGTCTGTCTAGTCTTGTCTGTCTAGTCTTGTCTGTCTAGTCTTGTCTGTCTAGTCTTGTCTGTCTAGTCTTGTCTGTCTAGTCTTGTCTGTCTAGTCTTGTCTGTCTAGTCTTGTCTGTCTAGTCTTGTCTGTCTAGTCTTGTCTGTCTAGTCTTGTCTGTCTAGTCTTGTCTGTCTAGTCTTGTCTGTCTAGTCTTGTTTGTCTAGTCTTGTCTGTCTAGTGTTGTCTGTCTAGTCTTGTCTGTCTAGTCTTGTCTGTCTAGTCTTGTCTGTCTAGTCTTGTCTGGTCTAGTCTTGTCTGTCTAGTCTTGTCTGTCTAGTCTTGTCTGTCTAGTCTTGTCTGTCTAGTCTTGTCTGTCTAGTCTTGTCTGTCTAGTCTTGTCTGTCTAGTCTTGTTTGTCTAGTCTTGTCTGTCTAGTCTTGTCTGTCTAGTCTTGTCTGTCTAGTCTTGTCTGTCTAGTCTTGTCTGTCTAGTCTTGTCTGTCTAGTCTTGTCTGTCCTAGTCTTGTCTGTCTAGTCTTGTCTGTCTAGTCTTGTCTATCTAGTCTTGTCTGTCTAGTCTTGTCTGTCTAGTCTTGTCTGTCTAGTCTTGTCTGTCTAGTCTTGTCTGTCTAGTCTTGTCTGTCTAGTCTTGTCTGTCTAGTCTTGTCTGTCTAGTCTTGTCTGTCTAGTCTTGTCTGTCTAGTCTTGTCTGTCTAGTCTTGTCTGTCTAGTCTTGTCTGTCTAGTCTTGTCTGTCTAGTCTTGTCTGTCTAGTCTTGTCTGTCTAGTCTTGTCTGTCTAGTCTTGTCTGTCTAGTCTTGTCTGTCTAGTCTTGTCTGTCTATTCTTGTCTGTCTAGTCAAAATCAAAATCAAAATATTTATTTCATTATGTAAGCATTACATATACGGACTATTACATTTTGATGAACATAACAGTAGTATTAGTAACCTAAATGAAATTTGTCCAATTATCTTTTGAAGGATTTTACTCCTCTGTAATACTCCAATAGTGTATATGGCTCGATGTTTATCAGTAGCTGGTGAATTTCTTTCTTAAAGATATTGGTTTTCTTAATCAATTTAACATAATTTGGAAGTGCATTATATAATTTAATATTGATGATAGGTGGTATTTTTTCCGACATAGTTAATTTGTGATAAGGTGGAATATAATTAAGGTATCTGTTACGTGTATCCTTTGTGTTGTTCGACTTGTATATCTCAAAAAGTTTCTTATTTTTGAATAGAAACAATAAGGTTTCGAATACGTATGTTCCGATCGTTGTTAGTATATTTGCTCTTTTAAATTTTTCCCTGCATGTTTCAGTATACTGTAAATCGTAAATAACTCGTAGAGCTGCTTTTTGGATTTTCACTATGTCCTTTATTAAAGATCCGCTGCCCCAGAACATTAACCCCAGAAGACTAGTCTTGTCTGTCTAGTCTTGTCTGTCTAGTCTTGTCTGTCTAGTCTTGTCTGTCTAGTCTTGTCTGTCTAGTCTTGTCTGTCTAGTCTTGTCTGTCTAGTCTTGTCTGTCTAGTCTTGTCTGTCTAGTCTTGTCTGTCTAGTCTTGTCTGTCTAGTCTTGTCTGTCTAGTCTTGTCTGTCTAGTCTTGTCCTTGTCTGTCTAGTCTTGTCTGTCTAGTCTTGTCTGTCTAGTCTTGTCTGTCTAGTCTTGTCTGTCTAGTCTTGTCTGTCTAGTCTTGTCTGTCTAGTCTTGTCTGTCCAGTCCTTGTCTGTCCAGTCTTGTCTGTCTAGTCTTGTCTGTCTAGTCTTGTCTGTCTAGTCCTTGTCTGTCTAGTCTTGTCTGTCTAGTCTTGTCTGTCTAGTCTTGTCTGTCTAGTCTTGTCTGTCTAGTCTTGTCTGTCTAGTCTTGTCTGTCTAGTCTTGTCTGTCTAGTCTTGTCTGTCTAGTCTTGTCTGTCTAGTCTTGTCTGTCTAGTCTTGTCTGTCTAGTCTTGTCTGTCTAGCCTTGTCTGTCTAGTCTTGTCTGTCTAGTCTTGTCTGTCTAGTCTTGTCTGTCTAGTCTTGTCTGTCTAGTCTTGTCTGTCTAGTCTTGTCTGTCTAGTCTTGCCTGTCTAGTCTTGTCTGTCTAGTCTTGTCTGTCTAGTCTTGTCTGTCTAGTCTTGTCTGTCTAGTCTTGTCTGTCTAGTCTTGTCTGTCTAGTCTTGTCTGTCTAGTCTTGTCTGTCTAGTCTTGTCTGTCTAGTCTTGTTTGTCTAGTCTTGTCTGTCTAGTCCTGTCTGTCTAGTCTTGTCCTGTCTAGTCTTGTCTGTCTAGTCTTGTCTGTCTAGTCTTGTCTGTCTAGTCTTGTCTGTTTAGTCTTGTCTGTCTAGTCTTGTCTGTCTAGTCTTGTATGTCTAGTCTTGTCTGTCTAGTCTTGTCTGTCTAGTCTTGTCTGTCTAGTCTTGTCTGTCTAGTCTTGTCTGTCTAGTCTTGTCTGTCTAGTCTTGTCTGTCTAGTCTTGTCTGTCTAGTCTTGTCTGTCTAGTCTTGTCTGTCTAGTCTTGTCTGTCTAGTCTTGTCTGTCTAGTCTTGTCTGTCTAGTCTTGTCTGTCTAGTCTTGTCTGTCTAGTCTTGTCTGTCTAGTCAAATTCAAATTCAAATTCAAAATTTATTATTACATATCAAATGTACATTATACATATATGCATTGTCAAAGAAATGAATAGTAAAACACAATAAAATAAATAGTAAAAGACAATAAAATAAATAGTAAAACTCAATAAAATATGACAAGCAAAATCTTAAGCTAAAAAATTCATCAAACGTATATAATGTTTGTTTTACTAGAACATGTTTCAATTTTTTCCTGAACGTTTTGCAAGAATTTTCATTGGTGAGACTGCTAGGCAGCTTATTATATATAGACACTCCAAATTTGCTTGGAGATTTAGTGCATATTTGTAAATTACATTTGGGAGTGTAAAGTTTGTTACGGCCTCTTGTGTTATGTTGATGGATATCCAGGTTTCTAACAATACACTTTTTCATCTTATGAATAAAACTTGATACTTCTAATATATATAGGCTGATGACGGTTGGTATTTGTAGCCACTCAAAAATGGGCCTGCATGATGTTCTTGTGGAAATACCCATAAGGGAACGGATGACTCTTTTCTGTGCAATTAGAACATTTACAATTTTTGGTGATGTTCCCCAAACCAAAATTCCGTAAGTTAAAAGAGATTGAACCTCAGCATAGTAGAAATTCATCAGGATTTCATGGCTTAAAATATTCCTGAGATGTCGGATTACAAATGCCTTTTGATGCAACTTTTTTGAAATATTTTCGGTAGCTATATTCCAAGTTAAAAAATCCTCAATAACTAGGCCAAGAAATTTTGTAGACTTAACTCTATTAATATTCATATTGTTTACTTTTAAATTAACATTCTCCGCGTATTGACTTCTTTGGGTTTGAAAGATTATATATTCAGTTTTTTCACTGTTTAGGAAAAGATTGTTAGCGGAGAACCAGTCCACAACTTTTTGTAAAATTAAATTTCCTTCACTTTCATTTGTATGGAAGAGTTTTTTGATATTATAAAGGTCGAGTCATCAGCATAGAATACACATTGCCTTTCTTCGATGTAGGAAACTATATCTGCCATGTACAATAAAAATAGAGTAGGCCCAAGGGACACTCCCTTGAGGAACACCAGTATTTATATGCAAAGGTTCTGATTTGTAGATTTTGTTATTAGATACAATTCTTGTATATTGCGATCTATTTTCAAGAAAAGATTTGATAATATTGCCTAATTTACCACGAATACCCAGGTAATGCAATTTATTCAGAATTTGTTTGTGACACACACAGTCAAAGGCTTTGGCTAAATCGCAGAAAATTCCAATCGGTTGACTGCCTCCATCCACTTCTTCTAAAATATGTGTGTAAAATTCCGATAGGGCGCTAGATGTGTCTTTACCTCTGCGAAAACCATGTTGTTGCTTAGGTATTAGGTGGTGTTTGTTAATAAATGAATTTAATCGAATTAATATACAGTATTCTAAAATTTTTGATAAGACCGACAGTAGGGTAATTGGTCTATAATTATTTAATATAGTTTTGTCGCCTCTTTTATAGACGGGAACAATGATACCTGTCTTTAAAACCTCAGGGAATACTTCAGCCGCTATGGCATCATTAACAATATGTGTTATTGGATGGGCTAACAAATCAACGTGCTCTTTAATAATTTTGGCTGGTATTAAGTCAGGGCCAGTTCCTGATTTATTTTTTAGTTTTTCTTGTATTAAGCAAATTATCTCTGTTTCCGAAAATTCTTCTAGATACGCTGTTCTTATATTGAATATCATGTGATTATGAGATATTGTCGTTGGAGTAATGTTTTGTGAAATTATTTCCGGAGCCTTTTGAAAATAATTGTTGATCATTGTTGCTATTTTTAAGGGATTTTGGGTAATGGAATTATCTTCTCTGATTTCAATATCATTATTATCTACGAACTTGCATGTTTGTTGGTTAATAATGTTCCAAGCCATTTTCTGCTTATTTTTGCAATGATTTAATAAATAACTAAAAAACTTCCTTTTTAGAGAAACTAATAACTGACGATGGAGCTTTCTGTTGGCAATATACTGTTGACGAAGAATTGGATATCGTTTTTGTAGAATATACAAATCCCTTAAGTTTCGACTAGATGTTCTTGCCTCTTTGGTAACCCAATTTTTATTTTCTCTATTAACTTTCATCAATGGAAAAGATGAACAAAAATGTAATTGTAAGATATTTATAAAGTGGCTGAATTTGTCATTAGTATTACTACAGTCAAATACCTTGGACCAGGATTCTTCCCTCAGTCTCTCTACAAATTGTGTTTTCTGTTCTGGAGTGTATTTTCTCATATAATGAGTTCTTGATTGAGTAATATTATTTAAGTTACAGCTAAGAATTATAGCTCTATGGTCAGACAGAACAGTATCAGCAACAACAACAACAGTCTTGTCTGTCTAGTCTTGTCTGTCTAGTCTTGTCTGTCTAGTCTTGTCTGTCTAGTCTTGTCTGTCTAGTCTTGTCTGTCTAGTCTTGTCTGTCTAGTCTTGTCTGTCTAGTCTTGTCTGTCTAGTCTTGTCTGTCTAGTCTTGTCTGTCTAGTCTTGTCTGTCTAGTCTTGTCTGTCTAGTCTTGTCTGTCTAGTCTTGTCTGTCTAGTCTTGTCTGTCTAGTCTTGTCTGTCTAGTCTTGTCTGTCTAGTCTTGTCTGTCTAGTCTTGTCTGTCTAGTCTTGTCTGTCTAGTCTTGTCTGTCTAGTCTTTTGTCTGTCTAGTCTTGTCTGTCTAGTCTTGTCTGTCTAGTCTTGTCTGTCTAGTCTTGTCTGTCTAGTCTTGTCTGTCTAGTCTTGTCTGTCTAGTCTTGTCTGTCTAGTCTTGTCTGTCTCAGTCTTGTCTGTCTAGTCTTGTCTGTCTAGTCTTGTCTGTCTAGTCTTGTCTGTCTAGTCTTGTCTGTCTAGTCTTGTCTGTCTAGTCTTGTCTGTCTAGTCTTGTCTGTCTAGTCTTGTCTGTCTAGTCTTGTCTGTCTAGTCTTGTCTGTCTAGTCTTGTCTGTCTAGTCTTGTCTGTCTAGTCCTTGTCTGTCTAGTCTTGTCTGTCTAGTCTTGTCTGTCTAGTCTTGTCTGTCTAGTCTTGTCTGTCTAGTCTTGTCTGTCTAGACTTGTCTGTCTAATGTGTCTAGTCTGTCTAGTCTGTAGTCTTGTCGTTAGTCTTGTCTGTCTAGTCTTGTCTGTCTAGTCTTGTCTGTTAGTCTTGTCTGTCTAGTCTTGTCTGTCTAGTCTTGTCTGTCTAGTCTTGTCTGTCTAGTCTTGTCTGTCTAGTCTTGTCTGTCTAGTCTTGTCTGTCCTAGTCTTGTCTGTCTAGTCTTGTCTGTCTAGTCTTGTCTGTCTAGTCTTGTCTGTCTAGTCTTGTCTGTCTAGTCTTGTCTGTCTAGTCTTGTCTGTCTAGTCTTGTCTGTCTAGTCTTGTCTGTCTAGTCTTGTCTGTCTAGTCTTGTCTGTCTAGTCTTGTCTGTCTAGTCTTGTCTGTCTAGTCTTGTCTGTCTAGTCTTGTCTGTCTAGTCTTGTCTGTCTAGTCTTGTCTGTCTAGTCTTGGTCTGTCTAGTCTTGTCTGTCTAGTCTTGTCTGTCTAGTCTTGTCTGTCTAGTCTTGTCTGTCTAGTCTTGTCTGTCTAGTCTTGTCTGTCTAGTCTTGTCGTGTCTAGTCTAGTCTGTCTAGTCTTGTCGTCTGTCTAGTCTTGTCTGTCTAGTCTTGTCTGTCTAGTCTTGTCTGTCTAGTCTTGTCTGTCTAGTCTTGTCTGTCTAGTCTTGTCTGTCTAGTCTTGTCTGTCTAGTCTTGTTCTGTCTAGTCTTGTCTGTCTAGTCTTGTCTGTCTAGTCTTGTCTTCTGTCTGTCTAGTCTTGTCTGTCTAGTCTTGTCTGTCTAGTCTTGTCTGTCTAGTCTTGTCTGTCTAGTCTTGTCTGTCTAGTCTTGTCTGTCTAGTCTTGTCTGTCTAGTCTTGTCTGTCTAGTCTTGTCTGTCTAGTCTTGTCTGTCTAGTCTTGTCTGTCTAGTCTTGTCTGTCTAGTCTTGTCTGTCTAGTCTTGTCTGTCTAGTCTTGTCTGTCTAGTCTTGTCTGTCTAGTCTTGTCTGTCTAGTCTTGTCTGTCTAGTCTTGTCTGTCTAGTCTTGTCTGTCTAGTCTTGTCTGTCTAGTCTTGTCTGTCTAGTCTTGTCTGTCTAGTCTTGTCTGTCTAGTCTTGTCTGTCTAGTCTTGTCTGTCTAGTCTTGTCTGTCTAGTCTTGTCTGTCTAGTCTTGTCTGTCTAGTCTTGTCTGTCTAGTCTTGTCTGTCTAGTCTTGTCTGTCTAGTCTTGTCTGTCTAGTCTTGTCTGTCTAGTCTTGTTGTCTGTCTAGTCTTGTCTGTCTAGTCTTGTTCTGTCTAGTCTTGTCCTGTCTAGTCTTGTCTGTCTAGTCTTGTCTGTCTAGTCTTGTCTGTCTAGTCTTGTCTGTCTAGTCTTGTCTGTCTAGTCTTGTCTGTCTAGTCTTGTCTGTCTAGTCTTGTCTGTCTAGTCTTGTCTGTCTAGTCTTGTCTGTCTAGTCTTGTCTGTCTAGTCTTGTCTGTCTAGTCTTGTCTGTCTAGTCTTGTCTGTCTAGTCTTGTCTGTCTAGTCTTGTCTGTCTAGTCTTGTCTGTCGTAGTCTTGTCTGTCTAGTCTTGTCTGTCTAGTTTTGTCTGTCTAGTCTTGTATGTCTAGTCTTGTCTGTCTAGTCTTGTCTGTCTAGTCTTGTCTGTCTAGTCTTGTCTGTCTAGTCTTGTCTGTCTAGTCTTGTCTGTCTAGTCTTGTCTGTCTAGTCTTGTCTGTCTAGTCTTGTCTGTCTAGTCTTGTCTGTCTAGTCTTGTCTGTCTAGTCTTGTCTGTCTAGTCTTGTCTGTCTAGTCTTGTCTGTTAGTGTTGGTCTGTCTAGTCTTGTCTGTCTAGTCTTGTCTGTCTAGTCTTGTCTGTCTAGTCTTGTCTGTCTAGTCTTGTCTGGTCTTGTCTTGTCTGTCTTGTCTGGTCCTGTCTAGTCTTGTCTGTCTAGTCTTGTCTGTCTAGTCTTGTCTGTCTAGTCTTGTCTGTCTAGTCTTGTCTGTCTAGTCTTGTCTGTCTAGTCTTGTCTGTCTAGTCTTGTCTGTCTAGTCTTGTCTGTCTAGTCTTGTCTGTCTAGTCTTGTCTGTCTAGTCTTGTCTGTCTACGTCTTGTCTGTCTAGTCTTGTCTGTCTAGTCTTGTCTGTCTAGTCTTGTCTGTCTAGTCTTGTCTGTCTAGTCTTGTCTGTCTAGTCTTGTCTGTCTAGTCTTGTCTGTCTAGTCTTGTCTGTCTAGTCTTGTCTGTCTAGTCTTGTCTGTCTAGTCTTGTCTGTCTAGTCTTGTCTGTCTAGTCTTGCTCTAGTCTTGTCTGTCTAGTCTTTCTGTCTAGTCTTGTCTGTCTAGTCTTGTCTGTCTAGTCTTGTCTGTCTAGTCTTGTCTGTCTAGTCTTGTCTGTCTAGTCTTGTCTGTCTAGTCTTGTCTGTCTAGTCTTGTCTGTCTAGTCTTGTCTGTCTAGTCTTGTCTGTCTAGTCTTGTCTGTCTAGTCCTTGTCTGTCTAGTCTTGTCTGTCTAGTCTTGTCTGTCTAGTCTTGTCTGTCTAGTCTTGTCTGTCTAGTCTTGTCTGTCTAGTCTTGTCTGTCTAGTCTTGTCTGCTTCTAGTCTTGTCTGTCTAGGTCTTGTCTGTCTAGTCTTGTCTGTCTAGTCTTGTCTGTCTAGTCTTGTCTGTCTAGTCTTGTCTGTCTAGTCTTGTCTGTCTAGTCTTGTCTGTCTAGTCTTGTCTGTCTAGTCTTGTCTGTCTAGTCTTGTCTGTCTAGTCTTGTCTGTCTAGTCTTGTCTGTCTAGTCTTGTCTGTCTAGTCTTGTCTGTCTAGTCTTGTCTGTCTAGTCTTGTCTGTCTAGTCTTGTCTGTCTAGTCTTGTCTGTCTAGTCTTGTCTGTCTAGTCTTGTCTGTCTAGTCTTGTCTGTCTAGTCTTGTCTGTCTAGTCTTGTCTGTCTAGTCTTGTCTGTCTAGTCTTGTCTGTCTAGTCTTGTCTGTCTAGTCTTGTCTGTCTAGTCTTGTCTGTCTAGTCTTGTCTGTCTAGTCTTGTCTGTCTAGTCTTGTCTGTCTAGTCTTGTCTGTCTAGTCTTGTCTGTCTAGTCTTGTCTGTCTAGTCTTGTCTGTCTAGTCTTGTCTGTCTAGTCTTGTCTGTCTAGTTTGTCTGTCTAGTCTTGTCTGTCTAGTCTTGTCTGTCTAGTCTTGTCTGTCTAGTCTTGTCTGTCTAGTCTTGTCTGTCTAGTCTTGTCTGTCTAGTCTTGTCTGTCTAGTCTTGTCTGTCTAGTCTTGTCTGTCTAGTCTTGTCTGTCTAGTCTTGTCTGTCTAGTCTTGTCTGTCTAGTCTTGTCTGTCTAGTCTTGTCTGTCTAGTCTTGTCTGTCTAGTCTTGTCTGTCTAGTCTTGTCTGTCTAGTCTTGTCTGTCTAGTCTTGTCTGTCTAGTCTTGTCTGTCTAGTCTTGTCTGTCTAGTCTTGTCTGTCTAGTCTTGTCTGTCTAGTCTTGTCTGTCTAGTCTTGTCTGTCTAGTCTTGTCTGTCTAGTCTTGTCTGTCTAGTCTTGTCTGTCTAGTCTTGTCTGTCTAGTCTTGTCTGTCTAGTCTTGTCTGTCTAGTCTTGTCTGTCTAGTCTTGTTGTCTGTCTATCTTGTCTGTCTAGTCTTGTCTGTCCTAGTCTTGTCTGTCTAGTCTTGTCTGTCTAGTCTTGTCTGTCTAGTCTTGTCTGTCTAGTCTTGTCTGTCTAGTCTTGTCTGTCTAGTCTTGTCTGTCTAGTCTTGTCTGTCTAGTCTTGTCTGTCTAGTCTTGTCTGTCTAGTCTTGTCTGTCTCTTGTCTGTCTAGTCTTGTCTGTCTTGTCTGTCTAGTCTTGTCTGTCTAGTCTTGTCTGTCTAGTCTTGTCTGTCTAGTCTTGTCTGTCTAGTCTTGTCTGTCTAGTCTTGTTGTCTAGTCTTGTCTGTCTAGTCTTGTCTGTCTAGTCTTGTCTGTCTAGTCTTGTCTGTCTAGTCTTGTCTGTCTAGTCTTGTCTGTCTAGTCTTGTCTGTCTAGTCTTGTCTGTCTAGTCTTGTCTGTCTAGTCTTGTCTGTCTAGTCTTGTCTGTCTAGTCTTGTCTGTCTAGTCTTGTCTGTCTAGTCTTGTCTGTCTAGTCTTGTCTGTCTAGTCTTGTCTGTCTAGTCTTGTCTGTCTAGTCTTGTCTGTCTAGTCTTGTCGTCTGTCTTGTCTGTCTAGTCTTGTCTGTCTAGTCTTGTCTGTCTAGTCTTGTCTGTCTAGTCTTGTCTGTCTAGTCTTGTCTGTCTAGTCTTGTCTGTCTAGTCTTGTCTGTCTAGTCTTGTCTGTCTAGTCTTGTCTGTCTAGTCTTGTCTGTCTAGTCTTGTCTGTCTAGTCTTGTTTGTCTGTCTAGTCTTGTCTGTCTAGTCTTGTCTGTCTAGTCTTGTCTGTCTAGTCTTGTCTGTCTAGTCTTGTCTGTCTAGTCTTGTCTGTCTAGTCTGTCTGTCTAGTCTTGTCTGTCTAGTCTTGTCTGGTCTTGTCTGGTCTAGTCTTGTCTGTCTAGTCTTGTCTGTCTAGTCTTGTCTGTCTAGTCTTGTCTGTCTAGTCTTGTCTGTCTAGTCTTGTCTGTCTAGTCTTGTCTGTCTAGTCTTGTCTGTCTAGTCTTGTCTGTCTAGTCTTGTCTGTCTAGTCTTGTCTGTCTAGTCTTGTCTGTCTAGTCTTGTCTGTCTAGTCTTGTCTGTCTAGTCTTGTCTGTCTAGTCTTGTCTGTCTAGTCTTGTCTGTCTAGTCTTGTCTGTCTAGTCTTGTCTGTCTAGTCTTGTCTGTCTAGTCTTGTCTGTCTAGTCTTCGTCTGTCTAGTCTTGTCTGTCTAGTCTTGTCTGTCTAGTCTTGTCTGTCTAGTCTTGTCTGTCTAGTCTTGTCTGTCTAGTCTTGTCTGTCTAGTCTTGTCTGTCTAGTCTTGTCTGTCTAGTCTTGTCTGTCTATCTTGTCTGTCTGTCTTGGTCTGTCTAGTCTTGTCTGTCTAGTCTTGTCTGTCTAGTCTTGTCTGTCTAGTCTTGTCTGTCTAGTCTTGTCTGTCTAGTCTTGTCTGTCTAGTCTTGTCTGTCTAGTCTTGTCTGTCTAGTCTTGTCTGTCTAGTCTTGTCTGTCTAGTCTTGTCTGTCTAGTCTTGTCTGTCTAGTCTTGTCTGTCTAGTCTTGTCTGTCTAGTCTTGTCTGTCTAGTCTTGTCTGTCTAGTCTTGTCTGTCTAGTCTTGTCTGTCTAGTCTTGTCTGTCTAGTCTTGTCTGTCTAGTCTTGTCTGTCTAGTCTTGTCTGTCTAGTCTTGTCTGTCTAGTCTTGTCTGTCTAGTCTTGTCTGTCTAGTCTTGTCTGTCTAGTCTTTCTTTCTAGTCCTTGTCTGTCTAGTCTTGTCTGTCTAGTCTTGTCTGTCTAGTCTTGTCTGTCTAGTCTTGTCTGTCTAGTCTTGTCTGTCTAGTCTTGTCTGTCTAGTCTTGTCTGTCTAGTCTTGTCTGTCTAGTCTTGTCTGTCTAGTCTTGTCTGTCTAGTCTTGTCTGTCTAGTCTTGTCTGTCTAGTCTTGTCTGTCTAGTCTTGTCTGTCTAGTCTTGTCTGTCTAGTCTTGTCTGTCTAGTCTTGTCTGTCTAGTCTTGTCTGTCTAGTCTTGTCTGTCTAGTCTTGTCTGTCTAGTCTTGTCTGTCTAGTCTTGTCTGTCTAGTCTTGTCTGTCTAGTCTTGTCTGTCTAGTCTTGTCTGTCTAGTCTTGTCTGTCTAGTCTTGTCTGTCTAGTCTTGTCTGTCTAGTCTTGTCTGTCTAGTCTTGTCTGTCTAGTCTTGTCTGTCTAGTCTTGTTTGTCTAGTCTTGTCTGTCTAGTCTTGTCTGTCTAGTCTTGTCTGTCTAGTCTTGTCTGTCTAGTCTTGTCTGTCTAGTCTTATCTGTCTAGTCTTGTCTGTCTAGTCTTGTCTGTCTAGTCTTGTCTGTCTAGTCTTGTCTGTCTAGTCTTGTCTGTCTAGTCTTGTCTGTCTAGTCTTGTCTGTCTAGTCTTGTCTGTCTAGTCTTATCTGTCTAGTCTTGTCTGTCTAGTCTTGTCTGTCTAGTCTTGTCTCTCTAGTCTTGTCTGTCTAGTCTTGTCTGTCTAGTCTTGTCTGTCTAGTCTTGTCTGTCTAGTCTTGTCTGTCTAGTCTTGTCTGTCTAGTCTTGTCTGTCTAGTCTTGTCTGTCTAGTCTTGTCTGTCTAGTCTTGTCTGTCTAGTCTTGTCTGTCTAGTCTTGTCTGTCTAGTCTTGTCTGTCTAGTCTTGTCTGTCTAGTCTTGTCTGTCTAGTCTTGTCTGTCTAGTCTTGTCTGTCTAGTCTTGTCTGTCTAGTCTTGTCTGTCTAGTCTTGTCTGTCTAGTCTTGTCTGTCTAGTCTTGTCTGTCTAGTCTTGTCTGTCTAGTCTTGTCTGTCTAGTCTTGTCTGTCTAGTCTTGTCTGTCTAGTCTTGTCTGTCTAGTCTTGTCTGTCTAGTCTTGTCTGTCTAGTCTTGTCTGTCTAGTCTTGTCTGTCTAGTCTTGTCTGTCTAGTCTTGTCTGTCTAGTCTTGTCTGTCTAGTCTTGTCTGTCTAGTCTTGTCTGTCTAGTCTTGTCTGTCTAGTCTTGTCTGTCTAGTCTTGTCTGTCTAGTCTTGTCTGTCTAGTCTTGTCTGTCTAGTCTTGTCTGTCTAGTCTTGTCTGTCTAGTCTTGTCTGTCTAGTCTTGTCTGTCTAGTCTTGTCTGTCTAGTCTTGTCTGTCTAGTCTTGTCTGTCTAGTCTTGTCTGTCTAGTCTTGTCTGTCTAGTCTTGTCTGTCTAGTCTTGTCTGTCTAGTCTTGTCTCTCTAGTCTTGTCTGTCTAGTCTTGTCTGTCTGCTTTTGTCTGTCTAGTCTTGTCTTGTCTGTCTAGTCTTGTCTGTTTGGTCTTGTCTGTCTAGTCTTGTCTATCTAGTTTTATTCAATCCAATCTAAATACAAACTTGGAAAAAAAAACTAGAAACAATAATAAAATTAGTCTATGGGATAAAGCGGGTAAAGTTTGTGTCCCGGGAGGCATTTACATAGTACATTATAAAATTTATTAGATCGTCGTAGTCTACACGCTCGCGCAGTGTACACTCCATACACGTATTTCCTAGGCTGCTAAATAAATAACTGTCTGAAATAGTAAACAGCGCACTCTGCAGAAGCGCTGCTGCCCTTATTTATTGATGCACTTGTGGAAAGAATGGAAAGAGCCAACAACTCCCTCTGCGTCTCCCATGTGTGTTTCCATTTTGTATAAATAACGGATGGACGAGGCTGAATGGACACGACGCCCTTTCATTATTAAACGGACCACCTGTACACCTTGCTATATACTAGATTGTTTTCGGGGTGTTGAATGTTACGTATATCAGCGTACAAAATCAAAACCAAATTTTTGCATAGAACTAAACGTAGAATTCAACTTATATTTCTTTCTTATTCAATCTTCCATCTTCTTGTAACTAAACAATTGTACAAATAAGTAGGTCTTCACAAGAGATCATATAAAGCGAAAGTTTCAAAAATCTCGTCTCGGTCTTGTTAGTTTTAGTTAAAAAATTACTTTCGTTTCAGTCTCGGTCTCATATTGTAATCGTTTATCTAGTCTCGTCTCGTTAAATATCGTTGTTACTAGAACTTATTAACCGTTGCAGCGCCCGGTGTTTTTAAAAATCCGTGTCGGATTGTGCCATGCAATACGATAGCGCCTCGTTCATATATAAGCGAGTAATGTAGATCTACGTGAGCGCTGCACATCTCAACACAGTACACGAACAGCTCGACCGCGCTGCGTTAACTTAGTCCTAAACGAGGTAATTATTAATTCTATAGCAATTAATAAATGCGTAATTATTTTTTTATTATTCGTGCATTAAAAGTACTATCTTGGCGCAATCTTTTTAGTTCGAAAAATACCACTTTTGGTTGTAATACCACATAACTTGGGTAACGCACGTAAATATTCAATATCGCTAGGTTACATTAAAAAAAACAATTAAATAAACACAATCAAGACCTCAATATTAAAAATTGACGTGAAAGTAACAGAATTTATTTTCATTACAAAATAAAACTAAAAATTAAAAAAAACCTTTTAAGATGAGTGTAAATTCTATGGTCATACCGCAGACTGAGAAGAGTTCTTATGACGAATCCAGACAACCGGAGACAATTGAAAAAGGAATTCATGGTTTTTGATTCTATTTTTTAGGATGGCACCTGGATCCCAAACTAGTAAGATACATTCCCTCGTCTGAGTAATAAAAAATATTGTTTGCAACACGGGCGGTATTGTCAATTGCCCTCTCGAGCGAATGTCGCTGTCTTGTCCAATTGACAAACCTACCGCCCTAGTTAGAAAATATACTAATTTATTATTGTTTTCTATTTAGGCAGTTGTTATATAATAAAATACAACTTTGCAATACTTTTTTTCATTCATACATGTTACAATATTTTCGGAAGCATACCGAATCTATAAAGCCATCACAAACATAATTACAAATAGTTTGTTATATAGCAGATGTGAATTTCCATATTACAAGAAAGGAATTAAGAAAAATACTATGTTCTCTAATTCACTAATTGACTATTAACATGAATAAATATAATTACTAGTACGATTTGGCTCCTGCACTTAGGTGCTTGTAATATGGAAATTCACATAGTAATTTTTTCTCATTTTTTTATATTACGCGTTCGTACCGCAAGCGCACGTGCTCTAGAAGATGTCTGAACTTGGCTCTATATAAGTAAGATAATTTTGATATGCAGATTTATTTCCACTGAGAACACAAACAGAGTAAGTTGTAGTTTATATTCAATTTTAACTCAATTCGAGATTAAATGATAAGTCCATACTGATGAATAAGTCCATACTGAAGTTCATAATTAATATTATTTATCAGGTTATGTCGATTTCTAGTACCCCACGTGGCCTCTCATAGCACGTAAGTGCAGGAGTCAAATCGTACTAGTAATTATATTTATTTTTGTTATTAGTCAATTAGTTAATTAGAGAACATAGAATTTTTCTTAATCCTTTTCTTGCAAAATATTTATTAATAATTAACGAAATTAAGTTTTATGATTAAATATATTGACTTTTTCATTCGAGTACTTTAAACGAAATAATTACCTTTAGTTTTATCCTTAAATCACAAGATAACCAAGCACTCAAACATAATGACGCTTGCATCACATCATCCTTTAATCATATAATACTCTATATAACAACGGTTTCCAAATTGTGGCTCGCGTGCCGCAGGCAGTGTTCTATTGGGGCACTATTGTTATAAAAAGTATTCGTTATTTTATAAAAATTCGATACCTTCTTACTCTCCTACCAGTTATTGTTAAAATCCTGTAGTATTTTGAAAACAAGGATATGTTCTAACACATCCTTAAAACCAAATTCCAGAGCATCCTAGTAAACATAATCCCAAAATATCAATTTGGTTTTAAGCCCTACCACTCTAGTTCTTCTTCTTCATAAGGCGCTACAGCCCAAATCGGGCCCTGGATTCCTGTATTTTTGTCCTACATTCTTCCCTGTCTTTTGTTGTTCTTCTCTCGACCTCTTATTCCGAGTAGTTGGTATGCCTCTTCCCACGTCTCGGCCTCCCACTGTTTTCTTGGCCTCCCTACCGGCCGCATGCGTGCAGTGCATGCATTTTGCTTGGCAGACGGTTTTAGTGGCAGACGGTTGTCGTCCATACTGAGCACCTGACCTCTTGCAGCCTGATAAATGTAGAAATAGGTGGTTCTTGGTATATCTGGAATAGCTCGCTATTGTACCTTGGCCTTCTGATGTTTCCGACCGTAACCGCCCCTAGAATCCTACGTAGCACCTTGCGTTCAAATATGTCCATTGTGTTCTTGGTTTTTTTTCGGTCATAGTCCATGTTTCGCTACAATAGCATGCGATGAGCCGAATTATTGTCTTGTATATTCTAATTTGTTCTTACGGTGCACACTATTAGGTCTTAATATTTCCACTATTGCATAGTACGCCTTATTTTCTGCTAGGACTCGGCGTCTTACTTCTACGTCTTCGGTACCATCTTTGTTGATTTCCACATACAGATATATAAATTCGTTGACATCCTCGATGTTGTGTGACAATTGTAATTCTGGCCCGCGCTTTTTTCTTTGTGTCATCGCGTTTGTTTTGCTTGTATTGATGCTGAGCCAGCTATCTTTGGCAGCTGCTTTTTGTAGGGCATATGTCCTCTGAGCTTTATTGGCCTTTCTGCTCATAATATTTATGTCATCGGCATATGCCGTTAGTTGCACTGTTTTGTTGGCTAGGATGTTATCCCTACATACACCCAAACGTCTTATAACAAATTCCAGCGCTAGGTTGAAGAGTGTGGGTGATAGCCCATCCCCTTGTTTCAACCTTTTCGTTATTTTGAAGGGGTCCGTGTGTTTTGGTTTTGGACCCGCACCACAGCTTCAGTTTCGCAAATTGCGGTCATTATAATTTTCACCAGTTTAGTGGGTATGTTCAGCTACTGTAGAATTTGATAAGGGTTGTTGCAGTCAATCGAATCGTATGCCTGCTTGTAATCGATGAAGATGTTGTGCACATCAATGTCGTATTCGCATGCTTTATTCAGAATTTGATTCACTGTAAAGATCTGGTCCACCGTCGATCTTCCTCTCATGAGGCCTGCTTGATATTTCCCTATCAGTTTTTCTGCATACGGCTGAAGTCGAGCGTTAATGATATGCATTAGTATTTTGTATACAGTGCATAGCATACTAATTCCGCGGTAGTTATCGCAGTTTTGTAGCACAGTTTGTCTCCTATTTTATGGATGAGGATGATTATTGCTCTTTTGCGGTCCTCTGGCAGCTTCTCTTCTTCCCAGATTTTTACTGTGAGGTAGTGTATTTGTTGCATTATGTATTGTCCTCCTAGTTTGTAAGCCTCAGCTGGTATTCCATCTATCGCCAGTGTCTTGTTTCCTTTCATTTTGTGTATGGCCTCTTTCGTCTCCTCGAAGGATGGGGGTTCCGTGCTGTCCTCTCCTATGTTTTTTTCTCCTATGTCTTCTACCATTTCTTCTCTTTCTGTTAAGAGTTTCTCGAAATGTTCTCTCCAGATGTTCTTTTATTCGGGTCGATTTCTGTTTGTCCTTCATGATTTTTGATTAGGGTCGAGCGTGAAGTGTAAACTCTTCGTGTGTCTTTTAGGTGTTTATAGGTTTTTCTGGCCTAACATTCTTTGAAGTTCTCGTCCATATTAGCTATGAGCTTGTTCTCATATCCTCTCTTCTTGCATCTACATATTCTGTCTGCTGCACGCCTGGCCGCATCAAATTCTCTCTCTCGTTTTCATTTCAATATATTTCTTATATTTCTGGTTTCGGTCCTCTATTGCTTTCTCGCACTCCTTGTCGAACCATTCTTCCCTCTTTTCTTTTGTCCTAACATTTCCGTTGCTGTTTCAGTAACTGTTCTTTTTAGCTTCTTCCATTGGTTCGCTGCTGTATCAAGATGGTTATTTTGTGTGCATAGCTTTCGTGTTATCTCTAACTCATACCGTATTCTGATCTCAGGTGCTTTTAATTTCCCATAGTCTGGTGTAGCTGTATTTGTGAGTTCCTGCCTGTTGTTAAAAGTCTTCAATCTTCTGAAAGTCTGTTAAAAGTACTTCTTTTAGGTGCCGTACTGCGCACCTAAAATAAATTTGTGCTAATAAATCATCTGATCCACAGTATGCACCTCTCCTTGACTCAACATTTGTTATACCATTTGCTGCTCTTTTGTCTACAATAGCGTGATCTATTTGGTTCACTGTCCTACCATCCGGTGTCCTACCATCCAAGTGCCCTTATGAATGTTCTTGTGTGGGAAACATGTGGAGCTGATCACTATGTTTTTACTTGAAGCGAAGTTAATAAGCATTTCTCCGTTTTCGTTTGTCTCGTCCTGTAGGGAGTGTTTTCCTATTGTTCCTATGTAGTGGCTTTCTTTCCCAATTTTCGCATTAGTGTCTCCAAAGATCATTTTGTGGTCATTTCTTGGGAATTTGTCATGTGTCGCTTCCAGTAATATCTCTCCTTTGATTCTTCATTTTGCTCCTCTGTGGGGCAGTGTGCATTAATCAGAGTATTTAATTTAAAATAAAAAATATTGTTTTAGTCGCACTTTACACATGCGTTCGTTAATTGCTTAAAAGTCTAGGATGTTTGCTTTAAGCTTGTTGTCGATTATGAATGCTACACCCACTGTATAGAATCTTATGTGTGCTGGTGTCTCTTACTCTCTTGCCAATCCATCTTGTCTCCTAGATTGCTGTTATCATAGTCTAATAATTTTGTAACTCTCTGGTTGTGAGCAGTGATCGTTGGGCTCTGGGTTTATTTAGTGTGCGTACATTCCATGTTCCAATTACATGGCTTAAGTTTGCAGCTTACATGGTTAAACATGGCGAGTAAGTAGGCTTCTTAATCCGTCTATTCCGAGGCTGTTGTATGGGTTCCTGAACTTGCTACTTCTGCCGAGGAAGAGTAGTTAGCCTTTTGCCCACCCTCCTCTCTTATGCGGTATTGGGAATGCCTGCTGAATGCTTTGCAACTAGGCTACTCAATCCACACACTTTCCTCAACAGGCAGATTAAACCACTCTACTACCCATCCTTTATTCATCCTTACCAATAACCTACAGGCTTCATACCTTCAACACCAAAACTCAGCTGCCCTATTCCCTGATATCAACAAAACCTTCGACAGTGTGTGTAGGGTTGCCAAACATACTTTATTATTACATATCCTACTTTATTTTCGATAAAATATATACTTTATACTTTTGCATAGAAATAAAGTATGCGATAATACTTTATTTTCAATGTTTACTGTGATCGTATAAAACGAAACATTCATGTGGGTAATTACTCTACTATTTATCGATACTTATCATACTTTATATCGATACTCTATCTATACTAATTGTCTGAATTAAAATAAAATGTTTATATTCTTATTTAATTAACATATAGTATTTGAATATTTTTTTATTATTTTTCAAAATATTTTCAGTTATATGGATATATATTTTAATAATTATTATTTAAATTGAAGAACAAGAACTCATTGGTGGTGGTAGTTTCTTTTTCTTTCTTTCTACAGATTAAGCACCAAGAAGCTGAGAGGCACAAAAAAGCTGAAATGAAGAAAACATCTGGTGCACTACAAAATTCCAGGTGTCCAGGATCTAGTAGTCATAACAATATTGCAGCAGCGTATATAGCATTGACTTTTCACACTGTGAAACATAATCTATCTTATAATAGCATGAATTGCACAAATAAATTAAGTAACATTTTATATCCAGATTCCAAGATAGCCAATAGATATTCTAGCTTGACTGCAACGAAAATGGAAGCTTTAGTGACAGAAATATTAGGTCCACATTCTGTGAAAAGTGTGATAAATGATGAAGATGTATTCTTATGTCAACAGAAAGATGCAACAAATAAAGGAACATTAAATTAATTTCTTTGATCCAATATTTTTCAGAAAATAATAGGATCCAAAATATTTTTTTTTTACGGAGATTCTAACGAATCTGCCAATGGCACGTTTGAAGTTATTATGGTGGAGACTATGGATTCTTACCACCTATCATTTCATTTATCAGGAGTCAGTGCAGACAAGAAGTACAAATTAAAAAACAAAATGTTTCTATGGTTTATGACCCGTTTAATTAATTTGGCGCCAATATGTAAAGTTCTCTCTCTCAAAAAAAGTTGGCAACCCGTGGTTGTGGCACGACGGACTCCTTTACAAAATGAAACAACTCAATATCCCTCCTTACCTCCACTACCGAATTGAACATATCTTTGAAGAGAGATCCTTCCAAATCAAAATAAACATAACCTTTCTTCTAAATTTACCCCACATCAATGTCTTCCCAGCGGTTCTCCTCTTTCTCCACTAGCCTATAACTTTAACTGCCACTACATATATAATTATCACTCTGACGACAAAATCAACCTCTCCTCGTACATTGTCGTGTGTTGACGACATCGCTCGTAGCTCCCATAAAAAAGACCTGAAAAAAACATTTACGATCTCCAAGCCCTTACCGACAAAACGATGATATCGTTTTTGGCTCAATCATTGGAGACTTTCCACCAAACCATCTAAATGCCAGCTCCTCATTCCTGACCACATAATCTCTCGCAGCTCTCCCCACATACACTTTGGCACCGTCGACCTAACACCAACGCCCCAAATAAAATACTTGGGCATGATCTTCGACAACAAAATGAAATTTGCCAACAACGCAAAACAACGAAAGATAATAGCAAGAAGTAAATATTTCCGTGGCCTAACCCATGGAAATAAAGTTTGGCGTTTTAAAGGAAATAATATTTCTAAACGACCGCTAGAATCTATAAAGCCATCTGCCGCCCCCTCCTTGACTACAGACACATATTACTTTCAAACGGTAACGTCAGAACACTAAATGTATTGCAAGTGGCAGAAGTAACTTGTTCGACATCCTTCATAATCCTCCTAACGCCGCTGTTGTCGCAGTAGTTTGTTCAAGAGCGTGTGGTACGACTTAAGCACTGGTACGAGTTGAGCAACCTTACCCTACATAACGAGGTGGTAATCAACTTACTATGTATTTTGTCATGCACACCTTTGAAGATGCACAATCAAAACTAGCAGCACTTGCGCTGAGAAAGTGGGGCTTCGAGTAAATCTAAGCAATACCAAATTGATGTGGTTAATGTTCAACAACAACCCACTACCGTCTATGCACACACCGTCGAAAATGTCAAAAAGTTCACTTACCTTGGGAATATAATTGACAATAACGGAGGAACAGAAGAAAACATCAAATCACGGATTCTTGATCACACAACTCGCAAAATATTTGGAAGTCACTTATACACTTATACACTTATATCACACCAAAATCCGTTTGTTCAACTCTAATGTCAAATATCTACTTCAATACGAATGCGAAACGTGGAAGATGGCGAAAACTTTTGAATTCGCTTAAAGTGAAAATTCCATAAAAATACATTCGTGTATTCTGATTCAATTCAGTATGCATAACCTATATTTTTTTTGATACCCTGTTCAATAATATTGAAAAAAGAGGAAATTCACACACCTTCCCAATGACACTGATTCATGGAACACTGATTCGCACGAGAAAGAAATATTTGGGATAGGATTTGAACCTGCATCAGCAGCGTGTTGTGCAAGATACATTCGTCTAGCTTACCCACTACGCTACTATCATTTGCTATTTTTTTTAATATTAAAGTAAAGAAGGTACACATATAACTTTAACAGCGATTTTCTTGAAAACTAAAGACCGTTGAATGAAAAGTCGCTAACCCTCGTCGCTAAGTATTCAGGACTTGTCCTTCTATAACATATCCAAAATTTTTAAAAATCCGTGATTAACAGGTATGATGATGGGTCTCTTGTTAGTGCCGTGCAGTTTGTTCCTTGTAAATACATTATTTTAAGATACGAGTTTTTAAATACATAATTTTGGTACAGTTATTTAAAATTCGTATGATTTTCTCCAGTTTTTGGAACGAAGTTCCTTTAAGCCCCCCATTCACAATCAGTTAAACTGATCAGTTGAACTGACGTACATCGAAAAACTGACCGTGAGTGCGAAATCTTAACGTAATTTTTCTAACTGATGGATACCCACGTGATTTACCGTGCGCACCATAAATCCGCTGGCTTCAGTTCGTTTTCATCACGCCAAGCCGACCGCGCATGCGCTTAGTCAGTCGTAGTTTAACCGCCATGGCGTCAAGACATGCAATAACTGAAGAATTTATAGAAAAATACTCGAGTGCGATTGTTTGTGGAACACAAACGACAAGTTTTATAAACATAAATACAAAAGATTGTCTGTATTTGAGGAGCTGTTGCAGATATTGCGCAAGCAAGACAAAAATGCAAATATTGTTTCTGTTACTAAAAAAATCAGCAGTTTAAGAGGTACTTTAAATAGGGAGTACAATAAGGTATGTATATCATGTAATATGTGTTACTCATCATTTTAGATTGCTATTTTTAAATTGCCCCTTTACCGCTACATCGACCCTTCTTACCTTGACTAACATTCACTGGCTTGTTAAAGGTACAAGTCTCGCCTCTAAATTTAACCTTGGAATGGGTGTTGGTTGAAGTTTCTAGGATGAGTCTGCGTGTTTTGTTGTCTAGCCCTAGTTCCTGGAGTACTTTGTTAAGCGTTTCTCTATCAATGGAATCGTAGACCTTCCTAAAATCAACAAAGGTGACGACCACCTTGCGGTTTCTCATCTTGGAGTATGCAAGTACAGTTTTAAGATTGAGGATCTGTTCAACACAGGATCGGGTCTTCGTAAAGCCCCCCTGGTATTCTCCCAGTTGACTATCCAGTTAATTTTCTGACCTTGTTTGTAACGCCTTCTAGAGAATCTTGTATGCTACCGGGACGAGAGAAATTCCACGGTAGTTGTTTGGATCAGTAAAATCTCCCTTTTTGCGAAGCGGATGGATCAGAGCAGATTTCCAATCGGGTGGTAATTTCCCTGTTTCCCAGATGTCTGGGATGATCTCGGTTAACTTGCGCACGGCATTGTTTCCAGCACCTTTCCACAGTTCAGCAACGATAGAGTCCTCGCCAGCTGCCTTATTATTCTTAAGAAGTTGAATGATCTGGCCAACTTCTTCTAATGAAGGGGGCAGTGAGTCCGGGTTAGGTGTGGTTTGTTTATAGTCGAAGTCTTCGCTGGGTGGGTCACAATTGAGTAGGTTTTAAAGTAATGAGCCAAAAGGTGGCAGTTGTCCTTGTCGTTATAAGCCAGTTTGCTTTGTGAGTCTCTGAAGTTGAGGCTTGGCGGAGCGTGTGTCTGTTTGAAGGTTCCAAAGAAATCTCTGGAGTTATTCTTAACAAAGCTCTCTTAGATTTGGGTTAGTTGGTTTTGTGTGAAGGTTCGTTTGGTTGCTCGAATTATCTTGGCTGTAACCTTTCTTTGTTCCAAGATTTCCGCTTCTAGTTAAAGCAAATTCATCATCATAATCACATGGCGCTACAGCCCAAATAGAGCCCCGGCCTCTTGGATCCTAGCCCTCCATTCCTGTCAGTCCGTCGCCGTTCTCCTCCACGCTCTTATCCCCAGTATTTGGTGTGCATCTCATATCGTCTCGCCTTCCCAGTCCAACCCTGGCATCTCTACCGGTCGCCTACCTTGCTGCCTTATTGCGTTTAGCACTCTCTTTGGGAGTCGCGAATCGTCCATCCTCAGCACGTATCCTGCCTATTGCAGCCTTTGCAGCTTAATAAATGTGAATATGGGCGTCTCTTTGTATATCTCATAGAGCTCGTTATTGTGCTTGGGCCTTCGTACGTTGCATCCATGATCCAGTATTCCAGTATTCTCCGCTGCACTTTGCGCTCGAAGATCTGTCATAAACCAGGTTTCACTGCAGTAGCATGCGATGGGTCTTATGATCGCTTTGTATATTCGCGGCTTGGTTTTTTGGTGGACCCTATTTGATTTCTCTTGTCCTCTGTCCCGTCCCTGTTAATCTCTACTCCCAGATACATAAATTTGTTGACTGTCTCAATGTCAGCCTGGAGCCGAATGTCTGGCCTGTTTCTTCGCCCTTGTGTCATTGTCTTTGATTTTCTAATGTCTGTTGTGCCGCATCGACCCTTCTGCTCATTATGTTAATATCATCAATTGCACGATCTTGTTGGTGAGGAGATTGCCTACTCCCATTTGTCTTATGACATACTCTCACGTGAGGTTGAAGAGTGTGGGTGCCATCCCATCTACCTGCATCAAACCTTTCGATATTTTATATGGATTCTTTAGCTGGTTTTGGATCTGTATTACAGCTTCTTCGTATTACGGTTTTCGTTTATCTCGTCGTGTAGTGAGTGATTTCCTAATGTTCCAATGTACTGGTCCTCAGCCCCAATTTTTGGAAAAGCCAATTAGTTTTTAATAATTGTAATAATACATTTTTTCTTTAATTATTATTTTTTAATTTCGGCCCCTAAAGATAATAAACTATAAAATAAGCTTATTTAAGACGAAATTTAGCTTGAATATATAAATATATTCAACCTGTTCGTTGCTCAATAATATTAAGTATCATTTAGACTACTATGACAAACCCCAAGTTGAAACAAATACTTCCAATTTATATTGAATTATACAACAGACATTTACATGTTATTACTAGTAACAGTACATTGTTATTACTAGTGCATGTCACTAACAAGTACCACATTGTTTTTAAGATCATTCCTTTCCATTAAACTTAAGTGTAACTTCAGTGACATGCAAATGTACTGGTACTAGTAATAACATGCAAATGTCTGTTGAATAATTCAATATCCTGCGTGATATTAGACAGGACATTAGACGTGATATTAGACAGGACAGTCTTAATAAGACTTAATATTATATAGCTACGAACAGGTTGAATATATTTATCTATTCAAGCAGCTTTTCGTCTTTAATAAGTTTATATGATTGTATTTATAATTAGTATGGTTTCGCTAATATTAAACTGTAAAATAAAATATTTCAGAGTTAATTACCAAACTTTAGATTTCGAAATTTCTCGGAATTTTTTTCTGAAGAAATATCAACGACATAAAAAAAGATTCGCCTTATGTATCAGATCTGGGTATCGCTCAAATATTTAAAAAAAATGTGTCGTTTCGGTATCATCTCGCTTTGGCGATACGATAGGAGACGAGTCAAGAAAAGATTGTTCTCGTATGAAGCTCTGCAAATAAGATGTCGTTGCAACAACGGCATACGAATTTCTCTGGAAAGCAGTTATTCAAAATAAGTCCTTCTCATAAATATCTAGATAGATAATAATAGCGAGATTCACGCGTGAGGATCCAGTTTACAATGCAAGTGTGTCTGGATAAAGGATGACGCACACTGCGCTCCGCTATTAATCTCTTAGTTTTCTCGAGCGAAAAGACGCTGTTTGCGTTCCTCCGTTCTGTTTTCCGGAAGATAATCCTTCATTTTCCGTTGAATAACAAACTATCCGATCCTTTTTTGTCATTTCTGCGTTATGTGCGTTTGTCTCGACAGATATCCGAATTTATTTCTACTAACTTACTCCGGTTTGGAATACATGGGAGCCAAAACGCAAAAAACAATTTTCCACGGAAAATTTATAGTTTAATCCGTTTCTACATTTCCAGAATAGTCCAGTTTTGTAATCTTGTTTCATCAGTCCTGTATGTCTAGTTATAAGTTACTGAGTTATAGTAACAACGAGAAGTGATCTATAGGAAGCTTCGATATAAGAAAACATTCAACAAATTACGAAGGAAATACGATGCGAAAGAGCGAGAGAAGCTAATTGTGAAAATAATCATAGCTCACCACTGGCTAAAGCTATTAAGAAAAGACTAATTGGTTTAGTTTTATTGTTGTGAAAGGAGTGAGCATAACAAACAATCCATTGAAAATACGAGGCAATGAAAAGAAAACGCGTAGTTTGGGGGAAAAAGTGAAATAATCAGAAAAAGGGAATATCCGTAAATTGTTGCAGCATAAAAACTCGCCCCCTAAACGTCTAAATGAGCGAACAGCCTCAGGACTAACCAGCTAACCCACACACACGCACACACACACATCCACTCTCACATAACGAGCAGATCAATAGCACCTGTAAAACGTAATCATGCGAAAGTTTCACGCGGCTCTAGAGGGTGGAGGCGAATGCCCCGAGGCCCCAAATTAAATTACTCCGACTGTGCCGTGTGCCTATAACAAGCCCCCGAATTCTTCGGGCTCGCGTTAACCGGCCGAGGATCGCCGCTGGACGGACTGCCGCCAGATTACGCCGACAGTGGAGGATGAGACATTCAATTAAGATCTACCAAATTACTGTCACATAAAGACTTATTTATTTTTGTACGCGACACACTAATTTCACGCTCGCCACTGATTACACTAATGAAACAGTCAAGGCTCATGAAGATTGAAAAAGTTTAATAAAAATAGATGAAGCAACAGCATAATATTCATATATGAGAATAAAAGATGAATAAAGTTCTAAATAGGATATGCTAAGATTGAAATTAATCAAGCTGTAAAGTGCATAAATTCTTGCTTTCTGCGAAGTATGGCGTACATATAAAACATATTTTCCACAACCTCAGTCGCTATGATACAGTAATAAAGCAAAAATGAGTGTGTAAAAAGATTTTGTAATGTATCAAGAATTTATCACGTGTGAAGCTCATTATTATCCGAAAGGAGATATATGTTTCATCACGAGCCTCACACATTATTCCCGGTCCGAGAACAATATTAGAGAATAGTCAAGCTAGAACCGCATTAAACAAGAATGGACGAGTCTTGAAAAGATTGAACAACACAAGACAATATCAGAAAAAATCATACAATTAGAGACAAAATCAGACAAAGAGAGACAAGACCAGACAAGGACAGACAAGATCAGACAAGGAGAGACAAGACCATACAAGGAAGGATTAGACCAGGCTCTTGTCTAGAAAAACTTAACAAAGCCATACAAGACCAGGCATAATAACTAGACAATATTAGAAGAGACCAGAGAAAACAAGACAATACCAGACAAGACCAAACAGGACAAGACCATTCAAGAACTTTCTTCTTTAAAACTCTCTCGTACATGCAGTCAACTTAGGGCTTCTTTTCGATCTTCTTGAGCAAAATGACGGCTTTAATTTTAGGTAGTACTCCGCCCTGGGCGATGGTTACGCCGGAGAGTAGTTTAAGGCCAGGCAAGACCAAACAAGATCAGAAAAGACCAGACAAGACCAGACAACATCAGGCAAGACCAGGCAAGACTAGACAAGACTAGACCACATCAGACAACATCAGACAAGATCGGACAAGGGCAGACAACAGCATTTAAGGCCAGCATATAAGGTGGCACCCCATCGTGAGGTGATTTCTGCAGGACTGATCATTGGACATACTTACCTGGTATGGACTCGGACATGAACAATGGCTGACGATAGCCGTTAAACTCAAATGTGCATTTGGCGGAAAATAAAATAAATCCCCGGGCAAGTCCCCTAGCGGGGGGAATCCTGCCGTCCGGTCAACCCCATCCTGGTTGCCCGAACGCTGCTCTGAGCACTACGGGAGGGAGGGGGGGGGCGTGTTTCGTTGGTATTGACCACTCGGAAATGGCAATGGACATGAGTAAGGTTAAGGTAATTCCCTTTGAGAGGAGAGACACCATTCTTAGAACCCCTCCAGAGATCAGAATGCAACAGGAAGTTGAAAGGGAAACGACTCCAGATGAATGGGGAGAGAAGGATCTACTGACAAATCCCGGTCACAAGCTAGTAATGGATAGAGAACGCAGCAGTCAAGAAAACCTCGGATCTATATGAGACAGTAAAATAAGAAAAGAAGGCCGATAATCTTGAATTCCTGGAAGGGATCGCCGTGATCAGCGATGGGTCAGCAGACGTAAAAACAGTGGTGAAAGACACTACCAGGACAGAACCACAGACGACAGAGTCTGATAGAAATACAAAGAAAAGAAAATTCCGGGAATTCGGGAAGTCCGATTCACACAAACCACCAACAAACACCACAGTGCATATTACGACTAAAAAAGAAGGCCGAGGAACTGCTCAAATTCAGGAAACAGAAAAAGAACGTCCATAGAGAAGACAATAGACTGTCCAAATCAATCAGCTCAATATTGAAGCAGACAATTATAGAATATAAAATAGATAAGATATACGTCGGTGGACAGATTTGGATCATGAGTTTTGTCAAGCTTACAAAATTAGCTAATACTCTAAGCTAGAGGAGATGGGAAAGGAGGTGTATGCTGCGACTGAAGAAATGGCCAGGAATTGGGGGAATTGAGGATAAGACTGGAGGAAAAGGAAGAACTGGTGAGACGGGAGGATCTAGGAAAGAAAAAGCTGATAGAACGAATCGAAGGAAAGCTAGAAACTCTTGACTCCTGAAAAATTATTTAAAGCAACGTGCTAGTCGAAAGGCAGCACATTCTAACAAAATGATCGGAAAAGCGTATTGGCGATAGTGGACTTGGACGACTACATGGGTGATCCAGAGATAGCGCAGCTGAGGCAAACCTGGCCAATTATAAAATTGATAATTAACAACCAAGCTCAAGGGTGTGCTAGGATTGCGTGTCTACGGAGCAAAACACAAACCGTCCAAAGTAATGAAGAACTTGAAAGTAAAAATGTTACCGAGAAGTATACGTTTGTCGTGGGCACTAAAGATTTTTTTTTGTCCCGAAAGAGTCCATGAGAGTCTGGCTAGAGTTAGAAGCAGTGTTCCCTCTAAGTTTTATTGGTGCTGCGCCGTCCAAAGTCTAGGGTGTGCAAAAAAATTAAAATTAAATACAAATTGCGCAATTTTTTATACTTTATATTCAAACCAAAATATCAAAGTAGCGCGAAAAGCCCGCGCTCCGATACTAGACATGAAAAGGTTGAAGGACTCAAAGATGAATGAACAGGTGTGCCAATCTTTAAGCGATGGTATAAATAGCACCACATCAGTAACACAAACAGAAGAAAAGTGGAACGTCTTAAAACGCCTTATCCCAAATACGAGCCAACAGTACTTGAACCACCAAAAAACAACAAAGAAATAATGGATGACAAAAGAAATTATTCAGTTAATGGAACTCAAAAGACACGCTTAACAGCTAAATACCACCAGATGTAAAGAGATCCATAAAAAGATAATACTACAAATAAGACGGGCTAAGGAAAGATGGCTAACAGCTAAATGTGATGAAATTGAACAACTGGATTCTATACATGATAACTTTAATATGAAAAGTAAAGGAAATGACGGGAGCCATAAGGAAAAAAACGTCATCAAGTTTAACTGATGATAATGGCAGACTTGCAACCGAAGTTACAAACAAAGCGGGGGTATGGGAAAAGTGTGTACAAGAGCTTTTCAATGACACAAGATCAGACCACCATTATATTACCGCTGCTAAAAACGACGGACCGGCCATTACAAAAGACGAAGTTCAAAAAGCCATAACATAAATGAAGAATAGGAAAGCAACCGACCCATATAACATCCACTCTGAAATGATTCAGTTATGTGGCAACTCGTACCCAGAATTACTGAACATCATTACTGACTTATTTAATCAAAGCTACAATACGGGACAAATGCAAGCAGACTGGATGACCTCTATGTTTGTTACAATCCCCAATAAGCCATCTGCGAAGAGATGCAACGAATATAGACTGATCATCCTAATGAACTAACATACATGCCAGGATCTATCCTGACATGTATAATCATAGGTGTGAGGAACATGTAGAAGAGACGCAGTTAGGCTTTCGGAATGCGCTCGGAACGAGAGAATCTATCTTGACACTCCCAGTCATGATACAGAGGTGTAGAGACATGGCACGGGATATACACGTTTGTTTCATTTACTTTGCCAAAGCGCTTTACACTGTACATGATACATTGATTCGCATCAAGGCAAGGTTCAGTACTATCTCCAATCTTGTTCAAAATATACTCTGAGATAATTTTCCAAGAAGCATTAAACGCATACGAAGGTATTAAAATGAATGGCGAAAACATAAATAACATACGATAAGTTGTTGATACCATTATAGTAGCAAACACCTTGGAGAGCCTACAGAGTATAATGAACAAGGTCAAAACAACAAGCGAACGGTATGGACTCAGATTAAACACATCAAAGACAAAATACATGGTGATATCTAAAAATGAGGGCCCACACCAAGATACACTAATATTCGGCAATGAACACGTAAATAAATATGTCTTGGTACCCTCATAAATGACGACTGGGATTACTCCAAAGAAATTTGTGCAAGAATAGAACAGGCCAGATCTCCTTTTCACCAACTAAAGAATATGTTCTTCTCCAGCGGCTTGTCACATCCCCTTAAAATCCGAATGGTTAGGTGCTATATCATGCCTGTTCTCTTATATGGCGTGGAGGCCTGGACATTAAGAGAGGCGACGCAAAATAGGCTGGAGGCTTTCGAGTTTAGGATATATTGACACATCTTGCGCATATCATCGATTCATCATTTCACAAATGAAGAAGTATTCCAATACATCGGTAAAAATAAAGAACTGCTCAACATCGTCAAAGAAAGAAAGCTGCAATACTTAGGGCATATAATGCGAAATGACAAATATCGCATATTACAATTAGTCATGCAAGGAAGAGTCGATGGGAGATGAGGACCAGCAGACGACGTAACTCACTTAAGAACTGACGCCAGTGGTTCGGCCTTACACCAATTCAACTGTTCACTCACCAATTCAACTATCAAGCAGTTGATAAAGTCAAGATTTCCATGCTAATCGCCAGCATCCGTAACGGATAGGGCACTCTAAGAAGAAGAAGAAGATAATATCAAATAGAATAAGAATAGTTTTGGATATTTCCAATTAAACTTTATTTTTAGGTTCTTGGACTAATCCACTCTTTATAAACTTCTTCGGTGTTAATTGTTTGCCCATTTGATAAATATTAAGTTAATTTTATTCTCATTAGATCACCTAGGTGTGCATAAATTTCTTTCTCTTAAGAGTCGTATGTACATCGGCATGTCCAAAAGGATGTTCGACAGAACTTACCCAGCCCGTTGTATGGCGCTGCAGTCTGTTTGTTGATCATAGTAATATGTTGCTGGTTACAATAATATATTACTTAATCTAATATTCCCAATTTCGAAGACGAAATCAACTTCTCGTAATTTGCGCGGAAAGTGCGCGGAAAATAAATGTATCTGCGCAAATTTGAAAATGTCACGAAATATACTGCGCATCCGCGCACCCGCGCAGCTTACAGGGAACATTGGTTAGAAGGTTAGTAGAAGAAAGCGGAAGCACAGAAATTGTTTGTTCCTGCGCAAATGAAGAGCTGTGCAACATAATGAGAAAGAGACTGGAATTCGCATTTAAAAGAATTGGTGAAACCATCCTACGTTATAGATAATCAGACAAACTTAAAACCAACGGAACACAGCCTGAATATATAAATATATTCAGCCTTTCCGGAGCTTTATAACAATTAATGAGACTTTTTAGGACTACCAAAACAAATCTCATGTGAAATTTGTAAGTTATTTTATAGCTATCAGTCCACCTTCGTGGCACTCAACAAAAACCATAAAAACAACATTGTTTTTAAGATCATGTCTTTCCGATATCTTAAGTGGATAGCCATCTGTGGACGCTGTGGAAAGCTATAAAATAACTTACAAATTTCACATTAGATTTATTTTGGTAGTCCTAAAAAGATTCAGTAATTGTTATAGAGCTCCGTAAAAGCTGAACATATTCATATATTCAGGCTGTGTTCCGTTTGTTTTAAGTTTGTCGTATTTAGATCAGAATGCCGTGTAAATATCTTTACTAGAAACGGGAGATCTAGCACCGACGACATTAACGAAAATCCCTGGGAGAAGGCATCCAAAAACAGACAACAAGGAAGAGAAGTTTTGGTTATAACGAAAATTGAAGGTGGAAGAAATGCGACGGAGGTCTTCTAGAAACTGAAAAAGTCAGCTAAAATTGAGGACGTTGGCGTAAGAATAAAGGCCGATTCGAATAAAAGGAAAGAAAAGGAAAAGAAAATATTGGGTGCATCGGATCTTAAGAACAAAACTAGTAGAAGGAGAATTCTATACTCTCTTCAAACAATTACAAGAGACTGTACTTGTGTCTCATCGAGTACCAGTACGAGTTCTCATCTAATTTTAAAGAAATTTCTTTTCAAATTAGATCTACTAACCTGTGTTGATTACTGTAATTTTTATTTTGTAAGTCATACAGTTCAACATAATCAGCCACAAGAGCGATCAATTCCTCTGCTTTTTCGTCGTTCATTCCATTCATTTTCAAAAACACGCCGTTTTTGACACAATCCGTCATTCGAATCAGAAACAAACATTCCAAACGTCATGCGATGCGTCGTGCGACAAAACTTAAAAGAATGCTCACGAAATAATCCCAGCGACAGCGCGCTGAATTCCGACTTTTAGTAACTATCACGTAGTCATAGTGAGAACGTGCCCATTGAAAACAATGTAATCATTATTTGACAGGCGATTTCGTGAAACGTCGCGTAGCTGTTGTCGCGTATATGAGAATCGGCCTTTAAGGGTATAGAGAAAACAAACAAAGGAGACATCAAAATTAAAATTCAAGACGTGGTGGAAGGGGGAAGTAAAACCTTTAAAAAAGCAGCGATTAAGGAAACTCCAAACCATAATGCATTATCTGGCAAAATCTCAGGGAGACTATCAAGATCAGATACATTGACAGTACCATAACGGAAGAAGAGTTCATACAAGCACTCAAGCACTACAAGCACAGAGAGGACATACATATCTATATTACCAATAAGAAAGGCAACAATGGTGTAACGTACGCGATTGCAAAATTGAAAAGAGCTGACGCCGAAACCGTTAAAAAGAAAGCTGATCCAGGTGCTGGTCAAGGCTGTTCCAGGTGCCGCATACAGCAGCTATAAACACCGATTAAATGCTATAAATGTCAGAAATATGGATCTGCAATGTGCACTAGCACAGAATAAAGACGTGGTCTGAGATCTGTTTCAGATGTGGCGGACGAGGCCACGAAACGAAAGACTGTAGGGAGGAACCTAAGTGTAATGCTTACAACGAGAGTGGCCACGTGGATAGGAGTATGAAGTGCAAAAAATACAAAAAGGAAGCGGTAGAACAAGTACGGGAGCGGAGAAAGGAAAATAACGTAATCAAAACTACGAAACCCAAACATTCTGACAAATCAAATTAGATCTCGGAAGGTCGCGAACAATCCAGGAAAGCAGGATCAGGGAAAGTTGAAGAATTCAGACGCCTCATTTTTTCAAATAAACCTCAATCGCAGTTAGACGGCCCACGGTTTCCTTTATCAGCTGGCCTAAGAAGAAAATGCCGACATTCTGCTGGTAAGTGAACCAAATAGGAAACATATAAGCAAAGGGGGGTGGTATGTGGATGAACATCAGGATGCAGCAATTTTGGTAGGGAACCAAGGAACTCAGGGTGATAGAGTGGGGGCAAGGACCTGGGTGCTTCATATATAGCTGCTATATATCACCGAACGTCACTATAGAAGAGTTTGCGCCATATCTTGGGAATCTCGAAGTATCGCTGAAGAAGAGAGAGAGTCCTTTTGTGGTAGGTAGGCGGGGATTTCAATGCCAAGCCTACCTGTGGGGTCCCCATATAGAAGATTGCAGAGGCAATCTGCTGGCTGATTTTGCAGCAGCACTAAACATGGTAACTGCTAATGATGGAATCAACCCCACATTTGTTCGTAAAAATAGCCAATCTATAATAGATGTCACCTTTTGTTCGAGCACACTAGGAACACGCCTTGATCGATGGAGAGTCTTAGACTCTGAATGTAGCAGCGACCATCTACCGATAGCCTTCATGCTAAAAAAATCTGGGCACCTGCCAGAGCCCTCTCGAGTAAATGTAGGATGGAAGAGGGACGAACGTAAGAAAGAAAAATTGGCTGCGAACATCTACAGCAATCTGGCTTGGTGCACTCGTTGCACGGTAGATAAACTTATGAAGAGGATAACGCAGTCATGCGAAGAGGCGCTAACCCCGAAGAATGTTCACTATAGCTACAAAATACCTGTATACTGGTGAACTCCCGAAGTGGCCGCCTATCGAGTTACCTGCAAGGAGGTAAGGAAGAAGCTGGCGAGACCAAACCGCAATAGAACCCAAAGACAACAGTACCAGGTAATTCAAGAGCTCATGGAAGAGTACCAATCCGCTAGGAGACTATTAAAGCGACAGGTGAAGCAGGCAAAGGCTATAACATGGCAAAAATTAATCGACGAAGTGAATAAGGACCCCTGGGGGGAAGTATATAAAATAGTTATGAGAAAGTTAAGTTTGTTAAGTTGCGCTGTATCGACGAATAAAGATACTCTCAAAGCGGTAGCAAAGTTGTTTCCTGAACGAACGGAGGACCGGACGATAGGAAGCCGAAATGCTTTACTCACGATGGATTGACTGCGGCTGCAACAAAATATCTGATGAGATAGGCAGTTGGCCCAGATGGTATCCCGGCCGAAGTGATCCGTCTGGTGGTAGCAGTGGTTCCTCAAACGGTGCTGTCGGTGGTTAACGACCTCTTTTCTGTCAGTGTGTTTCTGGAAAAATGGAAGGTGGTCAGATTAGTACTAATACCGAAGCAATGCACGAACAAAGACGGAACAACCAAAGTAAGGCCAATATGCCTGCTATGCACTTTGGGCAAGCTATACGAACAACTCGTCAGAGCAAGGCTACGATGAAATTGAGGAAAGGGGCAGACTTTCAGAAAGGCAGTACGGTTTCAGGCAGAGACGCTCAACTATTGGTGCTATGGAGGAGGTAATTAATTTTAAAATTAGCGGTTAGCAAATAGCGGATCATGGAGAAGTAGAGATATGTGTGCTCTCTCGACTATTGACGTGGAGAATGCGTTTAATACAGCCTCGCGGTGCAAAATTGTGGAATCCCTAAACAAAAAAGAAATCTCACCAGCAATTGTTGCCATAACTATGAGCTATCTAAGCGACAGATGATTAATAATCGAAGAGGATAGACAGTAAAGGTGACCTGTTGGGTTCCGCCGGGCTCGGTTTTGGGGCCCGGGTTGTGGAACGTACTCTATGACGCGGTACTGGAACTGGAGTTGCCTGTCGGCGTCCGGACAGTGTCTTTTGCTGACGACTTGGCTCTTCTGACAATGGGTCACAAGGAGAACGACTTAATAAGTCTAATAAACCAGTCTCTAGGCAAGATAATGCAGTGGATGGGTAACATGGAACTAACCATAGCAATGCACAAGACGGAATCTGTGCGCCTGGTAGGTTGCAGGAGGCAGACAGTGTAGTTTCAGCTGAGTAGGACAATAGTTCAACCAGAGAAGAGTATTAAATACTTGGGGGTTGTAATGGACCAGCGGGTGAGCTTCACGCCTCACATTCCTGATGTGTCGGGCAAAGCGGAAACGACGGCCGCGACGCTGAGGAGACTCATGCCGAACGTTGGTGGGGCTTTTAGCCTGACGAGGCGTTTGCTGTCCTCAGTGGTCACTTCAATCATGCTGTACGGAGCGGAGATCTGAGGAACCGGCCTGGAACTGGGAAAAAAAAACAGAACAGTCATGATAAGAACACAAAGGAGGGACTTGATTATTCTTGAGTCTCTGCATACCGGACAGTCTCGGCCGAGGCTGTACAAGAGGTGGCTGGATCCCCACCAATAACACTCCTTGTCAACGAAAAGATGACTCTCAGAAAATGCCAAGGCCTATCCAAGAAAGAAGTGCGGCAGGGCACCATGGCGAGTTGGCAAAATGCCTCACAGGGGGCAAAAAAGGCGCATGGGCGCAGGTATTGATACTGGATGTGCAAATCTGGGCTGAACGTAAGCACGGAAACGTCGACTATCATGTGAAACAGCCGTTAACGGGAAATGGGTGCTTTGATGCCTTTCTGCACAGAATAGGCTGGTACTGAGGCAAAAGAGATGACGCGTGTCACACGATATTCTATTGCGAAAGATGGGACAAGCTGAAACTAGGGATGGCAAAGAAAACTGGTGTATGGCCATACAAGGAGAACATGACCGAAACCATGTTAGAAAGCAAAGATAATTGGGACGCAACCGTGGAGATGCTAAGAAGCATAATGAAGGCCAAGGAAGTAGATGAGAGGAGACTGGAAGCTGGGTTACAAAAACAAAAGAGTGTGAACCCAAAGTTGCTGAGTGGTAATACCCCGACCAAGATGAGAAAAAGGGGGAGGTGGTTTTAAGGGGTATACTATCTCTGAAAGAGAATGGACTCCCATACTACCCAACTAGAAAGTGCCCAAAAACGGTTTCCCCTTCCTCATAAAAAAAGACCAGGCAAGACCAGACAAGACCAGACAAGACCTGAGTAGGGAAAGATCCTATGTTCTAGACCCTCCACCTCCACTGTCATGCGCATGCGCGATGACTTTTGACCCCCCCTAACCTTGACCTTGACACTTCCGGTTTCGATTTCCGGTTTCGACATCCGGTTTCTGGTTTCGACTTCCGGTTTCGACTTCCGGCCTCCATTTTCGGATGCGCGGGAAAATTAGAAAAATAGATGCGAGGCGGGAAAATTTAAAATTAGATCCTGTTGAGACAAATGAGGTGTGTAGTTGGTTGCATATATCAACGAGACTAAATACATGAGACTAGACAGACGGGACTAGATCCATGAGACTAAATACATGAGACTAGATATACGGGACTAAATACATGAGACTAGATAGACGGGGCTAGATACATGAGACTAGATACATGAGACAAACAGACGAAGCTAAATACTTGAGACTAGATAGACGGGGTTAGATACATGGGGGTAGATATATGAGACTAGATAGAAACCGGAAGTCGAAACCGGAAGTCAAAACCGGAAGTCGAAACCGGAAGTACCAAGGTCAAGGTCAAGGTTAGGGCGCCAAAGGTCATCGCGCATGCGCATGACGGTGGAGGTGGAGGGTCTAGAACAGCTATTCTCAACCGCTGGTCCGGCGGACCACCAGTGGTCCGCGGAGAAATTTTACTAGTCCGCGGACAATTTTTTCTATCCGCGAAAAAAAAATTACTTCTATACTTCTGTTATGTAATTAATGATTAGTACGGCACTGAAGAAAAAAAAAATTACATATCTTTACATTTAAATATTATTGTAAGTAAATGATAATAAAAATGTTACAATTAACTTATGTAGTAGTTCTTTAATACCTAGTAAAATTTTGTATCATACCAATATCACTGGTCCGCGAATTTTTTTTTTTAATTTTACTGCTCCGTGGGCCAAAAAAGGTTGAGAAACGCTGGTCTAGAACATAGGATCTTTCCCTACTGACCAGAAAAAAACAAACAAGACTATACAATACCAGACAATACCACACTAGACCAGGCAAGACGAGACAATACCAGACAAGATCAGACACGACCAGACAAGACCAAATAAGACCAGACAGTACTCATTTTTGTTGATTTTGAGTTTCTAGTCTTATCCATGCCGTTGTCTCATCAAATGCAATCACATTTAATTTAGCCTAATATAAAACTTATCATTGTTTGATTATTCATGTTATTTTAACTTAATTTAATTTCTAATTTGGTTTAATTGAATTTTAATATATTACCCAAAATACACCAAATATAAAATGTATATATTTCGTATGGAAATAAGAACTTATCTATACATAGGTCGGGAAGAAGAATAAAATGCACAAAAAACACATAGGGTACAGAAAGGGAAATTTAAATAATAACCATATTTGTTTGAATATATTTATTCAGGTAGTGCTAATGCAATTGAGACTTCGTCTAAATATTTCAAATCATATTATCATTTTTCCTGTATAGACTGGTGAAATAACGGCGATTGGAAAATAGTTGGAAAGAAGAAAAAAAACCTTTGAATATATAAACCACATTTTGCAACAAAAATTCAATTCAATCATTCCACTGAAACTCTATGTTCCAATATTTTTTTTACCTGCAGGAATGCAATTTATCCGGAACGTTGAAAACCTGCAGCGGATCGCTCCAAATAGCACGCGATTCAACGGAGAAGGCACGAGTCGAGGAATTGGAAGAACAGAGAGGCAGCGCGTATTTTTATTATTTCGGTAGAGAATACAGATCGAAATTGGAACCGAGGCTGAGATAATTCCCGATTATGCATGATTTAATAATAAATTAGGCGGTCGGATGTGCAGCCGAAAAAAAAAGAATCGGCTGATACAAATCGGTTGCTTTTTTTCTCTCCGTTTCTCTTTCCTGCGCAATCTGCTTTTTGCCTCCCTCTTTTTTCTGCCTTCTCGCGGCAGCCCTTTTGCCAGGTGGATTTATCGCAACGTCAGTTCCAAACATTTTTCGGGGGGAAAACGATTCCAGTCGTAATGAGGAAAATTGCCAGGCCAAAAACTCCAGCAGATTTTTATACGAGATCGATCCTAATTTTATTAGCTTAAATGTAAATCGAGAGCCAACTTGCAGCTACAGCGGAAATTATATACGCTCAAACTGATTCCTTGATAAACAATTGCCATTCCATGTCTGCTTAGCCTTATCTTCGTGTTCTAAATCTATCTAAATTTAATTTACTGTTGCAATCATCCCAATGAAAAAGAAATTCCGTGTCGATATTCCCTTGAACTGGGTTAATTACTTAATTATTTTCTTCTCCAACATATCTATTTTTTTATTGTTGTCCGGAGACCTCGCCCTTTATTAGTTTTTTTCGGGGGTTTTTCTTTTATTCGGGGCCGCGCGCCTCGTAACAGCTATTTATTCGCGCGCCTACCCGCAAGCAATGTAATTGTGTTTTACGAGGGTCGGAGATTTATGATTTGTCAATCATCCCGCGCCCATAAATCAGGACACAAACAATAATTAGTAGTCGACGGCGGCCGAACACAAAAGGGAAAATTATCTTTGTACTCGCACTAATTTATCCGCACCTTGGCTGCTTTATGGGATTTTTTTGCAAAAAATATAAAACAAAATTAAGAGAAACAATAAACAGGACTAGGCAGGCCAAGTAGATAGAATTTATTTTCACTAATATCCATCTTGTTTTCAGACAAGATGATTTTTGTAGTAAATACATTTCCAGAATGTTTGTGTCGGTATTATTGCTCGGCGTTAATTTCTAAACATATTATGTGAGCAATACATCACTGTATATTTAATTTAGGGAAATAATTTCTGGCAGCCCTGCGAGGGGTAAGATCGATGGACCCTTCGGTTCGGCAGTGTTAAATCCGCGAATTACACTGGCGCACGATTTTAATTATGTTAATTGAACTTTACACTTGCCAATTACTCAATATTATGTTAAGAGTTTCGCACCGAATTATCAGCCCTTGAAATTTCTATTGAATATGTTGTTTAGCGTTGGCTTAAGGCGATTTTGAATTGAGATTGCTGGTGTGGGTTGGAATTATTACAGACGGAGACTGTCAATTTTCTTCTAAATGAACCTTTGAAAAACAATTACAGAAAGTTTCTTAATGTTTCGAAATTTCCCATGAAAATCGGAGATTGTTTAGTACGAAATTATTTTAGACTGGGAATGTTAATTTTCGGAAGATCTTCTAAATGAACTAGTTCTGAAACAATTCTTGAAACTTTTTGGTTGCTTCAATATAATACGTGAAAATCAAAATTGTTGTCAACTATAAACTCTAATTATTTTTCAGTCTAATTTATTCTTCAAAACTCGCAAATTCGATTACATAGAATCAAATCTTTATCGAATTTATTGTGATTTGATTGAAGTTTCTGCAAATTGTCTATTATTGCACGAATTATTTTAGATATAGTCGGTCTAAAAAATATTAATCTACAAACTCGTTTGCAATTTTAAAAAGCACTAGTCTATCCAGTTGTCGCAATTTCGTTTTCTGCTGAGTTAGGTGATTCCCGCTGAGGCGTCAGTACGTCGTTAGTTTGGTGAAATTAGGCATAAAAAACTAGTATACTAGCGCGTCGTGCCAGCGTCTGCGGCGTCGACATAAAGCCGATTTATGGGCCACAATACAACAGGAGAGTAAACGAGCCTATCAATGCGCACTGCACTCGCATACTAACACTCCAACTCACGATTCGACTCCACACACACACACTCCTGCATTTACTTACACTTCTATTGACAATGTAATCCATCAAACTTACTTACAATTTACTCAAATCTAGCGAGTTTTATTTGCTTAAACTTGTTTCTCTCACTCAAGCTAGACTATTATATTATAAAAAATCACCATTTCGAATTCCCACGGCAATTCTGTTCGTTTTGAATTGAAAGGCTTGATAGAAGAAACAAATTAAAAACTAATTGCATGAAACTATAGACAGTCTAATCTTGTCTGTCTAGTCTTGTCTGTCTAGTCTTGTCTGCCTTTTTTTATTGACGTTATCCAAGCACACCGGAACGAAACAGCACATGACATCGGCGTGCTGGTTATAATAACATATTATTTAATATACACTATATTTTGTATAATATAAATTCAAATTCAAATTAAATTTATTTCTCTAATTAAGCTATACCAAAAATACATGCTAAAAGAAATATGTCAACAATATTTATAATAAATTAAACTAACATTATCTCAAATAGATCAACTTTAAGACTAGTCATTTGTTTTGTTTCTTGTCTAAGTTTGCTTTTCCTTCTTGTATCTTTTTTGGCTAATTCAAATGCTGTTGTGGTAATTGTTGTTGTTATTTGTTCCTCTAGCTTGTTAATGCCTAATTGGTGGTCGTGCTTTTTAAATTTAATTTTCAAGACCGTTCGGTAGGTATTTTGTTTTTCTTTAAGGAGTTCATTATCTATTGTATGTTGGTGTCTTTTGGTTTTTCTTTTTGTTTTCTCTACTGAAATTCTTGCTCTTACTAGCCGATGATCGCTACCGGTGTGAAATGAGTTCAAAACGGTTACGTCTCCCACTATTTTTTTAGACGATGATAAAATATAGTCAATCTCATTCTTAGTTCTTCCATCAGGGCTCAACCATGTCCATTTTCTTTGCGGTTGTTTTCGGAAGAAGGTGTTCATTGCGAATAGCCTCTGTCTTTCTAGTAAGTTATATAGCATATGCCCTCTGTGGTTTCTCACACCCAGTGGGTTTTTCCTATGTAGTGCTCGTCTTCAGAGAGCTTTCTTCCAATTATTGCATTGAAGTTACCAATTATGAGGTCATGGTGGCATTTATCGACTTCTAGGACTTTTTCTATGCCTTCATATAGGTTTTCCACTGCTTCGTCTTCGGAACTCGATGTTGGTGCGTATATTTGTATTATCTTGATTGTACACTTATTGGAGAATTTTAGTGTTAAGTAGGCAATTCTCTCTGATATTCCGTGGCAACTCTGAACACATGCTGCTATTCTTGGATGTACTAGAAATCCTACTCCTCTTTGGCTTTCGTCCTCTTGTCCTTTATAGTAGAGCATTCTTCCTGATTGTAGCTTTAGTAGGTTTTCTCCGTGTCGCCTGACCTCACTCACGCCAAGAATATCGCATTTTATTTTATCCAATTCGTTCTGTAGATCAAAGAGTTGTGCGTCCTCGTAACAATATGTATTCAAAATATACTCGTCAAAAATATACATTTTAATATACAAAATATATTTTAATACTCGGTACAAAGAGTTATTTTCAATACGCCTCTGTCTCCCATTGTAATGCTCATGTCCGAAATTTAAAATAACGAAACTAGCGCTCATCACCGTCAGCATAAGTCTTTCTCCGAATCTCCCCATTTATCTACTCCGTTATAACCTAATCAACCATCCATTTTGTTCAAATCTGTAGTTGCGGTGGCGTTAGTACGTAAGTACCAAAAGGAGTTCTCATCGAGAGAAACTTATTAGTGAAACTTAGTGGATGCAGGGTGGATGCAGGGTGTAGATTGATCTAGGGTTGTCAAGTGTTGAGAACAAAGAAGAGAACATTTGAACTTAATATAGACGGAACAAAGCTTGAATATATAAATATACTCAACTTTTCCGGACCTCTATAATACTAGTATTATAGAGCTCCGGAAAGGTTGAGTATATTTATATATATAAATATATATATATATATATATATATATATATATATATATATATATATATATATATATATATATATATATATATATATATATATATATAGTCTCAAGTCCGTCTTTACTAAGTTTATATAAACTTAATAAAAAACTTAATAAAGACGGAACAAAGCTTGAATATATAAATATACTCAACCTTTCCGGAGCTCTATAATACTAGTATTATAGAGCTCCGGAAAGGTTGAGTATATTTATATATTCAAGCATTGTTCCGTCTTTATTATGTTTATCTGATTATCTATAATGTTGTATGGTTTTGCCAATTCAAGAGAACATTTTATATAGAAGAAAGAGCGTAAAAGAGAACACATTCCTTCCAAATTTGAGAATCATGTACTTATCTTATACTAGGTTGTACAAGAGGAATCAACCGAATTCCCAAGCCTGTAATTTGGATTTTATATGATAAAGCCTCAGGTCCTTTTACGTCAATCTTAGTGAGACATATAATTTTATAAATTGACTAACAAATATGCCCTATAGTATATACTTTTGCCCTATAGAATTCTTCAATGGTATAGGGTTCTATGTCGTTGATGTATTTATAGACTTCTTCCTTGAGGTAATTTGGTAAGCTATTATATAACTTGATACAACTATAGTATGGTCCTTTTTCCACCATAGATAAATTATGTGCTGGTAGTATATAAGTTTTATTATTTCTTGTGTTTATGTGGTGAATGCTTTCATGATGTGTAAAATTTTTTTATGTTTAAATATGAAGATAATGTTTCAAATATACACACTTGCAACTGTAAGGACATTAGTTTTTTTAAAGGAACCTCTACAAGATTGCCTGAAATTTAGCTTGAGCATAATTCTCAGTGCTTGCTTTTGCACTCAAAATATTTCAATTACGCTTTTTCCTCTACCCCAAAAAATTATTCCAAAACGGAGATGTGAGTAAAAGTTGGCATAATATACAACTTTTAGCATTTCTGTACTTGCACATCTTAGAAGAATGCGTAGTGCATACGTTGTTCTGTTCAACTTTATTGATAATTTTCTTACATGAGTTTCCCAGGTTAAATGTTGATCAATATGTATCCCTAAAAGCTTCACATCACTTTTTAATTCTAATGTATCTCTGTCAATTACTTTCTGTTTTGGATACTTTATTTTAGATAGGTCTGTTCGTAAAATGATTAGGTTAGTTTTATCTTCATTTATAGTTAATTTATTCATTTGGAACCATATTTTTGCCTGATTTATTACCGAATTAGACTTAGAAATAATTTCCTCTATGGATTTAGCAGCTACTAATAATGTTGTGTCATCTGCATAATTTACTATTTCAGATTGATTTAGAGCTAGCGGCAGATCGTTTAAGTAAATCGTGAAAAGCAGTGGCCCCAAAATACTACCCTGTGGGATCCCCAATGTAATATTCCTATTTTTTTATTTTGCCGTGCCATAAGAAGCACTGACCACTTTAGTCTGTTGTGTTCTGTTGCTCAGGTAGGATCGGAATAAATTTAGTACGTTGCCTCTAATACCATACTATTCCAGTTTATATATAAGAAAATTGTGGTTAACCGAATCATAGGCTTTTGATAAATCTATAAATATGTCACAAGGGATATCTTGATTATCCAAATGCTTTAATACATTGTCTAAGAAATAGAAACACGCGGTTTCTATACTTTTTCCTTTAACATATCCGTGCTGAGTATCAATTAGAATTAGAAGATTGTATTTTTTTTAAAAGGATATGGTCCTATCAGCTATCATTCTTTCAAAAAATTTTAAAAAGAAGATAATATACTAATAGGCCTGTAGTTTTCTAAGACATTCTTGTCCCCTTTTTTATAAACAGGTGTGATAACCGAATGCTTAAGTTTGTCAGGATATATTCCAAATTCAATTGATTTGTTGATAATATGTGTTAAGGGATCAATAATTTCTAGTATAACATTTTGTATTAGGGCTAGGGAAATTTCATCGTCACCTGTACTGTTTTTATTTTTAAAGCTCATTAAGTAGGTGAAAATTTCTTCAGTACTCACTGGTTCAATGAAGATTGAATGAGTATTCATTAGAATGTTATCTACATAATTGAGTTTTGGAATTTTATTGCATAGTCTAATTGGATTAGTAACATAAAAAATCATTCAAGTCATTCGCTAATATGTTAATTTTTTTCATATCTATTGGATACGCTATGTCTTGTTCTTTTTTTAAATTATCCATTTGTTTCACCACACTCCAGGTGGCTTTCATTTTGTTATGGGAAAATTTTATTTGGTTTTCTACTTAATTCTTATTCTTTTTGCCTTTCTAAGTTGACTGTTATAATTTCTACTTACCCTGTTATAATGCCTTCTGCAGTTTTTATTGTAATGGGCCAATGGGCCAAATTATTCGAGGATAGCAGGTATTAAATAACCATAGGAATGTACCCAAAAATAACTCCCATTTCTTATTTACATCGTTTTCATGCGTTTAATTGTATTGTATTTTCATTAGTGAATTTTCTGATTACTCTAACCTCTTAATTTTTGTGTTTTGTATCAACAAAGGTTATAAGCGAGTGATCAGATATATAAAATTTTGGAGTTTCTGTAGAGTACCCAGTGTTCGTTTTGATGATTATATTGTCCATACATGATGCCAGGTGACTTGGTTCTTTCATTGTTAATACTGAATTAAATGACTCCAGTAACGATTTTAATTGTCGGCTTTTTTTATTTGTTTGTAAAATGTCAATGTTAAGATCTCCCGCAATAATATATTGACAGTTATTATTAACATTTAATATAATCAGAAGTTGGTGCAGTTTGTATATAAAATGTTAAAAATTTGCAAGGGGAGGTCGGTAAATGGCAATGATAATTATTGACTCATTGTTCATAGTAGTTTGTGTAGCTGTTACTTCAAATAAAAATTGTTCTGCCATCGCATTGATATCTAATCTTGGTGTGCATTATCGCAGAATATCGCTACACCTCCATGTCCACCCTCTTTTCGACAAAAAGCAGATGTTAGATGATAATTATTAATTTTAAATAACTGTAATTGCTCATTCCTCTTCCAATGTTCTGTTATTACTAACCATTTACAAACCTTATTTTGTTCAAGCATATATTCAATTTTTTCTATTGAATTTCCAATAGATTGAACATTTTGATTTATTAACTTAAACATTACTTTTTTTACATGAATTTAAATTTACATTCTCGATATGGGAAGTTTCTTGATATCCTCAGAAAATTTCCCCGACTTCTGTTTGATATGTGAAAATTATACGACATCTTTTAGGCCACGCTCTAGTACCACCTTGAAGCTCTTATTATTTATAGTTTGTATTTTTGGTACAATTTCTTTTACCGAAAAGTTGTTTTTAGTGTGTCCAGTTTTCTGTGTTAAATAGTTCAGAATAATTTCTTCCGTGACAAGATCCATCGCACGTGATATGAATAACCATATTCTCTTAGGTTCGATATCTCATCCCACTAAACCAGTGGATTTATCCTCTTCATTAACTTTAGTATTCCCTAAAGACGCGCGAGATCTTCTTGATATGGTGACGGCTGGTTTTTCCTGTCAGCTTTTTGGAATTGTGTTGATATTTTTCAGCAGGTGTGTTATTGGTTGCTTCTTCTTCTTCTTCCAGTGTGTGAATTCTAGTGGCAGTTTTCAAATGTTTATTATCGGAAACTGATTGTAAATTATTATCCGAATGTGAAAGAATATTTGGTTCGCAGTTTTGGCGTTGAGGGGCATTCAGATTTGAAGTAAGTTGGGTTGCATGTTGGGTTGCATGCGATGATATTGGTAGTTTATTATTATTTTGCATTACTACAATCTGTTGTTCCAGCACCAACAGGTAATTTTATTCATTATACGATTTTTGTCCTCCATCTCTCTTACCAGTTTACGCAATAACTCAACTTCCAATTCGAGAATTTTTATTTTTCCATCCTCCATTTTTTCTGATGTTTCAATGTTTTCCTCCACTTCTTCACCAATTTCATGTATACACTTCGATTTGTTTGCACGTGATAAATATCTTGGGTGGAACTTTACTTTAATCAAAAGCAGAACTTTAAGCAAAATACATTTTTACCACAATGATTGCACAGTACTTCACTTGCTTCTTCACTTTCAGCCATCGTTTTCTCTTCAATATATTTTCTCTTAATATATTTTTTGTATAAGAGCTATAGAGTTAATTTCTTGTGCCATTTTTTCTCGTCTTCTTCTTTTGTGCTGCTGACCAATTTGACAAGTTTGTGTATCTTGTCCCAGTTTTCCTTGCTCTCTAAGAAGTAGTCTATAACACTTCTGGGTTCGAAGCTTCTGTCCATATTTGATTTTTGGAGTTCCCATTCTGTGGTCCATCTACAGCATTCAAATATTGTGTGGGTAACTAATTTCTCCGTGTTTTCTGCTTATCCACGGAACTATTTTGGATATTAGTAGCCTCCATTGCCCTTTATCTGATGCCCACCATTTCCTCTGCTATTCACCGTAAATATTATCTCTTAGATAGTTGCTTCATATAGGTCCTTTCTCTCTTTGGCCAGTAACTCAAGAGGTGGTATACCAGCAATTACTAGGGCAGCGTCGCCAGACACTCTTTTCTCTGTGCTATCGAGAGTTTACCGATGGATAGCTTAGATTTAAGGTGATGTGCCCATATTTGGACGCCATATAGCATCACTGACTGGACCACGCAACTGAGTGCTCTTCGTTTACAGCTCTTCGGCCCACCTACGTTAGGCATGAGTTTTTCCACTGCTGCCATTGCTCTCATACCTTTTGCTGTGGCTTCGTTAAGATGGGGAATGAAGGAGAACCTCTTGTCTATAATGACACCTAGGCATTTTAACGACTCTTTCATGGCGATTCTAACGTTGTTTATTTGGAAAGTTACGGGAGCAAGCTTTCTCAGTCCCGTTAGTAGGACCGCTTCTGTTTTCTTTGGTGCCAGATTACATTTTTTTGATTGCATCCAACAGTTAATTTGGGATATTACTTGGTTTGCAGTTACCATAACCGTCGGTTCCGACTTTGCTGTTATTACAAGAGCTAAGTCATCCGCAAAACCTATTAGCCTAGCTTCCACCGGAAGTTTTAACCTGAGGACTCTATCATAAAGTATGTTCCACAGAGTGGGGCCATAACATAACCGATCCCTGTGGCATACCTTTACTAACTATTATTTCCTCGGTTTCGTCATTTGTTTCGTCCTCGGTTTTGTCAAAATGCTCGTTCTACTGGTGAAATAGCTTTGAATAATTCTTAGCAGGTAGGAAGCTATATTTCTTGCTATTAGATCATCGATAATGAGTTTCCAATCGGCTGTGTTAAAAGCATTTTGTACGTCCAGTGTTATAAATGCACGTATTCTTCGGGATCTTTGGGTGCCTGATTTAGCATTTTCTGCGATCTTTATGACGGCTTCTATAGCATGGTTGGTGAATTTGCTTTCTCTGAAGCCGTATTTGTTACTCGACAATCCAGCTCCCGATTCAATATCTGTTTTCAGCCTATGCAATAGTAGGTGTTCCAAGAGTTTCCCAAAGAATCTAACAGACATAATGGCCTGTGTGATATAGGCTCCCCTATTGGTTTATTGTCTTTTTTCGCAGCAGCACCAGTTTCGATCTATTCGGGAAGTTTCCGGGAGCTAGATGCTCGTTCATTACGTCTAGCAAGAGCTGCGCAGATTCTGCTCAGCGGAGAGTTTTATTATTTCAGTAGGTATTCCGTCCGGGCCTGGGGCTTTTCCTTTACGCATCCGCTTTATTGCGTTTATTAGTTCTTCTTCCGTGAACAGCGGTACCTGTTAACCAACCTACTGTTGGTTGCTGCCATCTCACTAGCTCCTGACGTGGAAAGAGTACTTCGTCTATGCGTTTGATTTCCTTCATAGGCATGTTGACATTTGGTTGTTGGACCTTCAACCTTTTCCTGCAGATTTGGAAGGAATCTCCCTATGTGTCGTAGTCCAGGTTTTCGCACAGTTTCTTCCTATGTTTTTGCTTGGCCGTGTTTATTTCATGCCTCAGTCGTTTTTTGAGATATAGGTATTTGCTTAACAGTGCATTGGTCTTTTCTTCTTCTCCTTTTCTTGTTTCTTGTCGCTGACACTTTCTTTTCGCTGCGATACATGAAGTCCTTAAGCTTGCAATTTCTTCGCTCCACCAGTATACCATTTTTTGCTTGTGGGTTTCCCTCTTTTCTTGATCGTTGCGTCACATACTTTACTCCGAACATTTACTAGTTCGTCTGTGCTTTTGGTATTTGAACGTGCTATTTTCTCTGATAGTACGCGTTTAATTTTTACTTCATCTATGTCAGTGGTCGGGGAACCAGGGTAAATTACCCCAAATGGGGTAAATATGAAATTTTGGGGGGTGATGTACAAAGCAATCTTAAAACTTAAACAATTTAGCGAGATATACGGACCGGGCCACCTGACTCCCCACCACTACTAAAACAAGGGCGCGTCTGGACCATTGCGCATTAGGTGATCGGCGTGAACGCGCAATCGTGCACATGCACATACACGTGCATACAGTATTATAGAGACCAGAGACAAGTATCTAAAGAGAGATGCGACACCCACTAAGGAATTTTTGTGACAGAAGTTTGCGCAAACTATGAAAACATTATGGAACTAATTATCAAACGCGGGCTATATGAATGTTTTATTAAATATATGCGATAATATAATTTATTTAAAATAGGGTGAAAATTAAAACAATTTGTTAAATATGTTATTTACATGTACTAATAATATATTAAATATGTATTTACATTAAAAAATATATATAAAACTTTGTAGAGGGTCATCCTTCATATTACTTTCACAAACAGGAACAACACATCAGAAATATATGGAATCCATTGTCTGAAAGTAATGGATATGATGGTAATAAACCAATCATGTTTAATACAATAAAAACATGAACATTTACCTTTCAATTTAGATTATAACTAATGTACGGAGAATTATTTTCAAGTCTTGCACTAATAATATCTTGCAGACACAATATATGCTTGGATGTAAAATTCCTTGACCGCATAAATAGCACTTATTGACAAAAACAAAGAAACTTATATATCCAATATAACGAATGAATATCTTGCACATTGGCGACATCATCTTTAAACATTTATCTCTGGGTGACATTTTGCTACTATAAATGTAAACAACACTAGTTATTTACTTGAGATTTAACGTGCTCAGTGCCATCTATCTCTTAATTTAAGCGACCAAGCCATCTATAAATTCATTATTGAATTAAAACTTCTGTCACAAGGTCACCCATAAGAGTGCCATCCCCCTGATAGAGACTGCCGTGATGCTCACACATCTTCGAGCGCTTGAGTTTATAGTTGACGAGGCAGATCATATCATCAATAATTTCAACGATCAAGGTAAGCTGCCATTTAAAAGTTTAATTTAATGAAAGCGTTTTTCAACCACTGGTTCTGTCACCTCTCAGATGGCAGCAAATAGAAATAGGAAAAGAACATACCAGGAAGAATTCCTTAATTATGGTTTTACACAAATAGAAGACAAAGGTTCAATGAAACCACAGTGTGTTGTATGTTAATGAAAGTATTAATATATTATATATTATGTTATGAAAGTAATGACTTCAGAATCTTTAAAAAAAGGTCAATTGAAGAAACATTTGGATAATTTGCATTCACATCTGTCTTCCAAACCGCGAGAATACTTTGTAAATTTAGAAATGTCTGTTAAAAGGCAAAGATTGGACAGCAACTTGTTAGGTGCCTTTGATCAGCGTTCAGCATCAAAGGCTAGCTTTGAAGTAGCCTGGATGATTGCCCGAAACAAAAAACCATATACTATTGGTGAAGATTTAGTTAAACCAACAGCTGTGAAAATGGCAGAGATCGTGTGTGGTCAGAAAGAGGCGAAGAAACTGAATTCAGTGCCCTTGTCTGCAAGAATTGTAAAAGAAGGAATTTCTATCTTGGCGGAAAATGTGAAGAAACATGTTATTTTCTCACTAAAACAGGCTAAATATTTTGCTATTCAGCTTGATGAGACTACAGATGTTAGTAACAATTCACAGCTAATGGTGTATGTTCGCTACAAAGGTACATATGCAATTGAAGAGGAATTGTTGTTTTGTTCTCCTCTCGAGTTGAGACCTCGTGGAATTGATGTGTATAATAAGGTAAATGACTACTTCAATACTGAAAGCATTAATTTAAAGTGAGAAAACTGTATTGCTGTGTCTGTTGATGGAGCTTCAGCTGTGCTGGGTCATATTAATGGTTTTTCGGCTTTTGTGAAAAAAAAAATAATCCAAATATTGAAGTTACTCACTGTATGATCCATCGCCAGGCACTTCTTGTGAAATATTGACTGAAAGCCGTCATGCATGATGTCATCAAGATTGTTAATGCTATCAAAGGACATGCACTAAACACGCGACTATTTCGTGAATTATGCCAGGACGGCGAAGCTGAATATACGGACCTACATTATCATACAGAAGTGAGATGGCTCTCTTGCGGAAATGTTCTAAATCGAGTATGGGCTCTCAAAACTGAACTCGAAATGTTTATGGTTGATCAAAAGAATATTCTCGCAGTTTAAAAACACCTCGTGGGTTGCACGTCTCGCATATTTAGCTGACATTTTTGAGAATATAAATATATTGAACAAAGAGTTGCAAAGAAAAAATATTAATATCATTTTAGCCAGAGAAATAGTGTTAGCGTTTGGATTGAAGCTTGAGTATTGGAAACAGAAAGCAGAACAGAACAAGATAGCTTCTTTTTCAAAGTTAGATTTGTTTTTGGAAGATGAAAATATTACTTTTGATGACATCAAGGACACAGTTATCAGACATCTTACCAAACTCAGAGAGCGTTTCTCTGATTACTTTCCAGATCTTGATATAAATACTGTCAGTTGGGTTGTAGATTTTTTTAAATGTGACATTGCTAGCGTACCAGAAGATCCTCCAGGTTTGGCAGAGGAAATGCTTGAACTTCGATCTAATACTGAAGCACGTATTCAATTTGGGAGCAAAGCAAATCTGGCGTGTATTTGGTTGTCAAAAGCTGCAAAGGCCAAAAACTGCACAGGAGGAGGCGGTAAAAAAATTGCTGCCATTTGCAACAACCTACCATTGTGAACAAGGCTTTTCCATTCTAATGAACATTAAAATGAAGAACAAAAATCGATTAAACGCCGAAGACGACTTTTGAAGTTATTGTATCAAACATGAAGCAACATCATTTCTCCAAAACATGAAACGGGAAAGTTTTCAATTAATTTTACACACTTACTATTTTCATGTAACATTTTTGATTTGCCGTGTAAATTAATTCAATAAATAAAGTTTAATTTAAATTTACATTGATTTTTTTTTTATATATACAGCGAGGTTCCTACAGCCTTTGCCGCATCCCGCACTTCTTTTTCCACCTCTCCTTATCTCTCCAGCCATCTTCTTCTATGGCTCTATCTTTAATGGTTTCCATAATACCATCTATCCATTTTATTGCTGGTCTGCCTCTTCTTCTCCTTGCTCCTGGTATATATTGGAATGTTATTTTTGGCCATCTTTCTCCAGTCATCCTTTGCATGTGTCCATACCACTTTAATTGCCGTGTTTCAATGTCGTCTGTAGTGCCATAGACTCTCTTCGTCTATCTTCTTATATGTTCATTTCTTACACGATCTAGTTTGGACGTTTGACAAGCTCTTCGTAGAAAGTCCATTTCTACTACTTTTACTTACTATACTTTTTTTATCTCTTTGTGAAACTTGCCAACATTCTGAACCATAAGTTGTTATTGGTTCTACAATAGATTTGTATACCCTCATTTTTGTTTTTAGTTTAATTTCATTTGACCATAGCATTGAATTTAACAAGCAGATAGCCTTTTTCCCTTGTCCAAGTCTATTTTCTATATCCTTTTTTGTTGTTCCTTCTTCTGAGATGATAGTTCCTAAATATTTATATGCCCTACATTTTTTAATCTTTCTTAACTCCAGTTCTGGGTCTTCTCCTTCTTCCCCGACACGAAGATATTCTGTTTTTGACATATTCATGTTTAAACCCCATTCCGAATACTCTTCTTTCAATTTTCTTAACATATAATCTATATCTCTTTCATCACTTGCTAGTATCACTTGGTCGTCAGCAAATAGCAGGCTTGTCAAACAATGTTCACCTGTTCTTATTCCCATTCCTGCGGTTTTTCTTCTCCAGTTTGTTAGTGCTTCTTGTATGTATATCTTTGTATCTTTCCGCTTTTCTATAATTTGTTGAATAACAAATATATTGCCAATGCATGATCTCCCGGCTCGGAAGCCACTTTGCTCCTCTACTTCTTTGATGCTGCTTTCAATTCTTTTTTTTAGTATCCGGCCGTACAACCGCCCAAGCGCACTAGTTACGCTGATCCCTCTATAGTTACTACATTGTCTTTTGTCTCCTTTTTTATATATTGAGCTCATATGAGCAATATTCCAATCTTCTGGAATGTTGTCGCCTTCTATTAGACATTTGTTGAAGATCTTGGCTATCAGCTCTAGTAATAATTGATTTTCTTGATTTTCTTCTTTTCAAATGAGGGGGTAATATTAAGTTACGCAAAAATATTTTGGGGTAATGGTTAATTAAGTTAAGTTCCCCGACCGCTGATCTATGTGTTTAATATTCCAAACTGTGTTCCTGTGCGGGGTTGTCTTGTATTTGTACTCCCTCATTTTTCCTATTTTGTACGCTATGTATCGGTGATCGCTTATTGTTTCCTTACCCAATACTCTCCAGTCTAATATCTTGCTAGAAATACCACTTGTAGAAAAGGTGATTTTTATTATGGAGCTTGAGTTCCCCCTTATTAATGTAGGTTGCACTCCTTGGTTTATTAGAACGACATCCATTTCTACTGCCCAGTTCATTAGCATGTCTCCTCTCTTATCGATATGTGAGAATCCCCAATAGGGGGACTTTGCATTAAAGTCACCACATATTATATTTAAATTTTGGGCTTGTTTTCTTAGGCTCTGCGCTGAGCGCCCCAAGGCACTCATCCATCTGGTCTATTTGAGCGTTAGGTGAGAGATAGCAGCTATATATGACATAGTCCTGGGTCTCTACCCATACGTAACTTGGTCCACTTCCAGTTTTTGTTATCAGTAGGTTGCGATTTGTGACTAGTATTGCAGCATCTTTTCTCTGGTCAGTAAACCAGCCACCCGAGATCAGTATTTTTTATTAGGATCGCTAACTATCAGAATATCTGCCTTGGTTTCCATTGCCGTCACAGTCAGGAGATCGTGTCACGACATCTCATGAGGTTGATTTGGATGATTTTAGTCGTTTTTGGTTATTTTTTGTCGTCTCAATCTCAGTGCCTCCAACAGCGCTTTTTTGTATGCAGGACAAGTTCCGAAATATGCCTGATGTCCTTTCAGCTTACAGAGTGGGCAGTACAATTCTACTTGGCAATCTTTTGCCTAATGTCCCTCTTGACAACATCTGAGGCACATCTTCTGTCTATCTGGTCCTGTACATGAGTTTGCAAAGTGGCCCGTCTCCCAGCATTTATACCATTTCATTATGTCTATAGGCCGGTGTGATCTAGAGACAATCCAGAAATCCAGCGGTCGTGGGTTCGATCCCCACACCAAGCCAAATTTATCAGGCAAGCCGGCCAAGATTCACTCAGCCTTTGAAAAAAATGAGGAGCTGGGGTTAAACCTGGTTATCTCCAACAAAAAAAAGCCGAGGCTGAAAAATAGCTACCCTTGCTTAGCTATACCCCTATGGTATGGAAATTCTAGAAGAAAGGGGCTATTATTATCATTATGTCTATCCTCTCCTTAAATCTGCAGAATAACCACCCAATCTTAAGCTTTCCTCTCTCTAGGAGCTTATTTGACTGTGTTTTGGGAAGAGCTATAGTTGCCGTTTGACTGTTACCATACCCAGGTCTGATGTTTTTTTTATTTTAATGTCTTCTTCTGTAATACAAAGTGCAGATTTTACCGCGTCTTTTATCCCTTCCATTGTTGTAATGCCATCTATGTCCTTTATATTCAGTAGGGTATCTGTATTACTTGATCGGATATCTATTTCTGGACGTTTTTCTGAGATCAATTGTATCAATTTTTCAGCATTGCCGTCATTCACTTCGAGAAGAAGCTCACCACTTTTCGTTTCTTTTATTGCCGTGACCCGTGTTCCGGACGCTTCTGGGTTGACTTTTTTTTGACTGTCCTAAGTAGTTCAGAATATGATTTCCCTTTTGATTTTAGAAATACTACCTCTTTCGACTTTTTATCTCGATAATCTTTCTTACTTTGTTTTTGATTTATTACTTCTGTCGATTTTTGCGCCCCGGATATTATTTTACCATCTGATATTGCTGGTTTTTGGTGAGAGTATACTCTAATATCAGTATCTGTGTTTGTAAAAGTACATCCTATCATTTTTAGAATAGTAGGCCATTCTGCCACCTTAGGTTTGCCGAAAGCCAATTTCTTCATGTGGTGAGTTACTGATAGCTCTTTCAGCTTTTGCAAGCTATCAAACATCTGTTGGAAGCTGGTGGTTTTGTCAACTGTTTCTTCGCCCGCTTATTTAACTACCAGTTGATATATGTAGCGATCTGTCGACTCTAATATCTCAATTTTCGGTTGGAGATCCTACGGAATGTCTTACGTATACCACGTTGCCAGGCGTCTTGATCTGTGATTCTAACTCAGTTGGTCTCGTGTATATGTTACATAGCATTTGGGGTACTCCTTGCACGGGATTCATGTTGTCTGCCACACACCAGGCCAGGTCCCAATCGAGTGTAGCTAAAAGCATGTCTACTTTTCCTACTTTAACCCTTTCAAAAGCTGCCGGCGGCCAGTTCTTTTCCGCAACTTCTTGGAATTCTGGGTACGAGTTCCCTCTTTTTATTTCGTTGCATAGTTCTACCAGACTCATCCTTTCACATTCAATAATTTCCGACGGATAATCTTGTCGGCCTAGTCTTATCTGTCTTGGCTTGCCTATCTAGTCTTGTCAAATTAGCCGGTATTCACAATTGAAAGTGAAAAAATTAAATGCCAAGATTCTATAAAATATCTTGGTATATGTATTGACAGATGTTTGAACTTTAAAGAACACATTAAACAATCTTGCGGTAAGGCGAAACAATGGAGTTTCAGAATTCGCAACGCCTCGAGAAAGAAATGGGGCCTGAATAGATCGGCCATAGCAGACATTTACAAGGGGGCTTTGGAACCGGCACTTTTGTAAGAAATCTCAATTTGGCACAAGTCCTGTAAAACTAAAGAGAATATTAAACTTCTGAGCGTACAACGTCTATATACGATTCCTGCTGCCAAAGTCTATTGCACCGTATCAACAGAAGCAGCCTGTGTTGTTTCAGCCCTTCTTCCAATCAACATCCGGGCAAAGCAAGTTGCACTAAACCTCACTATGCATGACTTGGACGAAGCAAGGTTTAGAGAATTAACGGGTATAAATGCCTCTCCAAACCAGATCGAGCGTAGAGTAAACATTCAGGATCCTTTTCACCCCTCGGATATAGGACACCTAAAATACCTCACCACTTTGTCCAACATCCTTCAAATTCAACTTTTCACAAATTCCCCAATAGCTAAAAATGGAAAGGGATCAGCTTTTGTGGTTTACAAGGAAGGGAATAAAACATACTACGAAACATTCCGACTCGAGACGTACTACACTACATTCCAAGCGGAACTTTTCGCGCTTAAGAGAGGGCTACAGTACATCCGAACCAATACCGACAACGTAGATGAAGATGAAGAATAATTTGTAATAGTCGTTCAGTGCTTGACGCCCTGAAAAACATGACCCTACAGAACTAGTCGTCGAGACATGGCAAGCGGTAAGACAAGTTTCTGAGAATATAAAGCTACAATGGCATTGGAAAAATCATATGCTGGAGTCGCTGGAAACGAGCGAGCTGGTAGTTTGGCAAATCAGGCGTCAGAAAACGTATGCAACATACCCATCTCATTAAACGAGATACCCAGCCAATCGGTCAAGTCCAGACTGAGTTTATATTCCCAAAAAGAATGGGAAGCATCGAAAATAGGCATATGGACCATAATATTCATTCCCTCAGTTCATAACTGGCTTAAAATGGACATCAGCTTATCACATAGAGCCGTAGAATTAATTACAGGACACGGCAATCTCCAGGCATATCTTTACAAATTCGGAAGAAGTGATTCACCTTGTCTTATTCATTTCACTAACCAATGGAGAGCTCAGACGGAAAGAATAATGAATCGGACAGAACTTACGTGACCACAAAATGAAGAAACCGTAACAAGGGTCGCGAGAAACAAAAAATGGTGGGAACTTTTTGATCAAAGAACCAAAGAACTACAGAGACTCAATCATGACAATTGATTTGATCACGACCTTAATTCAAACTTAACTTTTTCTTTGAATTGTAAACAAAAATATATGTAAGTGGTTTAATGTAAGATAAATAGTTAATGTAAATGTAATGTAAAACGCTAATGTAAATGCAATGTTAATAGTTATGAAACCAGCATAGTGTCCATCTGGACGGAGTGTTGGTCACATAAGTCACTCTTATGTAAATAAACAAATAAGCTGTCTAGTCTTGTCTGCCTACATAAGTTGAACCCCTATATAAGTTGAAATAGTGTTGGAATTCATTTGCCCCACCCTTACAAATTGCTTTCTATTAGTTAGGTAGAATTTAAACCACCTCCCAGTTTTACCTCGTATGCCATACCTGGCAAGTTTATCTAATGCCTTATCATGTGATACACAGTCGAAAGCTTAACTCAAGTCACTGAAAATGGCAATTGGGCATCTTCCGCTGTCCACCTCTGAAATTAATTCCGTATACTGTCAGTATTCCGTAAGCTGCCATTGTGGATTTGTTCCTACAGAAACCATGTTGTTGTCTTGGAATGATATTGTATTTAAACAGAAATGACGAGAGTTTTCTTTCCATAGTGTATTCGATAATCTTGGCTATTAATGATAAAAGGGCGAGCAGTCTATTGTTGTTGATTATTTGTCTATCGCCTTTCTTGAAACACTAGTACAATAGCACATAGTTTTAAAACATCAGGATATGTTTCACTTTCAAAAGAATAGTGAAGTAGTCTTGTCTTGTCTGTTTAGTTTTGTCTGTCTAGTCTTGTCTGTCTAGTCTTGTCTGTCTAGTCTTGTCTGTCTAGTCTTGTCTGTCTAGTCTTGTCTGTCTAGTCTTGTCTGTCTAGTCTTGTCTGTCTAGTCTTGTCTGTCTAGTCTTGTCTGTCTAGTCTTGTCTGTCTAGTCTTGTCTGTCTAGTCTTGTCTGTCTAGTCTTGTCTGTCTAGTCTTGTCTGTCTAGTTTTGTCTGTCTAGTCTTGTCTGTCTAGTCTTGTCTGTCTAGTCTTGTCTGTCTAGTCTTGTCTGTCTAGTCTTGTCTGTCTAGTCTTGTCTGTCTAGTCTTGTCTGTCTAGTCTTGTCTGTCTAGTCTTGTCTGTCTAGTCTTGTCTGTCTAGTCTTGTCTGTCTAGTCTTGTCTGTCTAGTCTTGTCTGTCTAGTCTTGTCTGTCTAGTCTTGTCTGTCTAGTCTTGTCTGTCTAGTCTTGTCTGTCTAGTCTTGTCTGTCTAGTCTTGTCTGTCTAGTCTTGTCTGTCTAGTCTTGTCTGTCTAGTCTTGTCTGTCTAGTCTTGTCTGTCTAGTCTTGTCTGTCTAGTCTTGTCTGTCTAGTCTTGTCTGTCTAGTCTTGTCTGTCTAGTCTTGTCTGTCTAGTCTTGTCTGTCTAGTCTTGTCTGTCTAGTCTTGTCTGTCTAGTCTTGTCTGTCTAGTCTTGTCTGTCTAGTCTTGTCTGTCTAGTCTTGTCTGTCTAGTCTTGTCTGTCTAGTCTTGTCTGTCTAGTCTTGTCTGTCTAGTCTTGTCTGTCTAGTCTTGTCTGTCTAGTCTTGTCTGTCTAGTCTTGTCTGTCTAGTCTTGTCTGTCTAGTCTTGTCTGTCTAGTCTTGTCTGTCTAGTCTTGTCTGTCTAGTCTTGTCTGTCTAGTCTTGTCTGTCTAGTCTTGTCTGTCTAGTCTTGTCTGTCTAGTCTTGTCTGTCTAGTCTTGTCTGTCTAGTCTTGTCTGTCTAGTCTTGTCTGTCTAGTCTTGTCTGTCTAGTCTTGTCTGTCTAGTCTTGTCTGTCTAGTCTTGTCTGTCTAGTCTTGTCTGTCTAGTCTTGTCTGTCTAGTCTTGTCTGTCTAGTCTTGTCTGTCTAGTCTTGTCTGTCTAGTCTTGTCTGTCTAGTCTTGTCTGTCTAGTCTTGTCTGTCTAGTCTTGTCTGTCTAGTCTTGTCTGTCTAGTCTTGTCTGTCTAGTCTTGTCTGTCTAGTCTTGTCTGTCTAGTCTTGTCTGTCTAGTCTTGTCTGTCTAGTCTTGTCTGTCTAGTCTTGTCTGTCTAGTCTTGTCTGTCTAGTCTTGTCTGTCTAGTCTTGTCTGTCTAGTCTTGTCTGTCTAGTCTTGTCTGTCTAGTCTTGTCTGTCTAGTCTTGTCTGTCTAGTCTTGTCTGTCTAGTCTTGTCTGTCTAGTCTTGTCTGTCTAGTCTTGTCTGTCTAGTCTTGTCTGTCTAGTCTTGTCTGTCTAGTCTTGTCTGTCTAGTCTTGTCTGTCTAGTCTTGTCTGTCTAGTCTTGTCTGTCTAGTCTTGTCTGTCTAGTCTTGTCTGTCTAGTCTTGTCTGTCTAGTCTTGTCTGTCTAGTCTTGTCTGTCTAGTCTTGTCTGTCTAGTCTTGTCTGTCTAGTCTTGTCTGTCTAGTCTTGTCTGTCTAGTCTTGTCTGTCTAGTCTTGTCTGTCTAGTCTTGTCTGTCTAGTCTTGTCTGTCTAGTCTTGTCTGTCTAGTCTTGTCTGTCTAGTCTTGTCTGTCTAGTCTTGTCTGTCTAGTCTTGTCTGTCTAGTCTTGTCTGTCTAGTCTTGTCTGTCTAGTCTTGTCTGTCTAGTCTTGTCTGTCTAGTCTTGTCTGTCTAGTCTTGTCTGTCTAGTCTTGTCTGTCTAGTCTTGTCTGTCTAGTCTTGTCTGTCTAGTCTTGTCTGTCTAGTCTTGTCTGTCTAGTCTTGTCTGTCTAGTCTTGTCTGTCTAGTCTTGTCTGTCTAGTCTTGTCTGTCTAGTCTTGTCTGTCTAGTCTTGTCTGTCTAGTCTTGTCTGTCTAGTCTTGTCTGTCTAGTCTTGTCTGTCTAGTCTTGTCTGTCTAGTCTTGTCTGTCTAGTCTTGTCTGTCTAGTCTTGTCTGTCTAGTCTTGTCTGTCTAGTCTTGTCTGTCTAGTCTTGTCTGTCTAGTCTTGTCTGTCTAGTCTTGTCTGTCTAGTCTTGTCTGTCTAGTCTTGTCTGTCTAGTCTTGTCTGTCTAGTCTTGTCTGTCTAGTCTTGTCTGTCTAGTCTTGTCTGTCTAGTCTTGTCTGTCTAGTCTTGTCTGTCTAGTCTTGTCTGTCTAGTCTTGTCTGTCTAGTCTTGTCTGTCTAGTCTTGTCTGTCTAGTCTTGTCTGTCTAGTCTTGTCTGTCTAGTCTTGTCTGTCTAGTCTTGTCTGTCTAGTCTTGTCTGTCTAGTCTTGTCTGTCTAGTCTTGTCTGTCTAGTCTTGTCTGTCTAGTCTTGTCTGTCTAGTCTTGTCTGTCTAGTCTTGTCTGTCTAGTCTTGTCTGTCTAGTCTTGTCTGTCTAGTCTTGTCTGTCTAGTCTTGTCTGTCTAGTCTTGTCTGTCTAGTCTTGTCTGTCTAGTCTTGTCTGTCTAGTCTTGTCTGTCTAGTCTTGTCTGTCTAGTCTTGTCTGTCTAGTCTTGTCTGTCTAGTCTTGTCTGTCTAGTCTTGTCTGTCTAGTCTTGTCTGTCTAGTCTTGTCTGTCTAGTCTTGTCTGTCTAGTCTTGTCTGTCTAGTCTTGTCTGTCTAGTCTTGTCTGTCTAGTCTTGTCTGTCTAGTCTTGTCTGTCTAGTCTTGTCTGTCTAGTCTTGTCTGTCTAGTCTTGTCTGTCTAGTCTTGTCTGTCTAGTCTTGTCTGTCTAGTCTTGTCTGTCTAGTCTTGTCTGTCTAGTCTTGTCTGTCTAGTCTTGTCTGTCTAGTCTTGTCTGTCTAGTCTTGTCTGTCTAGTCTTGTCTGTCTAGTCTTGTCTGTCTAGTCTTGTCTGTCTAGTCTTGTCTGTCTAGTCTTGTCTGTCTAGTCTTGTCTGTCTAGTCTTGTCTGTCTAGTCTTGTCTGTCTAGTCTTGTCTGTCTAGTCTTGTCTGTCTAGTCTTGTCTGTCTAGTCTTGTCTGTCTAGTCTTGTCTGTCTAGTCTTGTCTGTCTAGTCTTGTCTGTCTAGTCTTGTCTGTCTAGTCTTGTCTGTCTAGTCTTGTCTGTCTAGTCTTGTCTGTCTAGTCTTGTCTGTCTAGTCTTGTCTGTCTAGTCTTGTCTGTCTAGTCTTGTCTGTCTAGTCTTGTCTGTCTAGTCTTGTCTGTCTAGTCTTGTCTGTCTAGTCTTGTCTGTCTAGTCTTGTCTGTCTAGTCTTGTCTGTCTAGTCTTGTCTGTCTAGTCTTGTCTGTCTAGTCTTGTCTGTCTAGTCTTGTCTGTCTAGTCTTGTCTGTCTAGTCTTGTCTGTCTAGTCTTGTCTGTCTAGTCTTGTCTGTCTAGTCTTGTCTGTCTAGTCTTGTCTGTCTAGTCTTGTCTGTCTAGTCTTGTCTGTCTAGTCTTGTCTGTCTAGTCTTGTCTGTCTAGTCTTGTCTGTCTAGTCTTGTCTGTCTAGTCTTGTCTGTCTAGTCTTGTCTGTCTAGTCTTGTCTGTCTAGTCTTGTCTGTCTAGTCTTGTCTGTCTAGTCTTGTCTGTCTAGTCTTGTCTGTCTAGTCTTGTCTGTCTAGTCTTGTCTGTCTAGTCTTGTCTGTCTAGTCTTGTCTGTCTAGTCTTGTCTGTCTAGTCTTGTCTGTCTAGTCTTGTCTGTCTAGTCTTGTCTGTCTAGTCTTGTCTGTCTAGTCTTGTCTGTCTAGTCTTGTCTGTCTAGTCTTGTCTGTCTAGTCTTGTCTGTCTAGTCTTGTCTGTCTAGTCTTGTCTGTCTAGTCTTGTCTGTCTAGTCTTGTCTGTCTAGTCTTGTCTGTCTAGTCTTGTCTGTCTAGTCTTGTCTGTCTAGTCTTGTCTGTCTAGTCTTGTCTGTCTAGTCTTGTCTGTCTAGTCTTGTCTGTCTAGTCTTGTCTGTCTAGTCTTGTCTGTCTAGTCTTGTCTGTCTAGTCTTGTCTGTCTAGTCTTGTCTGTCTAGTCTTGTCTGTCTAGTCTTGTCTGTCTAGTCTTGTCTGTCTAGTCTTGTCTGTCTAGTCTTGTCTGTCTAGTCTTGTCTGTCTAGTCTTGTCTGTCTAGTCTTGTCTGTCTAGTCTTGTCTGTCTAGTCTTGTCTGTCTAGTCTTGTCTGTCTAGTCTTGTCTGTCTAGTCTTGTCTGTCTAGTCTTGTCTGTCTAGTCTTGTCTGTCTAGTCTTGTCTGTCTAGTCTTGTCTGTCTAGTCTTGTCTGTCTAGTCTTGTCTGTCTAGTCTTGTCTGTCTAGTCTTGTCTGTCTAGTCTTGTCTGTCTAGTCTTGTCTGTCTAGTCTTGTCTGTCTAGTCTTGTCTGTCTAGTCTTGTCTGTCTAGTCTTGTCTGTCTAGTCTTGTCTGTCTAGTCTTGTCTGTCTAGTCTTGTCTGTCTAGTCTTGTCTGTCTAGTCTTGTCTGTCTAGTCTTGTCTGTCTAGTCTTGTCTGTCTAGTCTTGTCTGTCTAGTCTTGTCTGTCTAGTCTTGTCTGTCTAGTCTTGTCTGTCTAGTCTTGTCTGTCTAGTCTTGTCTGTCTAGTCTTGTCTGTCTAGTCTTGTCTGTCTAGTCTTGTCTGTCTAGTCTTGTCTGTCTAGTCTTGTCTGTCTAGTCTTGTCTGTCTAGTCTTGTCTGTCTAGTCTTGTCTGTCTAGTCTTGTCTGTCTAGTCTTGTCTGTCTAGTCTTGTCTGTCTAGTCTTGTCTGTCTAGTCTTGTCTGTCTAGTCTTGTCTGTCTAGTCTTGCCTGTCCAGTCTGTCTAGTGTTGTCTATCTAGTCTTGTCTGTCTAGTCTGTCTAGTGTTGTCTGTCTAGTCTTGTCTGTCTAGTCTTGTCTGTCTAGTCTTGTCTGTCTAGTCTTGTGTGTCTAGTCTTGTGTGTCTAGTTTTGCCTGTCTAGTCTTGTCTGTTTATTAGTCTTGACTGTCTAGTCTTGTTTGTCTAGTCTTGTCTGTCTAGTCTTGTCTGTCTAGTATTACCTGTCTAGTCTTCTCTGCCTAGTTCCATGTTTATTCTTGTCTGTTTAGTCAAACCTGTCTGGTCTTGTTTACAAATATTATATTGTATGAGCTACTGTCTAGCAACTAGCAATACACCTAGATTATCTGCAGTAATAACTTGGTAAAAGCTTTCGTAGCTTTTTTCCTAAAAAAAACAGAAACCGCACGTTGATATATAGGAACGCACATAACGAGAGCTTTTGGAAAAAGCTCGGGCTAAATGGGAATATTGGAGCTTTCGCTAACTTTTTTTTTCTTCGTACAGACTCTCTGCACTCTGCCAATTGGAAACCTTTACAGAAATTAGCTCAAATGGAAATTGCAAACTCATATCAAAATTGATTATTTCATATATACCTAGTCTCGTCTACCAAATCTATCTAATCTTGTCTATTAAAGCTTGTCTGTCTGGTCTTATCTATCTAGTCCTGTCTATCCAGTCTTGTCTGTTGAGTCTTGTCTGTGCAGTCTTATTTGTCTAGTCTTGTCTCTAAGTTCTTGTCTCTTGTCTGCCTAGTCTTGACTCTTGACTCTTATCTATTTTACTTTATCTGTTCAGTCTTATCAGTCTAATCTTGTTTGTCTAGCTTTTCTGTCTATTCTTGTCTGTCTATTCTTATCTGTCTAGTCTTGTCTCTCTAGTCTTGTCTGTCTAGTCTTGTCTGTCGAGTCTTATATGTCTAGTCTTCGCTGTCTAATCTTGTCTGTCTAGTCTTGTCTATCTTGTCTTGTCTGTTCAGTCTTGTCTGTCTAGTCTTGTCTCTCTAGTCTCGTCTGTCTAGTCTTATCTGTGTAGCCTTGTCTGTCTAGTATTGTATGTCTTGTAATTTATAGTTGTTTAATCTTTTTTCCTTTTCTCCCCTGTCCTCTTCTTTCCTTTTTAGTCTGGTTTACCCAGTCACTAAAGTTTTATTATGCAGCAAAAGTTATATTGAGAAGGTAAAATTAAATAATGAATTTAATATGAATATAAAAAAGATGTAGAAAAAGATGCCGTTGTAAAACCGTTTAATATTATGAAAAATATAAAAATATGATAAATTCGTAAAAGTTTTAGTGAGAGCCGGGGCGAGGAGAGACGGAGAAAAGAACGAAAGTAGAAGCAAAAAAAAACCTTACCCCGTCGACTTTCATATATTTATAAACGAAACTTATTCGGGATATAGAAGATATAAAAGGGTAAAGTGGGTTAAGACCGTCTCATATACGGCAATATCAGTGGCGTACGTATAAAACCGTCGGGCCCGCAACGAGTCATAACATTTATATGCATTGCGATTTTCAACTAGCAATTTCCCCATAACTTGTGCATTATTATGCAAGTGGAATGAAAAAATCGCACGCAAAAAAAAACAACGGGGAAGAAATGCAACAGAATGCCAAACCGCACACACACACACACGTTCACATATCCGCAGTTGCGGCTTGAAATACGGTGAGCACTTGCATGAATGTAAATTTTACTGGGGACGGCAACGAGACGCCGTCTCTTCCCCGTCTACCCTCGGCTTCCCGAGGGAACTCTCATATTTCATAGGAATTTTCATCTGGAACTATGCTCCTGCCTCAACTCATTCCGGACCCCATTGTTACATTCACTTCCTACCAAATATAATTACAAAAATTAACATAGATATAGACATAGATACATTTTGATTATCTTTATTATCCCATTCTAGATAATATAGTAAAGATAACATCGGATTATATTCCTTGTTCAAACTAACTTACAAAACTCAACAGATTATACTGAAAAACCTCGACGGGCAAGACTAGCTAGACTAGACTAGACAGGCTAGACAAACAAAACTAGACAGACAAGACTACAGACTAGACAGATAACACTAGACAGACAAGACTAGACAGACATGACTAGACAGATAAGACTAGACAGACAAGACTAGACAGACAAGACTAGATGGACAAGACTAGACAGACAAGACTAGACAGACAAGACTAGACAGACAAGACCAGACAGACAAGACTAGACAGATAAGACTAGACAGACAAGACTAGACAGACAAGACTAGACAGACAAGACTAGACAGACAAGACTAGACAGACAAGACTAGACAGACAAGACTAGACAGACAAGACTAGACAGACAAGACTAGACAGACAAGACTAGACAGACAAGACTAGACAGACAAGACTAGACAGACAAGACTAGACAGACAAGACTAGACAGACAAGACTAGACAGACAAGACTAGACAGACAAGACTAGACAGACAAGACTAGACAGACAAGACTAGACAGACAAGACTAGACAGACAAGACTAGACAGACAAGACTAGACAGACAAGACTAGACAGACAAGACTAGACAGACAAGACTAGACAGACAAGACTAGACAGACAAGACTAGACAGACAAGACTAGACAGACAAGACTAGACAGACAAGACTAGACAGACAAGACTAGACAGACAAGACTAGACAGACAAGACTAGACAGACAAGACTAGACAGACAAGACTAGACAGACAAGACTAGACAGACAAGACTAGACAGACAAGACTAGACAGACAAGACTAGACAGACAAGACTAGACAGACAAGACTAGACAGACAAGACTAGACAGACAAGACTAGACAGACAAGACTAGACAGACAAGACTAGACAGACAAGACTAGACAGACAAGACTAGACAGACAAGACTAGACAGACAAGACTAGACAGACAAGACTAGACAGACAAGACTAGACAGACAAGACTAGACAGACAAGACTAGACAGACAAGACTAGACAGACAAGACTAGACAGACAAGACTAGACAGACAAGACTAGACAGACAAGACTAGACAGACAAGACTAGACAGACAAGACTAGACAGACAAGACTAGACAGACAAGACTAGACAGACAAGACTAGACAGACAAGACTAGACAGACAAGACTAGACAGACAAGACTAGACAGACAAGACTAGACAGACAAGACTAGACAGACAAGACTAGACAGACAAGACTAGACAGACAAGACTAGACAGACAAGACTAGACAGACAAGACTAGACAGACAAGACTAGACAGACAAGACTAGACAGACAAGACTAGACAGACAAGACTAGACAGACAAGACTAGACAGACAAGACTAGACAGACAAGACTAGACAGACAAGACTAGACAGACAAGACTAGACAGACAAGACTAGACAGACAAGACTAGACAGACAAGACTAGACAGACAAGACTAGACAGACAAGACTAGACAGACAAGACTAGACAGACAAGACTAGACAGACAAGATTAGACAGACAAGATTAGACAGACAAGACTAGACAGACAAGACTAGACAGACAAGACTAGACAGACAAGACTAGACAGACAAGACTAGACAGACAAGATTAGACAGACAAGATTAGACAGACAAGATTAGACAGACAAGACTAGACAGACAAGACTAGACAGACAAGACTAGACAGACAAGACTAGACAGACAAGACTAGACAGACAAGACTAGACAGACAAGACTAGACAGACAAGACTAGACAGACAAGACTAGACAGACAAGACTAGACAGACAAGACTAGACAGACAAGACTAGACAGACAAGACTAGACAGACAAGACTAGACAGACAAGACTAGACAGACAAGACTAGACAGACAAGACTAGACAGACAAGACTAGACAGACAAGACTAGACAGACAAGACTAGACAGACAAGACTAACAAGACTAGACAGACAAGACTAGACAGACAAGACTAGACAGACAAGACTAGACAGACAAGACTAGACAGACAAGACTAGACAGACAAGACTAGACAGACAAGACTAGACAGACAAGACTAGACAGACAAGACTAGACAGACAAGACTAGACAGACAAGACTAGACAGACAAGACTAGACAGACAAGACTAGACAGACAAGACTAGACAGACAAGACTAGACAGACAAGACTAGACAGACAAGACTAGACAGACAAGACTAGACAGACAAGACTAGACAGACAAGACTAGACAGACAAGACTAGACAGACAAGACTAGACAGACAAGACTAGACAGACAAGACTAGACAGACAAGACTAGACAGACAAGACTAGACAGACAAGACTAGACAGACAAGACTAGACAGACAAGACTAGACAGACAAGACTAGACAGACAAGACTAGACAGACAAGACTAGACAGACAAGACTAGACAGACAAGACTAGACAGACAAGACTAGACAGACAAGACTAGACAGACAAGACTAGACAGACAAGACTAGACAGACAAGACTAGACAGACAAGACTAGACAGACAAGATTAGACAGACAAGATTAGACAGACAAGACTAGACAGACAAGACTAGACAGACAAGACTAGACAGACAAGACTAGACAGACAAGACTAGACAGACAAGATTAGACAGACAAGATTAGACAGACAAGATTAGACAGACAAGACTAGACAGACAAGACTAGACAGACAAGACTAGACAGACAAGACTAGACAGACAAGACTAGACAGACAAGACTAGACAGACAAGACTAGACAGACAAGACTAGACAGACAAGACTAGACAGACAAGACTAGACAGACAAGACTAGACAGACAAGACTAGACAGACAAGACTAGACAGACAAGACTAGACAGACAAGACTAGACAGACAAGACTAGACAGACAAGACTAGACAGACAAGACTAGACAGACAAGACTAGACAGACAAGACTAGACAGACAAGACTAGACAGACAAGACTAGACAGACAAGACTAGACAGACAAGACTAGACAGACAAGACTAGACAGACAAGACTAGACAGACAAGACTAGACAGACAAGACTAGACAGACAAGACTAGACAGACAAGACTAGACAGACAAGACTAGACAGACAAGACTAGACAGACAAGACTAGACAGACAAGACTAGACAGACAAGACTAGACAGACAAGACTAGACAGACAAGACTAGACAGACAAGACTAGACAGACAAGACTAGACAGACAAGACTAGACAGACAAGACTAGACAGACAAGACTAGACAGACAAGACTAGACAGACAAGACTAGACAGACAAGACTAGACAGACAAGACTAGACAGACAAGACTAGACAGACAAGACTAGAGAGACAAGACTAGACAGACAACACTAGACAGACAAGACTAGACAGACAAGACTAGACAGACAAGACTAGACAGACAGGACTAGACAGACAAGACTAGACAGACAAGACTGGACAGACAAGACTAGAGACAGTCTTGTCTGTCTATGAATGTAAATTTTATAGACAAGACTAGACAGACAAGACTAGACAGACAAGACAAGACGGACAAGACTAGACAGACAAGACTAGACAGACAGGACTAGACAGACAAGACTAGACAGACAAGACTAGACCGACAAGACTAGACAGACAAGACTAGACAGACAAGACTAGACAGACAAGACTAGACAGACAAGACTAGACAGACAAGACTAGACAGACAAGACTAGACAGACAAGACTAGACAGACAAGACTAGACAGACAAGACTAGACAGACAAGACTAGACAGACAAGACTAGACAGACAAGACTAGACAGACAAGACTAGACAGACAAGACTAGACAGACAAGACTAGACAGACAAGACTAGACAGACAAGACTAGACAGACAAGACTAGACAGACAAGACTAGACAGACAAGACTAGACAGACAAGACTAGACAGACAAGACTAGACAGACAAGACTAGACAGACAAGACTAGACAGACAAGACTAGACAGACAAGACTAGACAGACAAGACTAGACAGACAAGACTAGACAGACAAGACTAGACAGACAAGACTAGACAGACAAGACTAGACAGACAAGACTAGAGAGACAAGACTAGACAGACAAGACTAGACAGACAAGACTAGACAGACAAGACTAGACAGACAAGACTAGACAGACAAGACTAGACAGACAAGACTAGACAGACAAGACTAGACAGACAAGACTAGACAGACAAGACTAGACAGACAAGACTAGACAGACAAGACTAGACAGACAAGACTAGACAGACAAGACTAGACAGACAAGACTAGACAGACAAGACTAGACAGACAAGACTAGACAGACAAGACTAGACAGACAAGACTAGACAGACAAGACTAGACAGACAAGACTAGACAGACAAGACTAGACAGACAAGACTAGACAGACAAGACTAGACAGACAAGACTAGACAGACAAGACTAGACAGACAAGACTAGACAGACAAGACTAGACAGACAAGACTAGACAGACAAGACTAGACAGACAAGACTAGACACACAAGACTAGACACACAAGACTAGACAGACAAGACTAGACAGACAAGACTAGACAGACAAGACTAGACTGACAAGACTAGACAGACAAGACTAGACAGACAAGACTAGACAGACAAGACTAGACAGACAAGACTAGACAGACAAGACTAGACAGACAAGACTAGACAGACAAGACTAGACAGACAAGACTAGACAGACAAGACTAGACAGACAAGACTAGACAGACAAGACTAGACAGACAAGACTAGACAGACAAGACTAGACAGACAAGACTAGACAGACAAGACTAGACAGACAAGACTAGACAGACAAGACTAAACAGACAATACTAGACAGACAAGACTAGGCAGACAAGACTTGACAGACAAGACTAGACAGACAAGACTAGACAGACAAGATTATACAGACAAGACTAGACAGACAAGACTAGACAGACAAGACTAGACAGACAAGACTAGACAGACAAGACTAGACAGACAAGACTAGACAGACAAGACTAGATAGACAAGACTAGACAGACAAGACTAGACAGACAAGACTATACAGACAAGACTTGACAGACAAGACTAGACAGACAAGACTAGACAGACAAGACTAGACAGACAAGACTAGACAGACAAGACTAGACAGACAAGACAAGACAGACAAGACTAGACAGACAAGACTAGACAGACAAGACTAGACAGATAAGACTAGACAGACAAGACTAGACAGACAAGACTAGACAGACAAGACTAGACAGACAAGACTAGACAGACAAGACTAGACAGACAAGACTAGACAGACAAGACTAGACAGACAAGACTAGACAGACAAGACTAGACAGACAAGACTAGACAGACAAGACTAGACAGACAAGACTAGACAGACAAGACTAGACAGACAAGACTAGACAGACAAGACTAGACAGACAAGACTAGACAGACAAGACTAGACAGACAAGACTAGACAGACAAGACTAGACAGACAAGACTAGACAGACAAGACTAGACAGACAAGACTAGACAGACAAGACTAGACAGACAAGACTAGACAGACAAGACTAGACAGACAAGACTAGACAGACAAGACTAGACAGACAAGACTAGACAGACAAGACTAGACAGACAAGACTAGACAGACAAGACTAGACAGACAAGACTAGACAGACAAGACTAGACAGACAAGACTAGACAGACAAGACTAGACAGACAAGACTAGACAGACAAGACTAGACAGACAAGACTAGACAGACAAGACTAGACAGACAAGACTAGACAGACAAGACTAGACAGACAAGACTAGACAGACAAGACTAGACAGACAAGACTAGACAGACAAGACTAGACAGACAAGACTAGACAGACAAGACTAGACAGACAAGACTAGACAGACAAGACTAGACAGACAAGACTAGACAGACTAGACAGACAAGACTAGACAGACAAGACTAGACAGACAAGACTAGACAGACAAGACTAGACAGACAAGACTAGACAGACAAGACTAGACAGACAAGACTAGACAGACAAGACTAGACAGACAAGACTAGACAGACAAGACTAGACAGACAAGACTAGACAGACAAGACTAGACAGACAAGACTAGACAGACAAGACTAGACAGACAAGACTAGACAGACAAGACTAGACAGACAAGACTAGACAGACAAGACTAGACAGACAAGACTAGACAGACAAGACTAGACAGACAAGACTAGACAGACAAGACTAGACAGACAAGACTAGACAGACAAGACTAGACAGACAAGACTAGACAGACAAGACTAGACAGACAAGACTAGACAGACAAGACTAGACAGACAAGACTAGACAGACAAGACTAGACAGACAAGACTAGACAGACAAGACTAGACAGACAAGACTAGACAGACAAGACTAGACAGACAAGACTAGACAGACAAGACTAGACAGACAAGACTAGACAGACAAGACTAGACAGACAAGACTAGACAGACAAGACTAGACAGGCAAGACTAGACAGACAAGACTAGACAGACAAGACTAGACAGACAAGACTAGACAGACAAGACTAGACAGACAAGACTAGACAGACAAGACTAGACAGACAAGACTAGACAGACAAGACTAGACAGACAAGACTAGACAGACAAGACTAGACAGACAAGACTAGACAGACAAGACTAGACAGACAAGACTAGACAGACAAGACTAGACAGACAAGACTAGACAGACAAGACTAGACAGACAAGACTAGACAGACAAGACTAGACAGACAAGACTAGACAGACAAGACTAGACAGACAAGACTAGACAGACAAGACTAGACAGACAAGACTAGACAGACAAGACTAGACAGACAAGACTAGACAGACAAGACTAGACAGACAAGACTAGACAGACAAGACTAGACAGACAAGACTAGACAGACAAGACTAGACAGACAAGACTAGACAGACAAGACTAGACAGACAAGACTAGACAGACAAGACTAGACAGACAAGACTAGACAGACAAGACTAGACAGACAAGACTAGACAGACAAGACTAGACAGACAAGACTAGACAGACAAGACTAGACAGACAAGACTAGACAGACAAGACTAGACAGACAAGACTAGACAGACAAGACTAGACAGACAAGACTAGACAGACAAGACTAGACAGACAAGACTAGACAGACAAGACTAGACAGACAAGACTAGACAGACAAGACTAGACAGACAAGACTAGACAGACAAGACTAGACAGACAAGACTAGACAGACAAGACTAGACAGACAAGACTAGACAGACAAGACTAGACAGACAAGACTAGACAGACAAGACTAGACAGACAAGACTAGACAGACAAGACTAGACAGACAAGACTAGACAGACAAGACTAGACAGACAAGACTAGACAGACAAGACTAGACAGACAAGACTAGACAGACAAGACTAGACAGACAAGACTAGACAGACAAGACTAGACAGACAAGACTAGACAGACAAGACTAGACAGACAAGACTAGACAGACAAGACTAGACAGACAAGACTAGAAGGACAAGACGACAGACAAGACTAGACAGACAAGACTAGACAGACAAGACTAGACAGACAAGACTAGACAGACAAGACTAGACAGACAAGACTAGACAGACAAGACTAGACAGACAAGACTAGACAGACAAGACTAGACAGACAAGACTAGACAGACAAGACTAGACAGACAAGACTAGACAGACAAGACTAGACAGACAAGACTAGACAGACAAGACTAGACAGACAAGACTAGACAGACAAGACTAGACAGACAAGACTAGACAGACAAGACTAGACAGACAAGACTAGACAGACAAGACTAGACAGACAAGACTAGACAGACAAGACTAGACAGACAAGACTAGACAGACAAGACTAGACAGACAAGACTAGACAGACAAGACTAGACAGACAAGACTAGACAGACAAGACTAGACAGACAAGACTAGACAGACAAGACTAGACAGACAAGACTAGACAGACAAGACTAGACAGACAAGACTAGACAGACAAGACTAGACAGACAAGACTAGACAGACAAGACTAGACAGACAAGACTAGACAGACAAGACTAGACAGACAAGACTAGACAGACAAGACTAGACAGACAAGACTAGACAGACAAGACTAGACAGACAAGACTAGACAGACAAGACTAGACAGACAAGACTAGACAGACAAGACTAGACAGACAAGACTAGACAGACAAGACTAGACAGACAAGACTAGACAGACAAGACTAGACAGACAAGACTAGACAGACAAGACTAGACAGACAAGACTAGACAGACAAGACTAGACAGACAAGACTAGACAGACAAGACTAGACAGACAAGACTAGACAGACAAGACTAGACAGACAAGACTAGACAGACAAGACTAGACAGACAAGACTAGACAGACAAGACTAGACAGACAAGACTAGACAGACAAGACTAGACAGACAAGACTAGACAGACAAGACTAGACAGACAAGACTAGACAGACAAGACTAGACAGACAAGACTAGACAGACAAGACTAGACAGACAAGACTAGACAGACAAGACTAGACAGACAAGACTAGACAGACAAGACTAGACAGACAAGACTAGACAGACAAGACTAGACAGACAAGACTAGACAGACAAGACTAGACAGACAAGACTAGACAGACAAGACTAGACAGACAAGACTAGACAGACAAGACTAGACAGACAAGACTAGACAGACAAGACTAGACAGACAAGACTAGACAGACAAGACTAGACAGACAAGACTAGACAGACAAGACTAGACAGACAAGACTAGACAGACAAGACTAGACAGACAAGACTAGACAGACAAGACTAGACAGACAAGACTAGACAGACTAGACAGACAAGACTAGACAGACAAGACTAGACAGACAAGACTAGATAGACAAGACTAGACAGACAAGACTAGACAGACAAGACTAGACAGACAAGACTAGACAGACTAGACAGACAAGACTAGACAGACAAGACTAGACAGACAAGACTAGATAGACAAGACTAGACAGACAAGACTAGACAGACAAGACTAGACAGACAAGACTAGACAGACA